>OX235270.1:58714658-59041360 GCA_944472135.2 Trichobilharzia regenti
TCAACAAGAAGCGTTTTAAACAAAAATTATGTACAATATCTCGAATTTATACAAATAACCAAAAAGTGTACAATCACATTGTTACGTACTCCACACATACTGTGTAGCACGTCATAAGGTGGCATCGGTGCTTGCAGTTCGCTGGATTTCTGCAAAAGTTACTGGTAGAGATCGAACAACATTGCCGATGAGATGAACTACATAGTCTTTGGTGGCGATTGATGCAATTACCATATCCTCACCTGATGTAGAATAGTCGCTAACTAACCGAGATAGAGCGTCGGCTTGACCAAATTCGTTAGTTTGGTTGTATTTAATATCAAAATCATATCCAGCTAATATTATTGCCCAGCGTTGTGGTAGGTTAGCTGCATGTACAGGGATACCTGATTTATATCCGAAAACGGAAAGTAACGGCTTATGATCAGTCAGCAAAGTAAGTCGGCAACCGTAGATCATTTTACGGAAACGTCGTACGGCGAGGACTAAAGCTAAGGCTTCTTTTTCAATTTGTTGATATTTCTTCTCTGAAGCAGTTAGTGTTCGAGATGCATGCATTATTGCTTTTTGTGAACCATCTGGGAAGACATGTAAAATGACAGCTCCCACTCCGCTTGCTGCAACGATAATTGGAAGTGCTGAATTATAATGTGTCAGAAGCGATTCAGAAGTTAACATAGACTTCAACTTTTCAAAAGCTGATCTGAAAGCTTCGGACCATTTCCAGGTTGCATTCTTTTCAAGTAGTCGATTGAGAGGATGTCGAGCAGGATGCAGCTCAGGGAGAGACGCAGAGTAATAGCTAATTAATCTCAAGAAAGAGCGTAAAGAAGGCACGTCAATAGGTTCGGACATCTCTTTTATACCACGTATATTGTCAGGATCTGGACGTCTACTCGAGGCATCAAATATAAATCCAAGGTATTTTACAGATTTCAAGGAGAAATGACACTTTTCTGAGTGTAGTCGTAAACCGTTATCCCGGATGCGTTACGAGACAGCTTCTGTCCTGCTGTAAAGTTCGTCTGGAGAATTCATTACCACCAAGTTATCATCAAGATAGACGGCAACACCCGGAATACCTGCCAAGATAGTATCCATCAGCTATTGGAAAATAGTTGGGGCAGTTTTAACTCCGAAAGGTAATGTGTTGTACTGAAACAGGCCGCGATGTGTACTAATGGTAAGGAGTTCTTGGCATTCTGGAGCTACTTCAACTTGTAGATTTGCGTCAGCAAGATCCAGTTTTGCAAAATAAGAACCACCATTTAAAACAGTGAATAAATCATCCGGGCTAGCTAGAGGATAGTGGTGCTGTTCTAGTGCAGCATTCAACCCGGTAGAAAAATCAGCACAAATACGTAGGGACCCATTCACTTTCGTGACAACTACGATGGGTGCTGCCCATGCCGCGTACGTGACTGGTTCTAATACGCCTTGTTATTGTAGTCTCTCCAATTCTTCGTCAGCTTTTGCTGCGAATGCATATGGGACTGGCCTCTTTGGGCGAAAAACCGGTTTTGCGTCTGGTAATACTCGAAAGATAGCTTGCATCGAGGTGCAGTGGCCTAAACCAGATTGAAAAACAGGTGCAAATAGTTTGCATAAATCAGAAAAGGAGTTGGATGAATTTTTATACTTGTTGAGTGCATCACATACAGAATTAAGTGGGACATCAGCCTTATGTAAACGGTCAAACCAGTCGAGTCTCAAAAGATTTAAATTACTCTGGGTGGCGTAACAATTTTCTGTGAATTTGATGTTGCAGAAAGACACGACGCATTCGAGTTCATCAGTTAGTTTAAGGCGCCCGCCACAGGTGCTGACAGCAGTCTGCGAAGTGTTTCTGATAGATAGTCAACCAATATCATTGCAAAGTTTCTCTGATATAACAGTAATATCAAAGGCGGTATCTAGCTGCAACGTGTATTGTGACCATTTATCTGCAGATCAATATATTTCCGCATACCTGGTGTTGTGACTTGACAGGTTGCGAGTGGACTCATTTATCTTCTTGGAGCTTTAGGACTAACAGCTGGTCGAGCTTTCGCTGGATTATGATATCTGTGTTTGCGTGGCTGACAAAATCAGTTTTTATGACCGATGATGTTACATTTGCTGCAACGATGATTTTTGTATGGACATGACTTTACAAAGTGCCAATCGCCACAGTGCCAGCGTGCTGATGGTGGGGTCTTCTTAGAAATATTTTGTGAGGTTGTACCGGTAAATGTAGGTTTACGCGGAACATTAAGAGCAGGTGGGTCAGGATTAGATGATAAGGATAGATTTTTGCTCTTTTGTAATGCACGAAGTTGTTGATTCGACCACGTGCGTGTCCTTCTGCAGATTAATCAGCCGTTGATATTCATCAGCTATATCATGAAGTGTTAACTTTGGATTTTGTTCTAGTTGATTGAGAAGTCGTGTTCGAATATCTGTGAAACGCGGCGATTGAAGACTGCATATGATAATTAAGGCTTTGAACTGATCATCTATCAAGGACCTGAGTCGAAATCTTTTGCATTCTCTGTTGACTGTGTCAACATGAGTGAGAAAATCATCATTTTCATTCATCGTCAGCTTGAGGCAACGATAACATATGCTTAATAATGAGGAGTGGTCTCCAAAATGTTCACTCAGCAGCTTTATTGTATCGTTGAAACACTTGTCACGTGGTTTTTAGGGTAAAATTAGGTTGCAGTACCTTTCATATTTTGCAGGACCCAACTTACGTAGTAGCAATTGTACCTTCCAAGCATCGTCCTGCGAGGAGAGATCAACTCTGAATAAATTCCATTATGGGTAAATTTTGTTTTGATAAAGTCTCACAGTGTTATACAGTAATGTTTACTGATGACGTTTTGAGCACAATTTATTGCTCATAATCATATCAATAAATTGTGCTCGAAACGTCATCAGTAAACATTACTGTATAACACTGTGAGACTTTATCAAAACAAAATTTACCCATAACGGAATTACACTCTACCACAGTGCACAAGTTTTATTCTTATAACTCTGAATAAATCCTCATAATGCTGATACCATGTGTTGAAAGTGACAGTAGCACCTGGATCATAATTGAATTGCGTGATACTATTCACAATTCCGTCGATAGATGGTAACATAGTATGATTCGCAGTGCTTGAAAGTGAAGCTGAACCAGTCTGTTTGGTGATGATCATTTCCATTAATCTCATTTGTTGCTCAAGTAATAATTCCAATTTTATAGGATCCATACTTCTTCCGTCACCAATAAACACTAATACTATTTCTGAATGTGTATTACCTTATACTGATTTATTCAAATGTCTAATAAATTTTTACTCATGTAAATAAATGAAGAAAAAAAGTTGTGTGAGTGACGTGATATGATTATGAGCAATAATTTGTGCTCGAAATGTCATCAGTTGATATTACTGTACAACAATGGGAATTATTAAAATAAAATCTTATCTATAATGGAGTTATACTCTACCACAGTGCCCAACTTTTATGCTTACATTTAATGAATCTTTTTCCAAAAATACCGTGTCAGCCGTTTCGACATTAAAATTGTACCTATACCTAAGTCATCTACTGGAGCATGTATCAAATTTAGACCTATTGCTTTAACCTCTCCTTTTCTAAAGACTATGGAAAAGTTGTTCTTACTTAATACTGAACCTTCACTTGAAACCTTTAATGGTTCCAAACAATTCGCCTACAAACATGATAGAAGTACTTTAGATGCAGCTGCAGTCTCGCGTCATAACATTGTCTCCAGCTTAGACAAAGGGACTAAATTTGTTCGCTGCACTTTCCTGGATTACGCCCCTGCTTTTGACTCAGTACCTAGCTTCTCGGCTCTCTGAGCTAAGATCATGTGTGCGTCGGTGGCACAGTGGTTAGGACTCTCGCCGACCATGCACATGGTCCGGGGTTCGATCCCCTACCGACGCACACCTGATATCTATGGTCGGCCTGCAAAATTTGGGCTACCGGTATCTATTCTGAAAATTCCATACTTGTACCAAAAATACAGTGTGGAATCAAGCTGTAAGTCAAAAAAATAAAAAAAAATAAGCTAACTGAAACTCAGACTGAGTGCTGGGTTTCCAACTAACTGCATTCTTATGTCTCAGGGAGAAAGCATTGCACTGTATGTCAGGGGAAGTCGTCCACTTCATTACTTACTGAGGCTGGCTGTTCTTTCTCCTTCTCTGCTTTCTTTCTTCTTGCATGACTTGCCTCACTCTGATAAAACGAATTTTGTTATGTATGCGGATGATCTGTAGGGGACTTTCTAGCGAGCTCAGTAGCGGAACAAGTATTTGAATAAAAATACAAGTCAATGAGATGATAGTGTAACAGTATATTATAAAAAATACAGTGATGAGTTATATAAATTAATCGGTTACTTGATTATACAGTTAAAGTCTACGGCTACAAATTATTAATATAATCCACAAGCGTTCACTGCTGGAGTCGTGTCTACTGGTAGAAGCTGTGTACCGGTTGTATGATAGTATTCAGATGACGATAAGAGGTTCCTGTAAAACATCCAAGGTATACAACACGGTTAGTGGTGAAGCAAGTAGACAGTATAGACGAAACGACCACACCAGTAAGCTGTATTTCAGATTGTACTCAAAAGTTGCCTATATTCCAACATGAATCGTTTTTAACAAAAGTTATGTACAATCTTTCTAATTTCAGCATCTAACAAAAGAATGAACAATCATATTGTTACGTATGCCACAGATCTAACTGTTTCAGTGCCTCCAAACTCCCAGTTAGACTGTGCTAAGATGAACAGCTTTCTATCAGGAGTCAGAAAATGCTCTTTGTCTAATGGTCATAAACTGAATCTTTCCAAATGCCACACTGTAAATTTCCGTTTCCGATATAAAAGGAAGTTAAATGAAGCTGTTAATTCCTATAACCGTTGCAAAGTAGATGATAGTATTATAGAAATCACGTCTGACGTTAAATATATTGGACTAATTCTTTCTTCTCATCCACCTTGGTCTTCCCATGTCTTAGCGATTTCTAAAAATATTCTGTCTAACTTTCACATTAAAACTTAAGGCACTCAGGCGTAACTCAACCCCTCCTCCTACAGTTTGTCAACTCGTACATCTTACCTTTTCTTCTTAAGTGTTCACCCTTATTCTTTCCTGGATTGCTTTAAAAAAGACTATGTCATACTTCGTAGAACTCTGAAGACTGTCAGTAGGGCGAGTGGTATCGTTAACATTATCACTGATAGGCACTCGATTTCATGCAACAAATCTGCCAAAAGGATTTCGCCAGACTGTGGGCATCCACTACACCTGCAGCGTTCACCCTGTGTCCTCAGATAAAACATGAAGTCATCTTAAGAGACATTATGCGCGCAGGTCTGAGTATAAAACTTCCATGATACCCGTACTTGGCATGTATTTTATGTGATGAAAATAGTGTCAGAGACGAATTAACTAGCCTTCTTTGTACTAGTAAATAAACCGTTTTCTCCATCCTTACTCCACCCAGCTTTACTTTTATTACTGTTCTTATATCTACAATCGTCTCATTTTTTTATGAGTGTAAACATCATTTATGCTTTGGTATAATAGTTATTTTGTTTTCCAATCACCATGCTATATCAAGAGGACATTAGATGCTAGAATTTCCAAATTGTGTCGACAATAATGTTTGAGACAAACCCACTATTATTGTTATTATGATAGTTATTATTCTCATTTTGTACTTACACGTTTTTGACTTTATTTCAACCTTTACTGTGGATAAATTTCTGTGGTCAATATTATCTGTATTTTGAGTGAATTAGATGCAATATTGTAACAAATGCTGTGGATTCCATTCTGTTTCAAGTCAAATCATTAAGACTCCAACTGAGCTAATAGTTAGACATATTTTTGTGGATAACGGAGTACCGAAGATACTACTGACAGATCAGGCCTAATATTTCCACAAAGAGGCATCTAAGAGTCTGTTGGAGACACTGGGTATTAACAAATAATTGGGAGAAAAGAAGATAATTGGAAGACTGACGTGTCGTTGATATCACTTGTGCATCGGACTTCGTTAGTAGGAAAGACAAACCAATCTTAATATGGTTGATATATGGGAGGAAACGGTGGCTTCCAGTGCACTGTAAAACCTGGCTGTAGCAACAACTTTGGCGTATAGCGAGATGTGAAGGGGAAAACAAGCTGTTGAGAATGGAAACGGAAAGCAAAATTCTGATAGTGATAACGCTAGATAGGAACCATTTGAAGTTAGAGACTAGGTGAAGTGCAAAGAAACCCGATGGTTGTGTGTCTTGATGGGTAAAGCTATTCTCAAAGAATCTTGCGTAAACGCATACGATGTAGTGCAGCATACTATTAAGATAGAAGATGAATCTTTAAATATTCCCATTATTAATATTAGAAGATGAAGACAAACGGGTAAACGTCAGTCTGTTACAGTGGTGTTTACAAGGAGATGAAAAAAGGAAGGCATACAGATTAAAATTGAGATGATCCATGAGGCTATGGAAACTATTTTATAGTGGTGCGGTCTGTGCCAGAGAGGAAGACATTATACTTTCATGTCATTTAAATGTTTGTAATGCGAAGTAAAATATGTTGTAAAGTAAGGAATATATTGTCATTAGGAAAATCTTAATGATTAGGTTTTTCGGAATTGAAAACTGCTTTAACTATTAACTTGTAGTTTCGTGATCTCAGTAATGATTTCTATTATCCGGCATTTATTTGATATTTTCTTCTGTAGCGTACTAAATTGCACAGTATGTTCTAGCTTTGTTCAAGTTTATCAAATGAAATAATTGTACAGAGGAAAAGTATCACTTTTTTAAATATACTTGAAATTTTTTGTTGAAATACAGGTAAAGAAATAGTGTATATAATGGGTGAAGTGTCAATCGACGTTCGGTGTTCCCTAGATTATTGTAGGTGAGCTATAGAGATTGTCTTATAAACTCTTGAACGTGAGAAAGAAATAAACATTCATCGTCGCAGTGTTGCTTTGAAAGAAATGCTTGTTCACTCTATGAAAGTCGGTTTCTTTGTACTATCTTTGCCGAATTCGAGGCACAATCGGAGGAAAAGACTCAACTGGACTAGTGTATTGTGTCAACTTAAAGGTTTTTGAAATCTTTTTCAATCCCTTTTAATACTTAAGATGAAATTTACAGTTTTAAGTATAAACTCACGGAGTTGGTTGTTATGTTTTAGCGTGTGGGTTTCAAAGCCACATCCACACACAGGCAGATACATGCATCCAAGTCCACACATCCACCTTCAATATCTTTAGATGGCTAAAGTCTTTCACTACAGTACAGTTTAATTCAAAAATTGTCTGTAGAAATAGAGTATAGAAATGTAACTAAAAATTACACTAGAAAATTCATGTCAGTCAAATAAGCATTTTTCGTTCTTTATAATGGGAATGCATATGTCTGTGATACGTTTTTATTCGTTAACTTTAGTGAGATGCATATTATGTCATGGGATTCTTTAGAAAGGGGAAAATGTGGTTAGTTATTCTTCACTTTTCCTTTGTTGTTTCAGTGGTATGGGCTCATATCTCAAAACTGTTAACACACTTTAAATACATTTTATATTCTGTATTTCCGGGTTATCTAATTTCCACTGCATCGGAAGTCCTTGCCATTTGCTCCAGCCTAGGTGCCCACAAACTGTCACTAACTGAGAGATCACTATGTGATAATGGAATACTTGTGCGTCTGAAGTACACTACGGAAGAAGTAATGTACTCTTTAAAAGAGCAAGTGGCACTTTCAATGAAAATAAAGTTTTAAAATTGTTTTTTCCGCTTATCTTCGGGGTGGGGGTGGGTGGTTTGTTATCTAATTGTCGTCATGTTCATTAGGTAACTAATAAAGTCACCATTCATATTTCAATGCAAATACTATTATTTCAACTATATTAGTAGTGCTAAACATGCTTAATAGAAATTCACAGCTCTACTCTTTCACACTTTTTAAGTATAATTCGTGCTCAGGGGCCTTGAAAAACCCGTTCTAGGAAACTGAGTTTAAACAGGCATAAGTATGCATCGAAATTTTAGACTGAGGTTAACAATATTAGTTCGGTCCGGCGTATTATTCTAGACAATTAATTGTGCTCGAACGCATTATAATATACTTTTCCAGGTATGGTGAAACATTCCTCTTTGTATGATAATATGCTGTTGATTGTGAAAGAGCGTCTTGCCAAAAAGCCTTCGACATCAAGCACAAAAATCCCTTTGGAAGGGCTGGTGAAGTTATTTCGTATAGCTTAGATTTTGAACGTAATAAATAGGTGGTTAACTTGCTATGTGCACAACTGGGAAACTGTAATCATTAAGTCATATGAGAATAATAATTATGATATTTGTAACAGCAAAATGAATAAGTGTATAATAACAAGTATAATAATAATTATTGGTTTATCGAACTTTAGACAACTAATTACATAGTTTTGAATAGGAGAGAGAAATAAAAATTTAGATAATTATAAGGTTACTGAACAGTGATGAGAAATTAAAGGACATGATAGTGACGGAAAAATGTATTTTTCCATTTTCTAAGTAAAGAAACTACGGTAGAATAAGAACACGGCGATAAATACACTAACAGACGTATTTATAACGTACCATACATCCTGCCATACTAGATTCAGAGTGATACTCAGTTTCCACCCATGGACACTATCTGTGAACTCGAATCTTATAAGTTTGCACTGTCATTTTTTATCGTCATCTGTTAACAAAGATGAAATTTTTACCTATTTGTTGTGGTGTCCATTATTCATTAAATACCTCGTAATAGAGATTCATGGAACTTTCAATTCAGGATGCTTTAAGCATTTAGGTAATTGCTAAATCATGTAACTACACAGACGACACCTACAGTGAATCTTTTAAGGTATTATTATTATTGTTCTTTTGGGTTCCTAGTGGAACATAGGGATTCAACTGCACGTCTTCACTTGTTTCTGTCTTCTATTGTACTTTTCGCCTGTATCCATGTTAGTTCATACTCTTTCAACTCCTCTTCACACGATCTCCTCCATGTCACCCTTCCACTGACGTCCCACTCACCGCCGATTCCCTTTCGGCCTGGTTCCACTCGAGCAATGGCCTGATGCGCGCGCGATATCACATAGCGGCCTCCTCAGCCAGTGTCCAGTCCATCTCCACTTTCTCCTGAATATTTGTTGAACGATTTGTTTTTGTTTTGTTTGTTCCCATAGTTTCTTGTTGATGATTCTTTCCGGCCCGGCCATCTGATCTTCAGTATAGAGCCAGCGAAGACAGTCGTTGGTTGATAAAGGTCTGGTCTGCAACAGGCAGCTGTTGGTAATATTCTTTGTGACCCGCCCACCAAGTTTCTGATTCGTATAGAAAAGCTGACTGACTTGACATTTGTATTGAAAATCCGACGGAATTTTGTTGTTGATGCTGACTGTGTGACCAGATGCTGATTTCCAGATTGGTTGTTTCAGGTTGATGAATGTGTTTCTCGCTCGCCTTCCCGATTCTCACTCGATCTGACATCCTCGTCCGTTCCGACTGCCTGTAGTTGAGACAATGCTCCCTAAAATCGGTTAAGGTAGGTTCATTTAAATGTCTACGTAATTTAGTGAAGAGCTTAACGAACAAGTTATATATAAGTAGTGAAATCAGAAAATAAAGAAAACAGCACTAGTGAATAACTAGCCATTAGATTTCATTCAAGATGTATGAAGACTCATAAGAAAAACAAGAGTAGTATTAGGAACAATGTAAGTAATAATAACAATAAGGAATCAGAAGGCCCAGAAGAAGCGCCATAGGGAGAGGGAACATCGGAGGTCCTACGTAGGATTCTTAACAAGGCTGGAGTTAGGGCGTCGTGTCAACCAACCAACTGGTTCACAGACACATTCCTCAGTTTAAAGATCCGATACATCCAACTGGGGAAAATAATATAAATTAATGAATTCCATATGAGATCAGCTTCATAGATCACATTACTAGGTTGGAGTCAACTAAATCTTTGGAACATACGAGTGATTGACCATGATAACTTAAGTAATCTGAAAAAGAACTTATCTATCTCACTGTATTCACTTGCATTTTGTTACACAATAAAGTGGGATAGGGTCAAGCAATTATAAAGCAAAACACCTAGGTAAGGGAATAAGTTAATCACTGAATTTCTGTTCATCGAATCAACAAAAAATGCGTGCAGCCAAAATGATGCAACACCTATTGTAGATGTATGGAGGTTGCCCTACAAACAAGTGAGGCTATTACAAGCAAGTTTTCAAGGCGTGTGAAAACACTTATAAATTGTTCTTGAAAGTCATCCAGTAATCTGCACAATCTGTTGTTCTTGCTCTGTTTATATCGATACCGTTTAAATGTATGCCAAATCAAATAAAGTCATTCAATAATGAATTATATTCTACCATTGTGCCACAATTCTACTCTTAGATTTATTCACTTACAGAACGAAGAGGGAGAGGATTATTTATTAACACATCTATAATAATATCAGAAATAAACGTGAATAATTTAGAGCAGAAAATTTGGTAATATCTGTGGTAATCTCAATGTGATAATAGTTCGTATATTGTTGACATACTAGGAAAATAAATCATGTGAAAAGTGATCCAGTGAGGATCAACTGAGATTTTGTCGTCAAAATGCCATTGTCCAAGCCAGTGGGACTGTATTCACACAGTGGTGATGTTCCTAAACGAAAATAGCGATATGTGCGATAACCAAATCAACAAGACGAGTTGAATTCACCTGAAAAAAAGTGTCGCATTAAAAGTAATATCCATGAGAATAGAGGATGAATATATGTCATCCAAGTCATTTCCGTTATTATCCAGCTGCATACAAGCCATGTCTATGGAGGTATGCACAACCGAAGAAGTTTGGGATATTTAAGATAAATTTGGGCATTTGGGAAAAATGCCGATATTTTGATGTATTTCTCCAAATTATTACATTAACCTGCACAGGAATTTTTTTATTTGGCTATATACCTCCACGTACAATTCACTGGCGTAGATTGCTTTCGGCAAGATACAGGAGTTTACTTAGGCTTCGAGTTGTTAGATAAAATATCCGATATACAATTTTCCCGACACTATAAGTCACTAAAGGAAGGATGGTAAGTAAGCAGGTATACATTATCTGGCTGGAAACCTCCTTCTTTTTTAAAAATTAGCATGAAATAACGTATGCTCCTTCGAGTATTCATATTCAGTATGCCTATCTGTTTTTTACGGAAATATCACAAAATGCCTATTCTTAAGAAATGTTTAGATTCAAAATCTAATCACACCACTGGATAAGCAGTGACTACCGCCGATATGGAAGACATGGATTATGATGAGGGTAAATAAGTGGAACACTTGTTTCTGAGAGCACTGCATGAAACGTGTATTGATTCTGTAGATAATAGAATTTTTAAAACTCCTGGAAACCTTTCATCGGGGGAATCAAGCTGTGTCTGGAGACTAGCATCCACATGATTGCTGAACTTACGAATAGACTTTGAAGTCATCTGTGGACAGTATTAGAAGGACTAATAATGAAAAAAACAAGATTCACTTACTTGAAGCCTCAGTATGTATTGTATTCCACCTATGAATAGGCTACACAACTGCCAGTAAACAACAATCATCCGACAAAAGCAGAAGTCTTGAATGCCAGTAATCCAGAGAAGGCCAGGATGGCAGCAAGACCTGATGGGATTCTTGAGGAAGCATTGCAAATGGGTTCAAAGACGTCAGTGGATATTCCACACTTCTATTACAGAAAGTTTGAAAGGAAAAAAATGTTACCTACTTATTGGAAGAAGGGCTACCTTATCAAACTACCAAAGAAGGGCGACTGAAAACTTTGCAAAAAATGGCGCCGAACAAAATGTAAAGTTTCATCGTCTTTGTAAGACTAAACGTCTTCGCTCGTACCACGCTGGATTTAGTAGAAACAAGTCATGTGCTGATTACACTGCAACACTACATCACATCATCGAACAGATCGTAGTGTAATAGTCAACTGTATGCCTCAACCCTACCGAGGACAGTGCCACAAGCATTTTTATGCCTGATTCGACAGCTGTATGATGATACTGTGTACCAAGTAATTCACAAGGGAAAACCTAGCGAAGCCTTTTAAGGTGAAGATATGAGTCGCCTAATATCACTGACGGCGATTGTACCATACAGCATCCCCTGTGTGGAGTAAGAAGGCGACATACTTTGAGGCGACAAAATACACAACCTAGAAGATCTAGGTTTCCCGGATTTACAAGCGATTGTGTGAGATGGAGCGGAGGAAGTATATAAGGTGACCATAGAGAAGATAGAGGTGATGAAGATACTTAACTAACATCAACGATCATCCTCTGTTGTGACATCATTGTGGAGATCTAAAGCGCTTAGCAGAAGAACAAAGACTTGAGTTTTCAACACTAATGTCATGTCCACGCGTCTATATGATTCAGACACTTAGCGCACGCACCACGAAAGCATTTGAACAGCTCGCCGACTATGATTAACTACTGGTTGCTTTCGCTGGCTCGATACTGAAGATCAGATGGCCGAAGAGGAATTCTGACCTCGATCTAGCCAAAAGACATTGCCCATGAAATCTGTGGGCCATCGAGTGGACTAAAATATGAAGTAACGAGTTGGGGATCGGAGTGTGACATGGAGATTTTGTAAATAGTAAATGACGGCTTGTGGGCTAACATGGAGCCAGCTTAAAATACCAGCGAAGGACAGAGTAAATTGGAGACTGGCTGCTGACACCTTACGTCCCACTGGGAATTCGAAGGATGAATAACATTAACGTTGATATTAATCAGTGAGTATCGTCTGCTGTCTATCGAGTTACTCAGTAACTGCACAAGAGTGCTGTTACTAAGCAATGACCTAGGTGTATTCTATAATCACAAAGTTACATGAGTTTGAAACTCGTTAACTATTCGTTGAAGATGAAGCGCTAAATCATGTGAAGGGAATTCGAGATTTCCGTTATTATCCAGCTGCATACAAGCCATGTCTATGGAGGTATGCACAACTGAAGAAGTTTGGGATATTTAAGATAAATTGGGGATATTGGGGAAAAGTGCCGGTTCATTGGTTCTAATTATAATATGCCTCGTGTAAGTTTCCTTTTTTAATGATAACAACATCTGTTTTCTGGGATGATTTCTTGACAGATAATGCTTCATTTTAAGCGGAGATATTATTCCTTAGTATTTCTAGTTTACCTAGGATTTTTAAGTAAATCAGAGGTCTCCAGTAGGTAATTTGATGCAGTGGTGTTCCGTCGGAAGTATTAAGTAATTTTCAATGTTATTTTTCTCTGGTCCCCAATAAATAAGGAAAGATATGCTGCAAACCAATTAAAATCGACATGAGTATGTAGCGGTAAATAATTCCCCAAAATTGTTGACCACAGCAATCATCAATGAACATTGGATGCTGACCCTTAGTGTTTAAGTCGACTTGTTTAGCTGAAGGCTTCCGGTCAAGCATCCAGGCCATTTGGTACTCCGTCGTGTCACGATCACTAACCAGCTAAGCGTTCGTCTAACAACCCGTTTTTGGTCCCGAAATATACCTCGTAATTCGGACAACCAATCCCGTTGTTTTGCTTTGCTTTCGGTCCACGAGAAATGAATACTACAGAAGTTGTTGGTATAAGATCTTGCGTTAGTATATTCCTTACAAATCACGAACGTCAATACCGTCAGCCTCTAAAAGTACATTTGGCGACCCACGTTCATCACGAAATGAGTATAACAACAAGAATTAAAGAAAATACAATGCATTGTCTCGGATGGGAATCAAGGTAGCTCAGTAATTGAAGCAGACCATTTTTTTTCCATTACATCAGATTATGGAATGAACTAAACTCCTTACAAGCGGTATAGAAAAAGACTACGTACTCGTGCATATAGTAGTGTGACCAAATTCATGTGCAAATAATGATAGCTATATTAGTGCAACGTGCATCAAACTGAATAGTGCTCTATTTCTTATAGTGAAATAACAGCTTTTACAGAATTTTAATATAACCTAGAATTCGAGTCGCTCCTATTTATGACACTACAAGCTGCTTCGGTAATCGCTCGAAGTGACAATAATAGGCCAGGTTTCATTAGATGACGATGTAATCATCTCAGAACTAATAATTTTTTTGAAATGATGTTCTCATCTACTTGTCAGACGTTACTTTTCGGAAGTTGATATGCACAATTAGTACTGGTGCTAAACCAAGTCTGATGTGAACTCTTTTGTTGTTTGATAGTGAACAACCTTATGTTACATATTTATCTGCTGATAACTACTATCGAATCAAGAGAATTAATTCTAGAACACTAATTATCTAGGAGTAACAGACCACGGTTATTATTTTTTAAAATAATTGCTGCTAGTAAAAGTATATTTATTCAATGAAGAACTGATTCATTGCTTTGGTAAATTGTAAGCTCGTAATGAATGTCATACTGTTACACAATGCACAGAAAGCTGTAAGCCATCCTTGCTTACTTTTTGGCTATAAAATTTTGTGGCAACCCAGGAATATTACCAGCTAAATATATCAGTTAGGGACTTAATTATGAAATATTTCGCGTCACAACTGTTGTTCGGTAACAGTATATTATACAATTTAGTCATCCAGTGGCCATCGTTGAAGCCTTCTAAGCTTAAATACCTACAAGAAGACATAAACGTGGTGCACATTATACAATAAATGTCGTTCCTGTTTTAATCTTGAGATTCATATGCATATTGCATCCAATTTACTGTTTACGCACATTTATTTATCACGTAAATATGAATTCTAACAGGATCATTTACTCTCGTAACTTTATCAATCATTTAAGACCAAATGACTTTCGTATTCTCAAGAAATCAAGGAGGAAGCATCGTAGGTGTTAGCAAAGAGCTCTCAAACGCATGCCAATACACTAAACTACGGTCCCTATCATAATGAACACAAATTGCCGCTCTCTGCCTAATAAGATAATGTACTTACAATCTCTGATGTCCACTGACACTTATCATAATACTACTATAATCACATTACAAGAAACGTGGTTACATGAATTTTATGATGACAACCTTATCTCACTAAATGACTTCCTATTATTTAGACAAGACTACCACTGTCGTAATAAAAAAGGTGGTGGCGTTGCAACTTTTATTCACTCCAAATGGTATATTTCAAATAATGTTTGTTTCTCATTCTCAAATGACTCCATAGACTGTATTACTGTCAAATGTCGTCCCAAACATCTCCCCAAATATAAACAAATCTTTGTTACAAGCATGTACATTACTCCTAGTTGCTCACTATCAGATCTATCAAATTTTGCTGACGAATTCAACATGTTGGCTGCTGCCAACTTCGACAACTCTCTATCTGTTATTACTGGTGACTTCAACTCCTCGGACTGCTCTTTCCTTGAAGCACTTGGTCATACAAACATAGTCGAATTTCCCACTCGACTTGACAAAACACTCGATCTAGTTTTCACAAACGACGAAGGAATATACGAAACACGTAAACGTGCACCGATACTTAACTCTGATCACTGTATTGTTCGCGTTTTACCAAAAAAATACAGCAAAACAAATATTAAGGTCTTCTCACACCTGCCTATGAAAACACAACAAAGAAGCTACACACCTGACAACTTAATCTCAGGTGCAAGTTAAAAAATACTAACTGGCATTTATTCTATGAAAATACATTAGATGACACAATCGCCAATATAACGGATTATCTTAAGTTCTGTCTCGATATATGCTGTCCCAAACAAACACTATTCAAAAGCTTCGACCGCTTCACGTCTCCTCGTCTCAAACAACTACGCAGGTAAAAAGAAACATTATATAAATCCAAAGATAAGTTAGGACTTAAAAAGATCAATGCTCTAATCAAATCTTAAATAAAAATCTCAATGCTATGTATAATCATACACTTCTATCATGTAAATCTCCTACCAACATGTGGAAACTTTTCAATGAAATTACTGGCAATAAATAGTAAGCGATGCAATGTTTTTCCCTCTTATGATTGTAACGCTCTTAATCAGTCTTTTATACGCTCTCCTTCTACTTCTAATATTACAAATCATGCAGCTGATAACTTTCATGACTTTAATACTCTCGATGTTCTAAAATGTCTTAAAACGCTTAAGCCCTCACGTAGCCTTGGCCCTGATGTTGTAACTGCCCATGTTCTAAAAAAATGTGCAGATGCTCTATGTTCTCCACTTACTAATATCCTAAATGCTTCTTTTTCCAAAGACGTTGTACCTGTTGCATGGAAAGACATTAAAATACTCCCTGTCCCTAATCCTGGAAATAGCAAGAACGTAAAATTCAGACCCATTGCCATCACTTCCCCGTTTCTAAAGCTGATGGAGAAACTAGTACTAAAAAAAAAAAAGTACTCCCTTAAAAGTTTTGAAGACCCCAAACAATTTGCATATAGATAGGGTAGGAGCACTTTAGACGCTGCAGCCGTCTTACACAACAGTATCGTCTCATCATTAAATAAAGGTGCCAGATACGTTCGTTGAACGCTTCTCGACTTCACTTCTGCTTTTGACTCTGTACGTAGATGTCGCTTGCTAAATAAGCTCTCGATGACACAGACTGAGTCCTGGATCACGAACTGGTTGCATTCCTACTTCTCAAACAGAATGCAGTACACTGTATGCAAAGGCAAATCCTCATCTGCTGTGCTCACTAAAGCTGGTGTCCCCCAAGGTGCTGTACTCTCCCCACTTACCATCTTCAAATGACATTAATTTTACCCAATATGCTGACTGTATCTTTGCCTGTCAAAACAAAAAAAAAATGCTCTAAACTAAATGGCTTTTTATGAGAAATCAGCCAGTGGTCCAAGGAAAACGGTTTCACCTTAAACCCCTCCAAAATCCCAAACAGTCAATTTCACCTTTAGGCATAAATCTGACCTAAACAAACTGGTTAGCACTCACGAAGTGTCCAACATAGATGGCACTGAAATAGAAACCAAGTCGGAAATTAAATATCTTGGCGTCATTCTATCTGCTGATCTTTCCTGGTGGTCCCATATCTTGATGATTTCTAAGAAAATGTTCCTTCTTACCTTCTACATCAAGAAGTTAAGACATTCTGGTGTAACCCAACCCTTACTCCTACAATTCATTAACTCTCGCATTCTGCCTATTATTCTCTATTGTTCCTCCTTAGTCTTTCCTGGGCTACTGAAGAAAGACTATACCATATTACGCAGGATGTTAAAGGTTGTCAGCAGGGTAAGCAACGTGCCACCCAGCTTGTTAATATTCTGGTCGACAGCCACTTGGACTCATGTGAAAAATGGGCGAAATGCATTAAAATTATCTGACTCACACCACCCTCTTCATTGACAATTCCCCCCTTGTATCTCATCAGGCAAAACCAGAAACCTATATAGAAAACTATATGCCCGCACTAGTAAGTACAAAAACTCAACCATACCCTAATTAGCTAGTGTTCTGTGCGATAAAGAAAGCATTAGGCGTGATACCTATAAATTACTAAATAGTCAGTAGAACAATTGGATCTCGTCTTTCCAGCTCATATCATTTATAGGTACAACGTTTTCTTCCTTTCCTTTTTTATGTGCTGTTTTGTTTCTCTCTTCCTTACAAACTCTACTTAAAACATTGTTGTTCGTTCTTTCACACTCTGTATATCTCGACCTTCTTGTTACCGCTCACGCCAGTAAATATGCTAGTATCTACTTTTCTAACACCTTCAAACACTGTTCAATTTCGGCTTTGCTACCGACATGCCAATACGTTACTGTCAAAACTAACTGAGACTACCTTAATCTATGTAGAATTTTATATATTGTTAATGTACTAACTGGAAGCCATACTGTAGTAAAATGCTGAGAAATCCACTCTGTATCACAAGTACTGTTTCGGAATAAAGCAAATTATTATTATTATTATACTTTAGTTAAACTGATGACTTTTAGAAGCTGTATAGAAGTCAGTCACTAGCATTCTAGTGAACACTTTTCTACCATATTATGAATTTGTTATTGATGATGCACTTATTATACACACAGGATGGTGAATTTTCCATATTTTTTATTGCAGTACTTCATCCAACTCCAGACTGTTGAACAAATAAAACAGCATATGATGTTCAATAATAATACGATAAACATGGTTTTAGAATTGTCTGTTGAAATAACCATTGAACTGAACGGGAAACTCGACATCTGCTGGAAAGCTAAATGGCTTTGCAGTCAGAGAAACTCGGCAGTAAAAAACGACCGGTGTCCAATTCAACTCTTAGTGAAGACAGCATCGCTCATTATGATGTAGGTATAATGAGTTAAGAAGTTCTGCAAATGATGGCCCTGAAATAAGTAGCCAAAATCTACGGATAACCAATTCTTTATGCAATTTTTCTACGGGAAAATCACTGGTAGCTTCAACAATATGTTGACATTATGCACAAACAATGGGAAAACAGTTCTCGAATGTTCAAATTAAACAGTTTTGAGTTTATGTAAAAAAAGGACTGAGACCGGGAAAAAAAACGAACAAATGATTATTGTCTTTGGTAGTTGTTGTATTCAATCAAAAAGGTGGAAAGAAAAATGGAATGTAGAGAATCTGACCGAATCAAAAATAATGCAATATGTAATTGTTCATCTAAAAAAAACCTTAAAGAGAGAGGGAAATAAAATGACTGAATAATAAGAAGTCAATCAATGTCATCCAATGAATAGTTAGTTGGCTTATATGTTGAAATCTGAGAAATCCTTACTAACATCATCATTATTCGATCCAGGCGATGATAAATTTGTTGATTTATGATGTAGCAGAATCATAATAAAAAATAATAAGATGATAACAAACAAAATGCATATAAGTGACATCAACAGCACAGTTTGTAAATTAACTGAAATCCACCTCCACATAGATGACCACTGATATTCTCTAAAAAGTTGGTTTGACACTTCAGATTTTAGTATACTTGATATACGCTCTAGACTACCATTATTAGGATTTGGTGGAATGTTAAGAAGTGCACACATTAATGCATAGACGTCTACAGAATGAATACTTGGTACAGTTTCACCAATTTTAAAAGCAGGTCCACTGGCAATAAAGAATGCATGCATTTCAGAGAAATTTGTCACATAACCATGGTCACCAGCTAAAAGAGAGCAGAAGAAAAAAATTGAAGATAATAATACACCATTACTATGTATGAAATCTAAGCTGTATTACCTAACATCCCTAAGTACCAAATTCGGGAAGTTCACATGTTCATATAGACAAATCATGGAACTTACCCGTTGGTGTTTTGACCTACACTGGGAGAGTGGAGTTATGCCTCATTGGTCTAAATGCTTGATTGCTTACAGAGATTTATGCAGCCAGTTCGCATCACTAGCCTTTACACAGCATATTATTACGATTCTTCCATTTGGCTACGAGTGGAGCATATAGCTTCACCAGTAAATATCTTTTGTATCATGTTTTCTGTTGTTTTATTTAGCCTAGGAACTTCAGTTTCCTCAATGCCATCCTCAGACGCCCAATTTGTCACTTCTCATTTTAGAGCAAGGTGTGTTATGCCCATTGGATATCTCCTCAGCGTAGTTCAGTCTATCTTGACTTCCTCCTGCATGTTTTATGACACGCGTGCCAAATCTCTGAACCATATTCATCCAGCACTGACTTCACATTAGTATTGAAAATTCCAATTTGTTCCTTGAGCAGTAGATCTTCACACTGAATTTAGATTAACTGACATTTATCTTGTTATATCTAACTGATCCCGGCTGGATTTGACATCTTCATCCATGCCTTTAGTTGAAACGATGCTTCTCCGTTCATTTATGTGAAAGAAATGACATCCCTTATATTACTCCTATCGATGGTCAATGGTGCTTGTTGTTGTTGCTAGTTAGTTATCTCTATAACCTCTGTCTTTGCTATCTTCACTTGTAGTCCTACCTTTGCTGTCTCTTCTGCCAACTTCTTGCCTTCCGCTTGTTAATCTGCGGAATCTAGGTCTTCTAAAGTATTTTTGTGCTTTCAAAGTATCATCTTCTCACTACACATGCACAGTCTGTCACATGATCTAGTCCATTACACTCAAGAACATCAACACTTCATCTTATTCCTACCTTCGCTTCAAACGCTCTGGTGACTCTTTTTTGTGAACAACCTAACACGCAGTATTGCCGTAGAGCTGTTGAATCAGGTTCATGAGAGTTTACAGTACTGTACGTAGGAATGCTCAAGCAGTTGTCAAAGTAAATCGCGATCGGTGCCACTGAAGGCCATCTCAAAGTCGATGAAGTTTGGAGTTGACTGTTATTTTACATCCTATTTGATGATGTGTAGTGATGGAGGTTAGGTGTTGGCGAGTGGTTCTGCATCTTCTGATAGTATTTCTGGACTAATTGTAGGTGGCATTAAATTGATATTGGTGACCTTTAGAGAGACCTAACCAGCGTTTCTTGGACCTCTTAGCTAATCGGGTTTCCCACATTATCTTTCACAAGCATCATCTGAGCTAATCTCCTCCCCGGATAGAGCCCTGGTCGTTTGACATAGCACCCTGTTGTTTGTCTTACTTACAGCCTGTTCTGTTTCAGTTTCCAGTGCCTCTTAAGAGCATCTTTAGTCCTTTTGGACATTCTTTTTTACTTCTTTCTCCGCTGCTCTGTTGACCATACTTTTATTGTCCATCTGTGCATTGGTTTCTCTTCTATTTCATCATCTCACATTCTTTTATCAGCCTTCAGGTGTCTGTATTGAGAGATTCTTTGTATTACCTGATCTTTTCTAAGAGATCTACGGAGCTGTCCTTCCATGTGGCTTTCAGAGTGTCAGTATCATTAAACGCACGTTTACGCAGAGAAAGGTAACCATTGCAAGACAGTCTTCGAAGCTGTTAATGATACCGTGATGGCTACACCTTCAATGTGCCGTCTGTCTGTCTGTTTTCGATATAGAACTTTGCACAAATGTGCGGAAGTTCAAGTCACCACAATCCGTGTAGCACGCGAAGCAAGAGAAGAAAGTACAAGAAAAGCATAACAGAAACAGTGAGCAGAGGTGTGAGACAAAGGAGTAATAAAAAGAAAAACAAAACAGTTTCATTGGAGATCATAAGTCACAAGAAGTGGATGCATCTGCGCCACTGAGAACGATTTTGAGCCATGTCACCAATTGTTTCCAACCAGAGATTTTTATCGTCCCGAGGACCCCAGCCTGGAAGTCTACACCTTCAATATGCAAATTGTTGTCATTTGGAGACTGGAGTCGATTATTTAATCTCTCGTTAACAATTTGAAGAATCCACTCCTATTCAATCTCCTCTCACGGACTCCTAACATCTCTATACCATATCTTCTCATTTCATCTCTAATGCCAGTAGCCTTATCAACCAGCTTTAAATATGGTGGAGATATAGAATGTCCCCATGCCTACTCTTGTTATCCTCAATACAAGGCACAGAAGTTAACTGGCCTACCGAAAGTTTTCATTCGCTTGTTACATTCGTTCGCTTCAATTCCAGCAAAGACTATTTTTAGTGTTGATATTTTTACGGTGCTTTGATTTCTTTCGTGGAGATTGGGTTGTTTCTTCTCAGGGTAGAGTCTGTAGTCCCAATCGTGACCTTCAGTCCTTTTTGGGCTGACGGCCAGCTAGTACACTAGATGGAGTTCCTCACATAGTAAGTGTGGCTTGCTACCAAGTGAGCTGAAATGTAAGCAGTTTTTGAATAACACTAGAGACTAGGAACATATGCAGTCAAACCAAGCAAATAACTTGAAAAATGAAGAAAACGTTAAGAAAAATTTCAATTTTCTATATCAAGTATATACGACACACGCAGGGGCATGCAGATAAACTTACAAACTTTCGCGTACGGAAATGAGGCATTCTTCACAATTTTCCATCTAGGCTTAGCAATAAGTACTAATGGTGGCATACGAGAGTGACTGACATTGAAATTCAGATAGGCAGGGACTTCTTCCCTTCGATAAACTTCTAATTTAGGATGTGCATTCTTCAAACGCTGATAAACATGTTCAAACTTTCCTTAAATTTTAGAGGAAAAATTTAAGATGAAAGTCTCAATCCCCAAAATAATTTCAGGTGCATTTTATAATTACTGAAAAAATAAATGTCCGTCTCAAAAAAAAGAACATGAAGTTCATTATTATAAAAATAATAACACATAGAACTTGCTTACTTGAAAGACAATGCTGTTCAATGCTCTAATTAACTAATTGAAAGGTAAGTGAGTATTTAGAAGGTCACTTTAATGATTATACATTTGGAAAACTAACTAAGTGTATAATGAAATACGCTTAGAATTCAGGACACCGATAATAACAGATTGATTCATGGTGATTTTCAAACTAACCGGTGGAAACATGCTACAATAAGGATTAAAATTATGTGGATACGATATTTAATTCTTTCTTTAAAACTTAACGTTACAACAAATGATGACCGATGTACAAATGTGATTTCATCAGTTAACGTAATTCCAAGCGTGAAAGTTATCGCATAAGCATAAAATAATTTTTCATTACTATGAATAATAGTCTTACTTATCTTGGAAAAACTGTATACTGTTTTCTATTTCATTCATTGCATTCCGAGTGTTGCATTGCATCACTGAACTTCTGGCTAGAGTTTTGAAGTTACAGTGGCAGTTATATATATATATATATATATATATATATATATATATATATATATATATATATATATATATATATATATATATGCGGTGTGACCTTGCTATCCTGACGCTCAGCCTTCCCTCTTTATCGAGCTTGCTGCCGGCTAAGTGAGGTTACGGAGTGAGTAGGCTGGCGTGGTTGACAAGGATTCTACCATTGAGTCACCGATTGCTTTAACCGGATTTGATTGCAGAATCCAACCTGATTGGGACTATTTGATAATATACAAGTTTGTTCTCATAGTTATTCCGAACAAGTATAATTTCAACAGGCATACATTTTCAATAGCCTCCAATTATTCAGACTTTACATGTAATTATAGATCTAAAAATAAGAGGTATATCAGTTCGATTTTTAAATACACGACTGAGTTTGCGTGATTAGACTACATCTTCACCGCACGGAGTACCACGAAAGGTGAAAAACTACAGTGAACTTTCTGATAAAATTAAATGCCTACCATGCAATAAAAAGTTATTCCACTGTAAAAGCTAAACTGAATAGATACTATAAATACCACGCAAAAAAAAATCCACCCAAAGTAATCAGAATGAAATGAAAAAAAATGTCGCCGACCATCACAGGAAATTGTGCAAGATATGCATTATATATATATATATATATATATATATATATATATATATATACTGACGGCCTGCTTCAGTCATTGGGCGACCTGAATTTCCATCCAGTACAATGCATCATGCTGTTTGAAATTCATATTGTTTTAGCCATTCAGTTATGTCCTTGAGTTGCAAAGTGTACTCATGCACATTTTCAATTGGAGCTTTTAAAATACCGGTGAGCGTATCTCGTAGACGAAGGAAGCATATCATAAGAGATTGGTCAAGACTTCAGATCGAACAGCATGTTGTCACATGATGAACTATAGATTGTTATTTCACTTGCAATCTTGGTTGCAGAGAATATATTATGCAATGAATTACACTGAGACTTCCGTACACTGGGTGAACATTTTAGCCAACATGAAGCTACTACTGTCATTATTGTTACAGAAGCATTTATGTTAACTTTTTTTATTCCTTCACGTTCCCCAGTGAAACATTGGGCTTCAAGCTAATGGCTTGAAGTTTCTGTAGCAGTGTTTATTTTACAGGGTGGGGTTGCTAGCCTTATGCCCAACCTTTCTTCTTTACCAGCATTATTTCTGGCTCAGCGAGGTAAAGAAGTGCACTGGCCGTGGACCATGTGCATGGTCGGCGAACGTCCTAACCGCTATACCACCAACGCATTTATGTTACTTAGCTAAAAAACAAATGAAAGTCATCATCTACTAAAGAAGTTTATTTAGAGAGTGGGCCAATGAATTCCTTAGGAAAGGTAAATTGTAACATCGGACTTTGATGAAGTGGAACTTTTAAAGCCAAATTCACTATTACAATTTCTTTGGAAAAAAATGTCTTAGATGAAAAAGACTGCATACAATAAAGACTAAATACTTACCAGGTTTAGGATAAAGAAAGCCCATTGTTGATAACTGAGTATACGTGTACAAAGACCTGTCCACATAATCATCCAGTCCAATCAGTCGACTATTCGATGTTTCAGTCATACCGTGATCAGCAGTTAAAATGATGTCTACTTTATCTGTAAGACCTAATTTTTCAATACCATCTAGAAGGGTACCGAATGTTTTATCTAAACTTTGGACAATTTCTGCAACTTCTTTACTATTTGGACCATATTCATGACCAGTTTCATCAGGTTCATCGAAATACGCCAAGATGAGATTCAAATGAAATTTAGGATTTTTCAGCCACCATAAAATATCTCTGATTCGTTGATCATACGCATAACGATGGCCATAATTATTAAGTAAAGTGAACTGTGAAACATATTGAAATGGTAAATCTTTGCCGACAAATTGATCAGTTAAAGGCCATAAAACTGAACCAGCGTACCCACCATGCTTTTGGAGTGTAACCCATATCGGCTCAGACCAATTAGTTAACCATGGGGCATGATTTAAACTTTCTTGATCATCCATGTTGAAAGTTTCATTAGGCCAGCTTTTATCCAACAAATTATTTCCAATAACTCCATGATTCTCTGGATATAAACCGGTAACTAAAGTACGATGATTAGGTAAGGTAATAGTAGGATAGGCATTAATCGATTCCATGGCTCGCACACCGTTAGCTAATAAACGATCGAAATTCAACAATGAATTAGCGCCAAGATGAGATTTAGCCATTTCTATATAATCATGCCGGAAGCCATCCATGCTAATTAACAGAACAGTTCTATCAGTAAAAAATAATCTTGAGAAAGGCCTTTTCACGTCCCATCGATTTATATCAGGGTCTAAGGGTATATCCATCGTGACAATAATGAAACCAAAAAGCATCATTGTAACGCCTGAAGCAATCAGTGAAATCAAAACACAATCACTTTTACGCTTGTAACGTTGCATATAGTCCTGACTTATTTGATAGTATGGTGGAGGTAGGTCATTCTTCTCTGGTAGTACACCTTCTATTGACATTATTTCTGTAACGAAAAGAAAGTAACAAAGACAAATAAAACTTGATTCTAACAGGAAATGCGTCATGTAAGTAATTTTCACTTTTCAGTAGGAATAGTTTATTTGTAAGTAGAACTGTTTTCAGATTAAAAATAAAACGTGAGAAAGTTTTCAGTTAGCTTACTTGATTTTTTCTATATTTATATATATATATATATATATATATATATATATATATATATATATATATATATATATATATATATATGGATACTATATATATATATATATATATATATATATATATATATATATGGATACTATATATATATATATATATATATATATATATATATATATATATATATAACATTGCGTTACACTACAAAATATCTTTGAGGTGTGCTTTATGAGATGAAGCTGAGTAACTTCAAGTACTCTTTTTCAGATGCAGTAGAGTTCGATTGATGAACATTTTTCAAAAATTTACGCATGCTTTTCTAGTCTAGTGTATTATCGAATAGGAAGAATGTTTTGAGTACAGCAGTGAAGAACTGAAAGATTATCCTGTTTATATGATTCGATAAACTAGGGTTAGTTGCAACATACTATAAAAGATAAAACATAGTACAGTATAGAATACTATCGAGAAGGTAACTTCACTCCACAATACACGAAATGAATGAAAATAAGATTGTGCACAACAGGGGTGAAACAAAAACAGATCAACTGTATCCAGAATCCGAAAGACAGCGTATGAAATGAAAGTGAAAAAGGATACAGGTTATTTGTTAGACGTGCTTTCAAAATCTCTCGATAACTTTTGCTCGAATTTGGATAAGGAAGCTAGAGGCATAAACTTCACGGTATTTAAACCTCATTCACTCTCTTACAATTCAAGAATTTATCACAAACAATAGGCTGGGTACAAACGAAGCACTATGCTATCCACAGCGACAGGACGAATACCCATATAGTTATCATTATGAGCGCATGTATAGCAAAGTTTAGCTTTTTTCTAAAAACAGTGACGATAGGGATTTCGCTACGCAGAATTCGATATTATTCTTTTCAACTTCTTGTTTGCTACAAAACTTGGCTATACAAACATATAGGGTGCGGATACTTTGTGAAGACACCACCAACTGGCATGTGTCTTAAAAGAAAGCTTATTGTAAGCCTTGGCAACATGAATGTGGTTGTTGAAGTATAAATATAACTAGCAATCATCACTCCCTATAGAATCCAGTGTCACAGTACCACTGGACGAAGAAATACACGGTTAATACTTGACCTCAGAAGCGCTGGATCTGAATACATAAATACTCTGCACCCTGTTTTTGAAGCGTGGCTAAACAAAGAATTCGAATATAAAACTTTAAAATCGCAGACAAATTCCACATATACATTCGAAAGAGTAATTACAACTATTTTTTCACAGGATTATACGTTTAGAACAAGCTGACGATTATAAACAATGCGAATGATAGCAGAGACTTTTACAAACTTTTATTTCAACAACTCACATTCTTCATATCGAAAATTAAGTCAAGGAAGTGAAGTTAAGGAAGTGAAATAAAAACACTAATATAGGTTGTAGATGTGTAGGGTAGGCAAGGCGATACAATGATGAATCTACCAATTCTATTAAGCTCCGAAGCTGTGAATTTTTCTCCCATCATATCTATGACAAGATTTCCAAGATAAGGATGAAAAGATATAGGTATACATAGTAATCTTATTTGTGCCACTGCCTGAGAACAGATCAGTGTTAGTTGTAAGAAAAGTATTACCAATGTTTCGATTGTCCTTGTCTACATATAACTTTAAAACAGAGAAATATGTAATAATGTATTCTAAGAATTAGAGTTCACAAGACACCAACCAGTCCAGCGCAGTGTTAAGTGTCCTTTTTTCCTTTGTTCATTAATTTTTCACCATTATGAAAGTAAACAATCCACAGTACTAATTCAAGAAATGATGATTGTTAAAATCAACTGGAACACAAAAAAAATACCGTACCACGGTAAACTAGGTAAAAACACATTAACTGAATAAAATTATGCATTTACATGATGCAAAATAAATCAGTAAAAGATGCAGGAAAGTGAGATCAAAATGATGAAAGGCAAAACAAAAGCAAACCATTGAATAAAATATTTTATTTATATGTTGTCTGTAGCAGAAATTGATGAAAAGATTAAAAGCACAGTATGAACAACAAGTGTAAATCTAGAAGCTCACTTCTAAGGGGATAAAAAACAGGTGTTACAATTTTAAAGTTCCACCCAATTAAAGTGTTACTTTCAAGGAGATGTTCAATAACTGTATCCATATAATTTAGCCACCGGAGCAGGAGCACGTCGGAAAAACAGAGATGATCCTCGGACAAAGGCATCCTGCAAAGAAGAAAAAAAAAAGAAATTGAACAAAATTGCTTAATAATAGCATGTTTTTTTTTAATAACATCCAAAATGTCAGCACCGTAAAGAAAACAACATCTGTTATGTGAGTGCGGTGAGAAAAAAGTTTGTAATTTCAATTATACCACCTTCCATAAGTGCGTAACACAGGCAAGTTTGTACTGTCTGTCTGTTTTTGACATAGAACTTTGCGCATATGTGCGGCAGTTTAAGTCGCCACACCCCATGTAGCACACAAAGCAAGGGAAGAAAGTACAAGAAAAGCATAATAGAGACAGTAAGCAGAGGTGTCAGACAAAGGAAGAGTAATAACGAAGAACAATATAGTTTCATTGGAAATCACAGGTCACAGGGAGTGGATGCATCTGAGCCAGACACTGAGAACGATTTTCAGCCATATCACAAATTGCCTCTAGCCATTGATTTTTACCGTCCCAAGGACCCCAACCAGGAAGTCTACACCTTCCTAAGTGACTGGCTTACAATAACTGTTGTAGATTTCATTGACTGGTGCCACGTTTTGGTTTGAACGCCGCTAGCTCTTTTCCAGCCTCACCCTATATCAGCTAACATAGCCCATTGTCGAGGAAGGCGATCGACGACTAGGCATACGTAACACATGTCCTAACCATCTCAGTCTATATAACTTCACAATCTCATCGATTGATTTCCTCTCCTTACCTAGAACTCGACCGAGGCCTAACCCTCAATATTGCTCACCTTATTATACCACTTCACATGGGAGATACAACTCAGGCACCTATGATCAAAGATAGCTAATCGTTTCATGTCTTCCATTTTCAATGGCCAGGTCTCACAGCCATAAAGGAGGACGGAGCGGACACTGATGAGCTGTACATTCTCCCTTTGGTCGATAGTCGGATATCTCGTCTACGCCAGAGACGGCATGAACTGGTGGGCGTATGCCAAACGAGCCTTCTGTATCCATGCTGAGATTTCGTCAGCGATCAACCCGTTGGCACTAGCTGATGCAACTTCCTAAATAAGTGAAGTGGTCAACACGCTCCATCGACCACTTCACTCCCTGTTTCTAAGCTACGAGTCAGTGAAGTCCAGTCTTGTAACATCATCTTAGATTTTGTGGTAGCAAATCGCATCCCAAACATTCGTAGATTGCAGCTCAAGGTGTTTAGAAGACTTTGCTCTATTTTGTAAGCGTTCTCGCCTAGAAGGACTATATCGTCTGCATATTCTAAGTCAACGAGATTATTCCCTGGTAGCTAGTCAATCCCTGAGTCGCTGAAGTGCAAGTTTGTACAGAAATAAAGTAGCAGTGTAACGTAGACTTAATACTAGGCATTTAACAATCTTATACACCAGTTGACTTAAATGATACATACAGAACATACAACAGCGATTGGCCCTTGTCGTAAGAGTAGAATAAGGGTACTGTGGTAGAATATAATTCGATATTAGATAAACTTATAAATGGAAGATATTTCAAGCATAATTTATTGCCCATAATCATATAAATGTATATATATACATAGATGGTACGTTACTTCGACTGTATGCGTTGGGTGCTGATTCACAACCTCTCAGTCGACTACTTTGAAGTTTATGATTGACTTCATTGTTCATCCCTTAGTTTTCGCTACTTCATCACACAAAGCTAACTATCGTAAATCCAGGACAACTAACTACTTGCTGTAGGACGGACTATCGATTAAAGTAACAATTTATTTCTTGAGTTTGACCACAGACTGATATCTATTAGAGAACCATTGAAAACCAGGGAGTACTGAACAGCTGTTTCATCCTATTTTGTTAATCACAGACAGCACGCACCCACTGGGTTTCGAACCCAGGACTTTCAGGTTACAAGGCAAGCTCGCATACCATTCAACCATTGGGACCCGATTCAATAAACCATTGAATTCTAACTTCTATCAATTCGTGGTTTTTAGCGCGACCACCGACTAGTGTCATCGGCGGGAAATCCATCCTCACACACTTAACTGAATGAACCCGACTGATCAGAACTTCTCACTAGAACTTCACGAAACTCCGTTCTGTAGCAACTCATTAGCGAGTATCAAAGAGCTGATCTGTAAGGATTAGGTTTGCCTTACAGAAGCTAGAACAGTTTGAAAAATGAGATAAAGGTAATTTATGACATGGAAAAAATCAAAAAGATATCTTTGTGATAGGTGAGAGAGAGAAAAAAAAGAGGAAACCTGATTTGTAAAAAGCCAAACACTTCTAGCTTTGATGTATGTGAAGTGTTTTTTGGAAAAAAAAACAGATTTTGTAAAACATTTCTATGAACAAAACTTGATACGGATAAATTGCATAGTAATCACCAACAGAATGAACGAATTTATTTATATACACAATTTTAAAAAAAACATAAAAAGATCACTCACAGATCGATTGAGATAGCAGTAACACTGCCACCAGTTGTCGAATACAGGCACAATGTTCATTCTATATTTTCATGAGTGAAAGGAACAGACCATGAAAGTAAATTATTACCTTTTTAGTGTGATATAAAATTTCTAATGTCGAAAGATCAAATAATCAGTAGAGAATTTTACTAGAAAATCAAAAGTATGCCTTAAGACAGATGTACGCGGGAACAGTGTATAAAATCGACCATGACAGTCGGGATATATCCATGAAATGCATTCCACTAATTTAGAAAGTTTCTACTACAATACACCTTTATTTCTACTATGGAATTACATTAACTATTTTGTTTCTCTAGTTAACTTCCTCGTTAGCACACTGTCATAGAGTATAATGGTTATACTTGTTTTTGGTTATTCAAGTCTGATGCACACTGATTAGTAAACAAAGAACATTATTTTCTTCAGGTTCCACACATATATGACCAAATTAGTTAAGGAATGAGTACCATGAAAAAATATCGAATCATCACGATAAAATATTTACAAGGTGTATATCAATAAATTGCTACTACATAACAGTTTAAATAGTGCATGCGACACTATACATAAATAATCCAAACGAACCATAAACGAAGTAGTGAAGAATAATTCTCCATTTTAATTGTGTAACTAACAGATTTTCAAAAGCCGCCAGATAACCGAATATTCCAAACAACAAAAGCTACAGCAATTGGCTTGGAATAACTTGAAGTAAATCGTGGCAGTAGTAGTAGTCTGTCTGTTTTCGACATAGAACTTTGCACAAATGTGCGGAAGTTCAAGTCGCCACACTCCGTGTAGCACGCGAAGCAAGAGAAGAAAGTACAAGAAAAGCATAATAGAAACAGTGAGCAGAGGTGTGAGACAAAGGAGTAATAAAGAAAAACAAAACAGTTTCATTGGAGATCATAAGTCACAGGGAGTGGATGCATCTGAGCCAGACACTGAGAACGATTTTGATCCATGTCACCAATTGTTTCCAACCATAGTAGTATGCCCGAGTTGACTAATGCAAGTGAAAAATCGAACATTCTACCTACACAACAACGACAATAAAAAGACTCGGCTTTTTTGGATGGATGGTCGGATTATCTCATAGTGTCTGTGGTCAAACTGCCACTAAAAACTACTACCCTTTAGATGTGACCTTTTGTTCTTTAAATATACATTTCCCCCATCAATTATTTTCTAAATAAAACTCATTTGATTCATTAGTCGTCACATTTTCATACTCATACGAATGAAGCATTCAATTCTAACCTCCTGCCAGAAGAAGCTGTCGAAAAGAGTGTCCCTTGTTCACCAATCTCTGACCTGGCAAATAATGGGAATCTCCAAGCTATTTATCTAAACACTGTAATATTTATCTGTAATTATCCAGGTAGCTCAGTTAATACTCAACTGTGTCTATTGTACACCTATTACAGAATAACTAACATACACTAGAGAAAAAAATGGAAGCTTTAAACTGGATAGTTCCAGTCATGACATTTGTTTTCCACTGACTCGTACATCTGAACACCTAAGAAAAGTAATCATTAAAGTCTTTTTTTTGTTTGGCGATTCCTATGAAAATAATTAGTGTCTATCTCTTATTGTTGAAGTTTTGTCAAATATAACAGCACAGGTTTACTTATTGGTCTTGTAAAATCCACATTTTAGGTTCTAGAAATTTTCTCCCCGTTGAAACACATTCCTTATTATTGATTTGTTTAAATAACAAGTACAAAGAGCTAGTAGTAGTAAAATGATCTAAAAGGGAGAGACGAGGTTATTAAAGGTGTGGTTAAACAGATGATGAAAATCTAAGAAGATTTGAAGATTATATCACACATCTCATGTTATTTATACTAATCAAGAAACCACGATTTCGCTAGAGAAACAACACACTGCTAATCTAATCCAATGAAAAGATAGTAAACACTCGGAAGCAGTTTGTTCTGACCAAAAATAATATTGATAACAGTTATGCTAGGAATAAAGCTAATGCAGTACACATGATTAGTGATTCAACACAACCAAATTTCAAGTCGAATATTTTATTCACACTAAAAGAGAATCACAAAAGTTAACCGATACACAAAAGACAACATACAAGGAAGTATTTACTCTACTGTCAGTCATCTATTTTGATGTTTCATAAGGCTTAATCAGTCACTTTTGGCAACCAATAAGTCCTGGAATCGAATCACGCTCCACCTGATTCATCGTAGACGAGTGACTGAGTAGTATCATTAGTCCACATAATGTGTGGTTTGTAGCCTGGTACATTGGAAATCTATTCCGAGAAGTTGAGTTTTAACGTCTGTTCAACACAATCAGCGACATAAATACGATCAAATTATATTATCAACAGTCAGGTGTATCAAGTATATAAAGGAAGTGATTACTACATATTATTATTATTTACAAAAGAGACAGAATTGCCTTCCTGGATGTCCTAATTACAAGAAAACCAGATGGTAGCATAAAAAGAAATTTGCATAAAAAAAAGTACTTGGACAGGACAGTATACACACTTTCACAGCTTCGTTCCTATCAAGTACAAAAGAAATTTAGTGAAGACGCTCAGCCACAGATTTAGAGCTATATGCTCAGAAGAAGTAATTAAAGATGAATTAAGCATTGTATATGGTACCTTGATCGAAAATAGCTATCCCGACAAATTTATCAAGAAACACATGACAAAGAAAGCGGAAAAGGACTACTCATTATTTGTAAACAAGAAGCCACTTTATATACGACTATAATTCAAGGGTGATATACCAAGTGAGAAAATTACGGGGAAATTAAGAAAATGAATTCAAAGAACTTTTAATGCTGGCGAACTACAAGTACCATTCTCTACACGACCCATGGTGCTACCTCGATTGAAAGATGAAGTACCCACACTAGCCACTTCAAACTGCATCTACCAATTCAACTGAGCTTGTGATGGAGCCAGCTATATTGGTCGTTGCTCTAGGAACTTTTCGTGCTTGAAAACATCTCCCACTATGGCTAAGTAAAGGTGTAGTTAAAACCATCAGCAGTTCGATATTGGACCATCTGGTGCGAACCAGCCACAAAGCTAGCGTTGAAGAATCCTTTTCTGTAATCTACCGGGTGCCTAATAAATTGCCAAAATCATCGAAGCACCGCAGGCTCCAAACAGCAGAGGCTATTGCGATTCGCCCCAAACAACCAGTGCTCTGTGTTCAAAAGAAGCAAGTCCAGCCCCTACTATTGCCTTGGCCTTCAGTAAAGACTATAAGTTCATGAATTTGTAATATTATCTCTCGTAATTTTTCGGATATTCAGCTTATTTTATGTTGATGCTACTGAGCTGTAACCTTTAATGTTGTTCATAACACTAATTCATTCATTCATTCACTATAATGTATATACAACTGTAGAGCCTGATGATGAAGTTATCGAAAAGAGTACTCTTTGTTCAGTATCCATTCCTTTCAAAAGTTACTTTGTTAACCCTGAAAAATAGTCTCGATATCCAACGTTCGTTAGAGATGGATTCCTTTTAAAAGGTTTATGTTATCTTTGTTAATGAACATATAAATCAGCACATTCATTTTTAATAGACAGAAAGCAATTGAAAAGTATGCCAAAAACCCTATGGTTTACAGTAACTGTCAGGCAACTTTGAAATTAGACGTCCTACTTGTAGATACTTATCACAAGCATGGTGTAATATCAACATTGACAGAATAGATTTTCAATCAAACATCAAAATTCATGCCATCAGTTTTGCTAGATGTGACATAGTCACAGATAATGCATCCCACTATGGTATTAATGTATTTGTAGTGAAATGATTTCAGAACATACGTAGTCAGTGTGTTGTAGAGTAAATATTAAAGCAATATTTTTAAATCCTATGAAAATAAACATCATAACTTTCTCTGATCAGTACATTAGTTGACAGAAGACAAAAATAAAACAAACAAAATTCTGTACATAATTAAGGTTTAATGTATTTTAACTTCAATATACACTGGACTTGAATAAAGCGTGTGTAACTTACACAATCCATTTCTTTACCTATATCCTATCTTATTGACTTTAAATACCCGTGTATCTTGAAATTAGTCTAAAAAGTTCTAATAATAAGAACAGACTAGCAAGAGTCAATAAGCAATAAGGTGTTGATGAGCACATGATTCTGAATCTATAAGACAGACAGTAAAAAATACCTATGGGTGTGTTTAGTTTAAAGACAACATTGAATATTTATGTTATTTTAGTATTATTCTGCTTATGAATAACAGCTTAACCATTCGTTAAATTAAATTCGCAATTAGCACAGTTCGGTGTTGTGAAATTTCGGCATAGTTCATACTTTAGAAACCGAAATTACTCAGATCACAATATAATATGATCTGTTTTATACCATAAATTACAGTCAAGAAGGCAAGCAAGCACAAATGCATGATTGATAAAAGCAGCTGGATATCACTTAAATTCACCAGTGTCTAGTTCACATCGATTTGACCAGCAAGCACTACTGGTTGATGTGAGCAGTTATTCAACTACTCATATCAATCACACACTGTCAACTAAAAATATGCACGGGACTGCGCACAAGAGTGAGGAAGGATGAATAAAGTAAAAGTTATAAATATTATATAAAACATCATTGGTGGTTAGTAAAGCTAACTGGTCACTGGATACAGTGCATCAAACTGTTTAAGATATGCCACCGGTGAAATCTAATGACTGTGTATTACTCAAATCGTATTCACATGACTAGGCACTTCTTTCTGTGAACCAGCGTCCTCGAAATCACTTATGCAGATTAGTAGTAATTCGTAGACGTATAAATAATCACTATTGTCAAGATGAACAGTGGAATTCATGATCAGATTTTATCTAATCGTGTATCTATTACATCACAATGGAAATATTCACTGAAATTTCAAAGACACTTGAAAATAAAAGGTTTGATATCTTCGATAACATGAGATAAGGAAGTGACAGCAATATTGGTAAAAATTGTAAAGAGCCAAAGGACATAGAAAGTATCAGGAAAAGTGATACAAGACCTAGAAATTCACATGAAAACAGAGAATCAGTGCGTTGGACCTACAACACTCGAAGTCTTAAACCCCCACTCTCATGTCTCGAAGACTCCAAGTCAGACGAACAGCAGGACTTAGTCAGTTTCACTTCTACTCGTATTATCGCAAGCTTCGATAACCACCTAATTTTTTTGGGAAAAGGTTGTATGAGTACATTAGTACTAGTGTACCTTACACACATTTCAACTGCATCTTTTATTTAGCTCCTGTCATCCATTAAAGAAAAGTAAATTATATCATGATTAAATTGCAGTGCCAGGCATCATAATCTATCAGAGCGTAGAATGACAGTGAGTTCTCTATCTCAACTTCATCAACTTTGAAATGTCCTTCGACAGCATTGACCACGAAGTGATTTAGAAACTGCTTCAACACTACACAGTGTAGTGAACGAAGCTTGATCAGTCTCATTCAAAAGCTATATGACAATTCCATATATCAAGTGATCCAAAATGGAGAACTCAGAGAAGTCTTTGAAGTGGAGACAGGCGTAAGGCATGACCCCCTACTATCAAAGGTGATATTCCTGATTGTGGTGGATCTGATCATGAGGCAGATCATGCTTGGGGAGCGAAAAGACAAGAATACATTGGACTGATAAGAAGACTGTAGAAGAACTGGACTTTGCGAATGACTTGTCTAAAATTACATAGATTCGAAGACCTACTCGGAGACTCTTGAGTGAGACCACATATCAACCGGACCACCAAGTGGAACCCGAATGGGAAACGACAAGTTGGATGTTGGTCCGAGAGTGATATGAAGGAGATCATACGAAGAGATGAAATCTCGACGGCGACCGTGGAGCCAACTAGAAAATGGACTGTACAGAACAGGGTGAAATGTAGATGTACAGTTGAAATCCCACGTTTCACTCGGAACCCAAGAGAATAACAATAAATAAAACTAACAATTAATGTTATAACTATTGCGTCAATCTACATTTAAGCTGACTTGATCCCTTCGACTGAGAAATAAGCATTGTTAAAAAAATAACTACATGAACTTCAAATAGATTAAGTAATACTAAATAGTGATAAAGAATTATATATATATATATATATATATATATATATATATGGTTTGGATTTCTACAATGTCTATGCCTTTCTCATTAATAACTAAATAGTTATTTCCATAATATTGGGCTACTAACTGTCCTGATAGAACGTAACTCGTCTACGCTAGCCACCTACAACGTTAGCAAACTGATTTAAAGAGGATAACAGAAAGGTGGCCTAAATACAAAACCTCAATTTCATTATGGGTAAAATTTATTTTGATAAATTCTCACAGTGTTGTACAGTAATATTTATTGATGACGTTTCGAGCACAATTTATTGCTCATAATCATATCGTAACCTTGATATGAGCAATAAATTGTGCTCGAAACGTCATCAGTAAATATTACTGTACAACACTGAGACTTTATCAAAATAAATTTTACCCATAGTGGAAATATATTCTACCACAGTGCACAAGTTTTATTGTTATATCAATGACAAAATCTCAATGTATTGATCAGATTCAGTTAAAATAAGTCCCTCATATGTCTAGAGTAAAATAAGTTATACTCCAAAAAGCGATTAATGACATGGTTAAATGTATAAATGATGCTTCTTTTGGATTACTAGTCTGGTTCAGTGTGCGCTAGAAAGTATAGACGAACACAGAAAAGGGGAACGGTATTGCTTATTGCTCAAGATAAATACTTGTTGCGAGATTTCTATGAGCTCCATGCAATCCTTGATGTCAGTCATACCATTCTTACTGAAATAAAACACAACACTTACTGTAAGCTCCACAACTCCGATAAAATGGAAATAGCAGCTGAGTCTAGCAATTAGAAACCTAGTGTCCTTGCCACACTCTGTGAAGCAGACGATGTGACAATCAGCAACTCTTAGCGAGGTCAGTAATCTTGTGCGGAAGATTCTGGAGAACGGTTAACTGACTGCAAAAATTTAGTGAGATTGCTTTACAATGTTTACTGAGGAATATATTCTTTTCGTTGCTATCATGTTTGCCTACTGCAATCCAATTTTATTTCCAATCCCATATTCTCTGTACTTTTTCTGTGTCAACATGAAATGGTGTATTTCTGTCCTAAGTCCTACGTTAATCCTTCATACATCAAAAATTAACAGTCGTTCTGTTTTTTTCTAACATGAAAACTACCCTGTGTTTTGTAGAACGGGATAATTGTTTGAAGTTATCAGTTTTTCGCGTAACACTTGGATGCGTGAAGTCTGCGTGTGTAAAACTCGACCTATCCCGGCTGAGAACGCCTGGAGAATCTGTGCTAGACCAGACTCTTTGCACTCGGTGACAAAACCATGTATATAATCCTGGTGTTTCGCTCAAGGTGGAGACCACCTCCCAATATGTAATTTCTTTGTAAGACACTGGGCTTTAGTAGTGAAGATATGTGCAGTTAGTGTATAGTGAACGGCTTCTGTTCCGTCCACTGTTTGCTACACTAAAAATCCACTAAAGGATATACTAAGTTGGTTAGCATGTGACGTGGTACTCTGGAATGATCAGTAGTTATACTACAACGGCATTTGTTGATATTTATCAATAGTACCTGAATATAGTCCGACAGACCACGTAACTCAGTGACACCAGATATGACTTAGAATCCAGTCTGTTTTTTCGTGTACTGTTAGAGGCATTACAGAGTAGCAAATGCTTTTATGGATACATTTAATAAGATTACTTACTTCGTATCCATAACCCAGTTGTGGTCAATTTTTGTTTAAATAAATATATCTCTCATAAAATACTACTATTTAAAATCCTATATCGAAATGTTCGGCGAACAATAATAAAAACCTCGGATATAGCATCCAGCATGAATTCACTATTATTTATTTTAGAATGATTGCTAAACTGACACATTTACCCACGAAAAAGCATATTGGAAGAAAAAATCAAATACGTAGGTGTCAAATTATTATTGCTGCGAAAACTACGACAATTTTCGGTTAGACACTCTATTCATAGACACGATTTTCGCGTGGACTGCAAATAAGCCTACTGATTGGTTAAAAAAATTGCATACAAACAATCTTACGCTAAATTCTAGAACTAATATTAAAAAATATCCCAGTATTTTTACCTAATATTAATCATAAACAACTTACCTATCAGACTGCAAAAATCTTAACAATATTCGAATGAATATTCAAGTCTTGCATAGAAGTATGTATAAGTCTTACCACTTACTGATACATGCTGTCTAAGTATCTATTTATCACGATATACACATACAGATATATAACTAATAACTATGCAGAAAAGCACAAAATTATTGGTTAAGAGATTGGTTAGTCTAGAAATCGGTCGAAGATCATTACAGTAAGATTTGTGAAACAAAAAACACAACGAAATAAAACACAATAACACACTATAATACCATTAGGTACAATTATGGGGCATAGTTCATCAAGACACGAGTAAATAAGCTAACCATTATACAACTGACGGTTAAATACATCATACAATTATTTCAAAAAATAATTGCGTAGTGTGTTACAGAAAATCCAATCGAACTTGAAAACACTCGAATTATTTTTAATAATTTTCATAATAATTTTATCGAACTCAGGGCTTAAATTGATCGCATAACTTTTGTAACACTTATGATCTGTATATTTACAAACTAACTACACTAAGTGAACGTAGCCTGCGTCAATGATTCCATGGTAGGATGATGCTCGCCAACCACATAAGTGGTCTGCGTTCAACTACCGACAACAAACTGCTAAACCTCGCTTAGTTTACTAGCAGGGGGTAAGCTTGGAAAAGAGGAAGAGTTAGGCGTAAGGTTAGAAACCTAACTCTGTGAAAATAACATCACCGTTATTGGAACTTCAAAAGAGCTTGAAGCCCTATATATTCCACTCGGAACACGAGGAGTGAAAACCAAATTGAATGCAGTGGCCCATAGAAACGAATAAAAGTGAAACTAGCTAATATAAAAAATCTAATGTATAGATATTTTTCCCATTTCGGGAATTATAGTTTACTATTTTGGTCATTCCTCCATTTTAGACAACTGTTGTCGTCCATACAAGTTTAAAAAGTCAAGTGTCATTTTAAATATTTGCGTGTGGTTGCTAATTCTTATTTTCTGGTGATTTCTAAATTTTTGGAAATATACAGTCACAAAACACAAGAAGAAAAAACTTAATACTGTCAGGTTTTACCGTTAAGACATTAATCTTTAAATGGGCGAACTCGCAAGGGAGTTACAAAATGCAGGTAAACGCTATATACTTAAAATTGTTCGACAATGTGATGTGAAGTTCTTGAGTTATCCAGGATGTGACGAGGAAGTTGATTTCCATCACACGACAGACCACTTATTCTGGTAACAGCTTTATTCATAGAGTGGTGGATTATGTTATATTGAAGAGTCACGTTGTAACGAGTGATTATCCGAATGAACACACCTGGTGTACGTCCCCAGTGTCGGTAAAGACGAAAGAAGTGGTCTTGCCGCATACCAATAGTGTTTAGGGTTAAGAAAGACACTAATCATGACTGCTTGCAAAGGGAGATATCAGAGGTATCAAGACGACTAAAAACAACCTAATAATGGCAACCGAACTAAAGCTATTTTGTGTGAAGGCCATAGCAGTATTTTGAAGAAAAGGTATCTAATACTGGCTTTGTGGTCCGGGTAATGGTTATACTTACCTTGATGGTGTGGTGTGGTTTAAGATAGCTATCACTGATTTGTGTATCCCATGCTAGGACTTTGTGTACAATCCACTGTAGGTGACGCTCGATAGGACAGTGAATGTAATAATCGCTGACACTAAAAGTGTTCCTAAAGCGCTCAACGTTGGTGAGCGGGAAGGAAGGTGGGCTGGCAATGTGGCTTACAGTAGAGCAAAGTTTGAGATTATCCAGACGGGAAGACCACTTAGTGGTTTGGTAGGGGTAAGTTGTGATAGCACCTCAGGTATGAAATTATATGGTATCAGGGGATTTTACGTAATTTCAACAAAATTGGAGAAGTGGTCGATTTGACTGGGGAGTGTTAGTATAGATGAACTTGTTGGAATATCATGATTATCAGTTCAGTGGGGCTAGCTGAGTTGGACGCTTGTGTGACTTGGAAGTATTGGTTTCAACACTGCAGAGTCTTAGTGGCCTGCTAGCCACTGATGTTAGTGAATGGAGGGGGGGGGGTAAACATCGATAATAAAGATGGGAGGGTGATACCAGTCTGCAGTACCTGCGATGGGAAGGAGGTTCGAGTTAGAAGTGTGGGTGGAGGTTTGTCATGGTTAAGTGGTAAGTATTCCTTTCTTTGATTTTTGCTCTACAATTGTGGATAGTGGTTAGTGGACGACAGAATGTGTTAGGACAAGATTGCTAGGGAGTGACTTTGTCCAGGTTGTCACAGAGTGACTACGGTTCCACTTTACCAAAAACTAACAGGAGTTGGAAAGAAAGAGAATTTGAATCAAATATGGACAAGTTCGGGGTCGCTAGTTGGTTATCACATATACGGTTTACCAGTAGAAGCACAGCGGGCCACTTGGTAACAATTTTTCCAAGTTGACGACAGCCTTTGTTACGGTGTGGACAGCAGCCCCTTCAGAAGTATGCCAAGGCTGCTTAATTTAAAGAATTGGTGACCGCATAAGTTGAGATCAACGGGCAATTTGGTAGGAGAGTAGAAGAAGGGTGTGGAGATGTAGTACTTGCAAGAATTAAGAGGATTACATCGCGATTGGGAGGTTGGGAAGGAGGAAATTTGTTGGATAGAGACCCTCAGGAAAGTTAATGACAATTTTATGGGCGTCATGGTAGCCGTGGCAGGAAATGCTGACTGCCCACCCCCGCACAGTGGAGAAGCGCCTGGCGACCCCAAAAAGGAAAAGTTGGGGGATAGTATGAAGAGTTTCGTAATGAGAGACAGTGCGGGGTGGAGAGCTAGCGGAATACTGGGGGGATACAACTGGTCCTCGGTGACGTGAGGCAGGTGTAATGATGTGACTTAAGGGACAGGTTCATGTATGATTATGAAATAACATAGGAGTGGGTGATTCACACCCAGGACCAACTTGCTTGGTGGCACGCTACATAACTGGATCCAGAGCACTCTAGGATGGTAACCCATGAAGAGGTTGGGAACATTTTAAGAACACGAGCACGACACCACTGGATATCACCGAAAGCAAGCTTTGGGTGTTGTAGTGGGGATTTGTGGGAGCCATCGAAAACTGGTACAGTGTAACATAGAGTTGGAGTGCGAGATAACCCCTTTAAGTGCAGCATTTAGAGCATGAATAGTATGTTGAACTACATTTTGAGAAGTGGTGAGTTTGCATGAAAGTAGCGGTCGCATGAAGATGGTTGTTGAAAGTTTGAAAGAACTGTTTTATTAATATTTGTTGTCTTTTATACATTGAAAATAAAGGTGAATCGGTAAACCAATGAACTATAGCTCTACTCAATTTACATTTCAATACAAATCTACTCGCTAAGATACATGTTGTGAACTTTTCTTATAATACGTATCTAGTCATATTCATATCTCTACCGCTATTAACACTCTTTTCTTCCTTTATATGTTTAAGCCATTCCGGCTTCATTGTAAAATGAATAAAGCCTAAATTCTTGGTTCATTCGTCTTTTCAAGATTCAAGCATCACTCATCGTTCTAAGACTCAATCACCTTCGTAACAATTTATTCATTTTACAATATTCATGGAACGATTTTTCCGACCTGATCGGTTCGACGTAGAACCTAACGCAGTTGGAGCTGCCAAGAAGTGGGATCACTGGTTTGCGACTTTTCCTACTTCATTGAATCAATGGGATCCGAAAATCCTTCGAAACTACATATTCTCTTCAATCATATTTCTACTTCTGTATACGAATGCATTTCTGAATGCAAAACATACGAAGAAGCTATCGACACTCTCAAGAGTCTCTACATGCAGCCTTGCAACGAAGTGTTTGCTCGACACTTGTTAGCAACGTGTAAACAAGAATCTGGCGAAAATCTGGATCAGTTTGTTCGTCGACTCAAGTCGCTGACTACAGATTGTTCATTCAGGGCAGTTACAGCCGAAGAACATCGTAACGAATCTCTACGTGATTCATTCATCTCAGGTATACAGTCTTCGATGATACGCCAGAGGCTATTAGAACAGCGTACTTTAACTTTTCAAGCGGCATACGATCAAGCACGAGCTCTAGAGATGGCACATCAACAATCGCAGTCATACAACAATCCTGTTACACCTTGCGCGTCCATTTCTTTACATGATGTACCTCATTCATCAGATTCCACACCCTCCGTCAATGAAACAACCATTGCTGCCGTTGAATCCAAATGCTTTTTCTGTGGTAATCGTAGACATCCTCGTTCCAAATGCCCCGCCCGTGATGCAGTTTGCAAAGCTTGTGGCAAGCAAGGACATTTTCAGAAGGTTTGCAGGTCTGCGCCATCTACGAAAAAAGGTCCATCTTCAGTTAACTCTATAATTTCATCTCTCGTTGTGGCTTCAGCACCTCAAAGTCTCACTGATGCTGTTACGCAGCTTACTGTCAATGGGAAATCAATGCAAGCTCTAGTGGATACCGGAAGCAGTGAGAGCTACATCTCTTCCTCAGTTGTTCGTAAGTATAACTGGAAAGTCCATAAGTCTCGAAACAGAATCACAATGGCGAGTACGAATCTTACTAGTCATACTGAAGGACATTGTTTTCTATCCATCTGCTATAAAAACCACACTTATGATCTATTCAAATTTTCCATTCTTCATAATTTATGTGCAGACGTCCTTCTTGGACATGATTTTTTAAAACTTCACAAACACATTGAGATTCCTTTTGGGGGATCAAAGCCGCCTTTTTCTCTCTGTGGTCTACCTTGTGTTCGCGTCGACCTGCCTACTCTGTTTGAAAATCTTTCAAAAGACTGTAAACCGATCGCGATAAAATCCCGGCGTTATTCTCGTGAAGATGAAAGTTTTATTTCCACCGAAGTCAACCGGTTACTGCAAGAAGGTGTTATTGAACCTTCTAATTCTCCTTGGCGAGCTCAAGTTCTTGTTACGTCAAACGAACGCCATAAAAAGAGGATGGTAGTTGATTATAGTCAGACAATCAATCGATTCACTTTTCTGGATGCTTACCCATTACCTAGGATTGACGAAATGATAGAAAAAATCGCACAATATGACATATTCAGCACTCTTGATCTGAAGAATGCTTATCATCAAATTGCCCTAAGGAACGAAGATAAACCATATACTGCTTTCGAGGCTTGTGGGAAACTTTACCAATTTTGCCGAATTCCTTTTGGTGTTACCAATGGCGTAGCTTGTTTTCAACGCATTATCGATGAATTGATCAGTAAAGAACAACTCACAAGCACGTTTGCCTACATTGACAATGTCACTATCTGCGGCAAAACTCAGGAGGAACACGACAAAAATCTAAACAAGTTTATGGTAGCAGCACGCAATTATGGAATAACCCTTAATGATTCCAAAAGTGTGATCTCAAGCAGAAGCATACAATTACTCGGTTATGAAGTTTCAAAGGGGTTATTAAACCAGATCCCGATCGGCTAAAACCTCTTCGTGATCTAGAACCACCCACAGATATCAAATCTCAACAACGGGCCGTTGGATTATTTGCTTATTATTCACAGTGGATCCCTCGCTTCTCAGATAAAATCCACCCATTGGTAAATAATCGGATTTTCCCTCTTGATATCGAAACTCGAAATGCTTTTGACAAACTGAAAGACGACTTAGAACGTGCAGTCGTTGTGGTAGTTGATCCGAAAGCACCCCTTGTTGTTGAAACAGATGCTTCAGATGTCTCAATTGCAGCTACATTAAACCAGAATGGTAAACCTGTCGCCTTCTTTTCTCGAAGTGAGAAACATCATTCATCGGTTGAGAAAGAAGCCTATGCCGTGGTTGAAGCAATTCGTAAGTGGAAGCATTACCTTCTCGGAAATCACTTCAAACTTGTCACTGATCAACGTTCAGTAGCATTCATGTTTGACAAGATTCATAAAGGCAAAATCAAGAACGATAAAATAATGCGTTGGAGAATTGAGCTATCCCCTTATCAATATGACATCATTTATCGTCCTGGAAGGGATAATCAAGCTGCTGATACATTTTCCCGTAGTTTCTGCGGTTCCTTGCAGTCAGTGTGCGACTTGAAATTTCTCCATGACTCTATGTGCCATCCTGGAGTTGTCCGAATGATGCATTTTGTACGCTCGAGAAACCTTCCATTCTCCCTTGACGAGGTGCGCAATGTAACCAGTAAATGCGTGACATGCTGTGAGTTAAAGCCTCAATTTTACAATCCCTCTAATTTCAAACTCATAAAAGCAACCCAACCTTTTGAAAGGTTAAGCATCGACTTTAAAGGACCTCTACCGTCAGCTAGCCGCAATCACTATCTGCTCACGCTGATCGATGAATATTCTCGATTCCCCTTTGCATTCGCCTGCCCCGACATGTCGTCTCAAACGGTAATGAATTGCCTTTGCCAACTGTTTTCGATTTTCGGTATGCCTTCTTACATACATACCGACAGAGGCGCTGCTTTCATGTCTACCGAATTACGGGCATTTCTTCTGGAGAAAGGCGTAGCAACCAGTCGTACTACCTCATACAATCCTCAAGCCAATGGGCAGGTCGAGCGCCTCAATGGAACACTTTGGCGTGCCATCACTCTAGCATTAAGATCACGGGGCCTACCAACGGCACAATGGGAGTCTGTTCTACTCGACGCCTTGCATTCCATCAGATCTTTGCTCTGTACTGCAACGAACGCCACGCCACACGAACGACTGTTTACCTATAACCGAAGATCGACATCTGGGACAACTCTTCCTACTTGGCTCACTGTACCAGGACCAGTACTTCTCCGGCGGAGTGTTCGTCAGTCCAAATTCGATCCCCTGGTTGAAGAGGTGGAGCTATTGAATTGTAACCCGCAATTCGCTCACGTTCGCTTCGGTAATGGACGTGAAGATACAGTTGCTCTTCATCATCTGGCACCCAAAGGCGAAGATATAGATCAAGTTGAAAATTCAATACCGGAGGGCGACGCAATTCCTGAGCAACAAGTAAATGGGGATGCGACCACTGATCCTAATATTCTTCGTGAAGAAAATACAACTGAAACGAACAACGGGCGTATTCTTTTGGAAAAACAACAACGTGTACGGCCTTACAATTTGCGTACCAGAGAAGCGTGACATAATGGCTCATTCCTTTTCAAGCCGCAGTGAATGTTGTGAACTTTTCTTATAATACGTATCTAGTCATATTCATATCTCTACCGCTATTAACACTCTTTTTTCCTTTATATGTTTAAGCCATTCCGGCTTCATTGTAAAATGAATAAAGCCTAAATTCTTGGTTCATTCGTCTTTTCAAGATTCAAGCATCACTCATCGTTCTAAGACTCAATCACCTTCGTAACAATACAAACTTGAAAATATCATGTATGTATGTAAGTAATATAAAAATGATACATGTGACATACCTGGAATCACGTGCAGCCATAACTGTCGAAGTTACGGTCAATCCATGAGTAGTGCCAGCTACCAACACCTGGAAACAAGTTTCCAAAGGGCAGTTAGATACACGTCAAGCTTCTGAAAATATCATTTCATTTTAAGTACTCAAAGATCATTGGTATCATCATTATTACTATTGCCTTGGGTTCCAAGCGATTTCAGTAGCACATTTGTTTGTTTTGTCCTGTTCTCTGTAGTCCCTTTCAGCTAGCTCCATAGGTGTTCACAAGCTTTCATCTCCTCCTCACTTGATCTCCTCTATGTCACCACTGAACGACCCACTCGTCCACTCCATTCCGTTTTCACTCGAGTACCTGGAGCTGGATGTCACTCAACGGTCTTCGCATCGTGTTTAGCCAATCTCCACTTTCTTTGACATATTTGTTGGGCGTATGGTTCTTACTTGGTTCGTCCCCAGAGTTTCTTATTGATAATCTTTTCTTGCCATCTGATCGTCAGAATGGAGAAAGGTAGCTGTTGATAAAAGCCTGCAGAAGGCTGTCGGAAATTATCCTGGTGACAAGCCAAGTCTCTGAACTATTTAGCAGAAACGAGTTTATGTGTGTTTACTTCCTATCTTGGTGGGATAGGAAACAGGATATTATTCCAAGCCATGATGCCTTGCTTCGTGCAATTAAAACGTATGCCAGAAAGCAATAAAATACAAAGCAAAATATATTAACTGTTTTACACTTTGAAAAAGTGCTGCATCTAACTTAATAGCAAGCGGATGCTAGTATAAAGAGAGGAAAACTACTGGGACAAAAGACAACTGATATTTAGTATATCATTAACCCTACACTGATTTCACACTTAACAAATGTTGTCTAGTATGTTTCAGGCGCTTATCGTCCATCGTTGTTTATTGCTTATAAAACTCTTTCAGAGATGTCAACTCTCATTTTTTCTTTAATAGCTTTTCTACTAATGTACAAATAATATTGGATTTACTCAATACGTTACTCGATATGCTACACAAGTACGAGTCATACATCCTACAATGAAACCCACTTGGAAGGGTATAGTTTCAGCAGTTTTAGTATACAATGATGTGATTTTGCCGAACCCTCAAATAAGTAACAACTGAAAGAAAGAAACAACATGTTCTACACTAGCCAACTTTATTACAATTCTATCCCTTTTACACAGTTATAAAAACCAAAAAGAAATATTTCTTGCTGGCACTTACTACATCCTCAAAAACCTGTTCTGTTATAAAACTTCCCCTTAGATCCGTATGCGGCCAATTAATAAAATGTTATCTTAAGTTTACTTCAGATTAGGAGCTTAGCCCTTGTGGACATTATTATTTGGTCAGGTATAACGGAGTACACAGAAAAGACGGTTTTTTATAAACGTATGGTTTTATAGTAGTTCGTTTGAAAGCACTTTTCATGCCTAAGCTCATGTCATGCTGAGTTGCAGACAAAATCAATCAGCAATTGCTGACAAAACTTGCATTCAAGTACATGCTTTAATCTAACGATTTTTATACAACACACTTAACCTTACTTAGTCTTACGAATCTTAAGAATAGTCACTCGATAAATAACCACATACACAAAATCCAGTTACATTTCGATATCCTGAACCACCGATAACAACTTAATCTTAGCAAACTATACGATGTCATTCAGTGAGTGGAGGGGGAAAATTTACTAGTAAAACAAGCATTTAATCGGCGGAACGAATGTGGATAACGGTACAGTAGGGGGGAAATTTTTAAACAAGTTAAAACGGTTATTCGGACTTACCCCAGTCACAAATGGTGTATGTTTCTTCAGAGACGGGTCTACTTGGTTTGTAAAGATATATTTATTGAACAAATAAGCGAGACAGGCAGTCAACCAAACGGTAATCACTTCGCCTATAAGTCTAGGTGTTAAACCACTGTGAAAAAACTTGTATCACTTAAAAAAAATTACATACCTGAAAAAACTGAATAACCCTTCATGTTTCAATATACTAGGAAAAGCAACGAAAATACAACTGTAGAAAGAGAAAAGTATGAATTTAGTGCAAGCATCTCTTACTCGTATAAATGCGATCTGTTGATGAACTGAGACATTTGGCGGATCATTACAACTTTGTTTCTGAAATGAAAATATTTGGATGAATAAGATACCTTGAAAGGGATAGCTGACAATTGTGCCCACTACACGAGCGACGGTAACCTTACCGGTCTGAAGTAAATTTATCGATAGTGATAACAATTAAACTTACACTAATCAAGAAATTTTTCATTCCTCTTTCAGTTTCGAAAAATGTCTTCTTTTCAAAAAAGGATGGAGTTAAGTGCTTTTAAAAAGAATGGTTATAGATTAAAATTCATATACCTCCATAATTCTATCAGTGGAATAGGATTTAACAAATGATCCGATAACACTAGCAGGAAGACCAGTAGTGAAGATGCTATAAAGGCCAACTTCTTGTCGAAGTTTATGACCTTCAGTCGTATTAGAATACTTGTAAAGATGACTCACAGTATGTGAAGACATTTGGGTAGTAGTATGCTTCATATTCAGGTTGAAAGAGATTACGTAAAGAAAATCGCCGAACTGGTGGAAATGGTTCATAACCCAACTTGAAAGCTTATTTTGAGCCAGGAAATGATATCTTACCAACATTAACGCTCTGGCATATGTCATTGGATGAGTTACCGTTGATATGAATGACGGTATTAAGTAATCATATGTTATTTGCGTGCTATCCATCGTGACAACCTGCAATGAAGGAATAAAACTTATCATGTGAAATGGCGACGTAACAAGGATAGTTAAGTAAATAGTTTAAGCTGCTATACTTCAGAACTTTATTGTGAATTTCAAGACTAAAATAAATGAAATTGGACTTTGAATTTTACATGGCTCCTTTGAGGTCTGTATTCCCTCGTTTGACCTTACATGGGCAAATGATAGTTTTGTTATATAGGAACTTATTATTTTGGTTTCTGTACCATTTTTCAATGTTGATATTCGTTTTTGAACACACTTGCAAATTTTCATATCTTGATGAATTATCTCCTTTAAATCTCACCTTTGTCACTATTTCGAATTAAATAAAAATTCCGGGATTTAATCATGAACTGGCACCGGCTACACAACCTGGAAGTATTGAGCAGCTGTTTTGTCTTAGTTTGGGGCGTTTCAGCAGTACGCACCTCCTGGGGCTTGAACCCAGGACCTTCTGATTACAAGGCGAGAGAGTAGACCATTAAGCCACTGGGACTCGATCTAATGGTCCATGAATTATAACTTCTGCCAATTCACAATATGGAGCGACGAGCTCGCCTTGTAACCAGAAGGTCCTGGATTCGAGCCGGGGCGGGTGCCTACTGCTGAAGAGTCCCAAACCAGGTTGTAACAGCTGCCCATTACTTCCAGGTTTTCTCATGGTTTCCTAACCAATGTAGCTTCATGATGAAATTCTGAAACCAATCAAATCCCTACAAACCAACATTTGAATAAATAATAATTGTAAGTATGCTGACCCAGAGAAAGAAAAACTATGTATAAATGAGACTGTACATGCACTAAGAATAAAATGGCTGAAGAGAAACTTTTCCTGGGCTTCTTTTTCCTCTGACGAAACTTTTAAGATGCAGCCTCATAAGAATTTGAGGATGCTAAGAAGGCAAAATGTTGCTTCAGGAGTCACAAACATTAATATCCATCTGAAATGACTGGACGAATTAATTATTCTGTCAATAGCACCAGCTTTGATGGGCCGTTCGCCAACGGGATGTTGACAGGAAAAACTTATTTCGTCTTTGATATCCTGTGCTTATTATGATGCGAAAAATGTAACCACCTGCGAGTAATTATCAAGTATGCCACGCAGCAGTATTGTCTCATTATATAGCTATGAAACACGATCATTGCATTTTGAATACCTGAGATATTACGTTTCTAGCATCACCATATGAGTCGGTGACTATGTGAATGAAAAGCGGAGTCCGAAACCCTCTCCCTCCACTTCGTCGAGAGCAACCCAATAATACTCATACATTGGATGTGATTCATACAACGATGAATTAGTGTGAACTGGATAACTGAGTTGCACTATGTATCTCACCGTATAATGAAACATTATACAGACATCGAACAAAGACCACGTTATAACTTCACAGAGGCGCACAAGTATGTTATTGCATTTCGAAGCGATAGACAAATTAGTGGAACCATAATGGACTAATACATGTGGGAAGAATAATGAAAAGGCTATCAAAAATGTCTAGATTTTCAAAGATGAGGTACGCTCATTGTGGGCAATTTCGCGTCATGTTACCGAAAATCTTTCAACAAACTCCAACTTGGTGGATTGGCGTCATAGTTCAGTATAGTAAGAAGCAATTTTCTGGAAACATTCTTCAACAATCATGAGTGACTGTGTCAGTCTCCATATTGGTTAAACAGGTAACTCTTGCTAAGAGTTATATTACCTTGCGTACAAAATTCAATCAGATGGGTCATTCCCAAGTTACTCAACAACTTTAACTAAACATAATGCATTTAGTACTTCTTCTAGGAGGACGAGTTAAGGTCACTGCGTTCCATGCGGTATTCACAGATCTTGAGCCGACAATTATTGACAGTACGCAATGGAACATATAAGCAGTCATTCCACTTTGGCATGATCAGTGGTAAGGAGGACTGAGAATAATCATGCACGTGGTCAGCACACTGTAGGTAAGGAACTGGTTGACGAGGCGTTGGATTGTATACGCAGGCTATCCAAGAGACCTGTAGGACTGCAAGTTCTGGTTTTCTTTGGAAGTGGGGCTGGTTCTGTCTTCACTTTGTTACTTATGGGAGCACTGTCGGTTGAGTTCGCGAAGACAGCTAAACTGGAGTCCGTTGTGTATTAGGCTCCATATAACTCAACCACTGCCTTTCATCTGTACAATTCAATTCTGACGTACAACACTGAAGCACCCTGACTGTGACTTCATGGTCGACAATTAAACTATTTAAGAAACATGCCGTCTGAATCTTACCACTGATCAACCATCATACACGAACTTAAATCGGTTTATTAAAAAAACCGTGAGCTCGATAACCGCTTCACTTCGATTTATTGGTGCGTTGAACGTCGATTCGAATGAGTTCCAGACGAATCTTGTTCATAACCCCCTGTATTCACTTTCCTCTGACGACACATGAGACTATTTTCCAAGGAGAGAAAGCGTTCCACCAGCAAACGCGTAATGGAGATCACAAACTCATGTTCTACATCTAAAGATCAAATGGTGGCACGATTTGGAGAATGGAAAGTATATGGCACTCCTGACAACAGTTTAGAAGTGTTGTCTACAGGATTACAACCTATTGTGGTTGCTATCACTGAAACATGGCTGTTGGTGGTATAGACTTTAATCCACTCATATATGGGTACATCTGCATTGGAGCAGACAGTAATAATTAGTCGGAAAGGTGATGGGGTTGCCTTATACATCCGGTATGGTATAGGAATTAGATTAACGTTGTCGGAAGCTCATGACAGCGGCACCAGTGAAGCAGCAAACTGTGTCGTTAACTTGAACAAGGGTACAATGACAATTGGGTTATTTATAGAAGTCCTGCCAGACAAGCTGACGATTTCATACTCAATCACCTCAGGACGTGGAGTAGCAGCAATAGGTGTCTAATAGTAGGTGACTCTAATGACTCACATATTAATTGGGAGGAATTAACATCAACTACCTTGTACACTTGTTTCAACGGGGAACTTACACTGAAAGTGCTTGAATGCGCATTTGTGCAGCATATAGATGAACTAACACAATACCACAGTGAACATGATTCTTCCACTCTAGACTTGGTGCTAACACACTAAAAGGAAGATATCGGTGACATTAGGTGTCTGCAGCCACTAGACAGTAGTGACCACATAGTTACTACTTTTACGTTTAGGATTCACGCTATCATACCTAGGTTAACGGCTGCTCGTCCAAACATTAGGAAAGCGAATACACCTGCAGTCCACAATGCAGCAAACCTAGGTGACTGGTCTGTTGATACACCCCAGACTGTCCAACTACCGGCCTGTAAGTCTGACCCGCATTATAGAAAAGGTATTGGAAACACTTACAAGGGATCAGCTCTTAGCTCATATGGAGAAACATGGCTTACTGGCAGTGGAACAGCACAGATTCTGATCAGGACGATCCTGCCTGACAAACTTACTGTTAGCTAGGGAAGATTGGGTAGAAGCCTGGGATAAGACCGTCTATTGAATGTAGTCTTTATCGATCTCAGTAAAGCATTCGATAAGGTATCCTACTTAGGTCTCCTTAGTAAACTCAAATGTTTTGAATTCGACCAACGCCTATGTGAGTGGTTTAGCAACTACCTGATGGATAGAGGGCAGAAAGTAAGAGTTAATGGTGTACTTTTAGGATGGAAAGTAGTACCAAGTGGAATAACTCAGGGAACTGTACTTGGCCCCTTGCCATTCCTATTATACGTAAAAGAAATGATGAGAATTCTTACCTCATCTTCCTTATAATTTGCGGAAAATAATAAGATATGGAAAACCATATATAATAACGATGATAGGTCGGTATTACAAAAAGATTTAGATAAATTAGCTGAATAGGCTAACCTCTGGAGGCTGGAAATTAATTCCAGAAAAAGCACGGTAATGCATCTAGGTCAAAGGTTCCACACATCGTACTCCCCGGGGGACACAGAACTTCCAGGTTTCAGGAAACAAAATGACTTTGGAATTATCGTAAGTCATGACTTAGAAACAACGGCGAATTGTAATGGAGCTGCAGCTCACGCTTTTCGAATGCTATGGGCACTTCTAAGGGCTTCCAAACGATTAGACGACGGTGTGTTCCACCAAGTACTCTATGCAACATGTCAAACCTTATCTGGAATCCTGCATACAAGCAGTGAGTCTATGCCTCAAAAAAGCGGCACATATCCTGGAAGGAGTAGAGAGGGTAGGAACCAAATTAGTTAATGGTATCTCACACCTTCCTTATGATAAGAGGATGGAGCATTTAAATCTCTTCCCGTTATCATGCCGAAGATGCGACTTAATTTTAGCATACCCCAGCTAGCATTTTTTTTGGGCGCATTGCAGACTTTTTGGGGCAAAAAACTTCGAGTAAATCTACTTACGTGGGACACTGTCCCGAAGTCTGCCCCAAAAAGTCTGCAATGCGCCCGAAAAAAATGCTAGCTGGGACCGTATACTTAAGGGTGATTTAGGAACTGACCTTTCTAACCTTTTCTCCCCTTCTAGGACACATTTACGGGGTCACCGCAAAAAGGTGCTCAAACCAAGGACGATTAAAATACGTGTAGAATTTATATTCATATATTGGCCAGTTTGTAGGAGTCACTTTTGCTTGGAGTAGTTATGGCAGGTTATAATATTTACAGTTTCTAATTAGGTGGTTCGTAATTATGAATGAAAATTTCGTGTATATAACGACATCAATTATCAAAATTTTAAAATGACCAACGATACAAAAAATTATTCATCTGTGTTGTATTTCTAATTTGCTTTACATGTATTATATAATGCATAAAGAACAAGTTTTAAGGCTTCATTTTTGATAATTTTGAAGTTTCGCTACACATACATACTGTTACTCTATCAACTGCTTCTTACAAACTAACTTAGTTGAACACACCTTTAAAGTAACGAGCAGTTTCAAATTGCCACAAGGGAATTATCGTTTAGAGACTGTAGCGCTATGTAATTTCACGAAGTCACCGGGCTATAACCTTCATTACTTGACGCTGACTTAAGATCAACATTTAAATCTACTGGTTGAGGTAAAGGCGCAGAGACCAGTATTCAATATACTTCTCGACATAGCGCGACCGTTAGCCAATGTCTTCGGCGAGTATTTGTTCTCACACCCGACCAGCTGTACCCTACTGGTCACGACTTCTCACTGGAACCCAGGTAACTACCTACCTGAATAGGGCCAGTCGCCAGTGAGCATCTCATTGGTCCTATACGCAGATGACTTAAAAATTTGGAGAGAGCTGAAGGGCAACAGTGATACGTTCACGTTGCAAGAGGGCCTCAACAAATTGTCAGAGTGATCCGTTGAATGGATGCTCCCGATCAATGTGGCAAAATGTGTAACCATGCGCATTGGACAATCAAGCACAAGCTCCTATGAATTAGAGGGAATAACACTTCCATCAGTTCAGACTCACTTGGACTTAGGTGTCATAGTTAACCACGACTTAAAAACTACAGCACACTGTCGCGCGGTAGCTGCACGTAGTTTCAGGTCCTTATGGGCGATTCGCAGAGCCTATACAAGAATTACCAGAGATATGTTCACCTCCTTATATACATCTCTGGTGAGGTCAAGACTGGAAAACTGCATCCAGACCACCAGTCCTTGTCCAAAAGGGGATTCACACATTCTAGAAAGTGTTCAAAGGAAGGCAACACGTATGGTTCACGGCATAGTTAACTTATTATACGAGGACAGACTAGACAGTTTAAATCTCTTCTCACTGTCATACCGTAAGCAGAGAGGAGATTTAATCACAATGTTTAAAATTTTAAATAATGACTACGGACCTGACCTATCCTCTCTTTTCCTTCCCACCAGGTCAGAACACCTAAGAGGACATAGCAGGAAAGTTCAAAAGCCAAGGAGAAATCATATTGCCGCTTAGCACTGGTTCTGACATCGAGTCATAAACTCTTGGAACCGACTTCCAGAAGAAGTGGTGTCTGCAACCTCAGCTGACTCGTTCAAGAAGGGTTTGGACAACCACAGAAATCTACTAGAAAAAGATTAACATAGGCTCCAAGCCTTCCATCCTCAACCAATAAATCTGAATTTTGAATCTCTATTCAAGTGTTGGTTTGTAGGGATTTGATTGGTCTCAGGATTTCATCATGAGCTGACATTAGTTAGAGAGTAAGAGTTTGAAGAGTCCCAAACCACGACGAAACAGCTGTTCAGTACTCCCAGGTTTTCCAATTGTTCTCTAACTAATGTCCGCTAATGATGAAATCGTAAAACCAATCAAATCCCTACAAACCAACACCTAAGTTGATTTCGTTTCTGTGAGAAGTAGCGAAGTACCAGGGAAAGATTTATGTGAACACAGATATAACTTGAATGTCTGTATAGATACATGTTTTTATTTATTATATGTTAATGTCTAATAAAGATATATATTGATAGTTACTAAGTCTTCTTATACACCTATGCAACTAGTCTCTTTATTGTTTGTACACAATAATTAATGAAGTTTCCACACGCTCTTTAGACGCTCGATTCTTTTGATATTTGATTCGCTGTAGAAATAAATGGTTCGTTTATGAAATTAGTGGAATGAAACAGTTTGTATAGAGACAGTCGGAAGCTTATAACCAATGTATAGATCCTGATATCCGGGGACAAACTGTTCAGTATTTTAGAAGAGATGGCTGTGAGGAAGTTTTTAGAAGTGATGATTTAAACACTTTTATGGTCACTGTGCATATTCGGTTACGCAGATGGTAAGAGCCTTCCAATGAAAATTGTATATCCTTACTGTCTGAAAATTTTTACTTATTTATTTTTTATTACTTTTTTGACTATAGCTTGATTCCACACTGTATTTTAGGTACAAGTATGTAATTTTCAGCAGGTATATCGGTAGCCCAAATTTCGCAGACCATAAATATCAGGTGTTCGTCGGCAGGGGATCGAACCTCGGACCATATGCATGATTGGCGAGAGTCCTAAGCACTGTGCCACCGACGCACATTTTGTATGGGATATTGAGGAGTGTTGGATTTATAATAGATCGTCTTGTCAAGAGTGAAACAAAAAAATTCAGAGATACATACCATGACAAGCAATTCTTTTCATAGTCATATCCATGTAGTTTGGACGAGAAGTGTCGCTAGAATTTTCACCACTTGATGTTGTTAGCCCAAATTTTGCAGGTCGACCACTGATATCAAGTGTTTACCGCCAGATTATCGAACCCCGGACCATGTGCATGGTCGGCGAGAGTCGTAACCGCCGTGCCACTGACGCTTCTTCAGGATTTCTGCCACAGCATACTTCTCAGCGGGGCTGACTACTGCGACGCGCTCTACGTTCTTCATATGCAAGTCTCGAGCTCTTGAGATATGGCTAAGAGCGTTAAGTGTTGACTTGGTGTGCCGAAGTCATGGTGTTTGAAGTGACCTGTCGACAGTCTCATAAGTTTCGAACGATCGTTTGGTTTTGTGAATTGTCTTTTACGTAGGGAAACTTGGTGTATGGGCGGAATGGCAGCATCTAGGCATGTGTTTGAGTTCTGACAGAAAGAGGTCATTAATGATGAAGAGTATCTTACCAAAGCCCAGTCTGCCTTACTATAGTTCCTATATTTTATTTGTAGTGAATTACAGGTGTTAGCTGCACTGCCACTCAGTGGAAAGGACATTCATAGCCTTACTATACTTTTTTCCTTCGCGTTCCCCAGTGGAACATTGGGCTTCAAGCTAGTGGCTTGAAGTCCCTGTAGCAGTGTTTATTTTTACAGGATGGGGTTGCTAGCCTCATGCCCAACCTTTCTTCTTTACCAGCATTATTTCTGGCTTAGCGAGGTAAAGGAGTGCTTCAGTCTGGGATAGAACCCCGGACCATGTCGGCAAGCGTCCTAACCACTATGCCCCAGACTCACCTTACTATACTTTACTTCCCGTTTTTTAGTATCCAGACCATTTGTGGACAACTTTGACTGTTCTATTTCCGAAGTAGACGCTGACGCTGGAATTGGTGTTTGACGTTTGGTGATACGAACATAAAGTGTTATGAAAGGAACAAATCAGAGTCATGTGCTGAATTTTGTAGGAGCGATGCCATCAGAAATTATCGGCATGTGTTCACCGACAGTCCCATTCGTGTTAGATGGCACTGACGAGGCAGCGCGAATCTTGAGGCGTACTGGCAAGCTGTGTGACTCGCTACTGCTTCTTCGTGATTTGTGAGGCTTTCTTAATCTTTTGAATATCGTCCGACTAGGTATTCCCCGCCCTACCTGCTCTCTGTAATGCTTTCGAAAATAAAAGTTCATAAAAATCACCAGTCTTCTACAATGTAACGGGCCGTCGTTTGATAATTTGAATAACTGTTTCGATGGAGGGTCAATATCTAGAAGTGCCGGTGGCCCTTTAGCAGTACTAGAATTATTAGTTGCTTGTTCCACGGTGTTTATATGATTTATCCGTGTAAAACGCTTGGCAGGTGCGGCGTCTTATTTCTCCAAATTCACTGGATTTATCTCACCGGCTATACAGGCCATAGTGTTCGTTATTTCTGTCAGTGTGGTAGTCGTGTTTTCCAGGGAAACACTGCGTGAGACTAATTCCGGTATATAGGGTGGTGTTAAAGTAGTTGAAGATTGAACGATCAATTCATGGTTGTTTGCTCAAAACCAACTTCCCCAATTTTCGCGGAGGCATCAATACGACAGTCATCGTCTCATCGGTCGCTGTTCAGAAAGAAGTCAGCAGAAAACCATCAGAAGTAATATTGTGATTTATCATTGTAATATTTGTTCAAAGACCTTAATGATAACATATTTTTATGCTGGTGTTACAATAAAGTATTCACGAGTAGCCAATCGGTGTTTTGGTTTTTTCGTCCGTTATAACTATGCGTTTCTGAGAAACTTCAAGGAACAGCGTGAGTCCCAGCGTAGCAAGAGCTGGGCATTAACGGTTTACGAGACGTGGCTGACAGTTTCTGACGGTAGAAACAGATTCTGGCGGATTCAGATAGCTGGTAACAGTTTGGATAGTCACCGTTCATCTTTCCTGGTGCCGGTCAAGTCCTCTTTGAACAAACAATATCTGGAACGCTTTTGGAATTGGTTCAAGTTCAACAATGCCTGGGTCAAAGAAGGGACAGAGTGTCTTGGATGCAAACAGGAAAGTAAGTCATGTTGACTTGTCTGTTACTTGTAACGTTGTGTCTGATGTTAAGCATGACATGGTTGATGTTACTGTTTCGCCGTTCAGGGATAATAGGAACATCAAACTCCCTAAATTAGAACCAAGCTGTTTTGATGGAAACCCAGCTGATTATTTACAATTTGTAAAGGAGTTTGAGATCATGCTGAGTGGTTTTTTATTAACTGATGAAATGAAGTTAATGTATTTGATGAGGTATTGCACTGGAATTGCTGCAAGAGCTATACAGCGCTGTAAGTTTATGAAGCCGAAAGAGGGCTACTACGAGGCTATGAGCATATTACGTCGAAGGTTTGGAAGAGCCTCGATGATTGCAGGGAAAATATTCCAGGCTGTTAAGGGTAATGATGGTCAATTACAGGATGACTACAAGGTACTTAGTGAGTTTCTGGATAATTTGCTAATTTACAAGAATGGAATGATTTCGGTGAATCGCATGAGTGACCTCAACTCGAGTTTTATACTAGAGGTAATAGCAAGACGCCTACCTACTCGACTGCAAAGGAAGTGGGTGAAGATAAGCTCCCGTATGGAGGATGAGGGTATCGAGCCAAAGTTTGATGATATCCTGAAACTGGTAAATACTAGTGTCAATCAATCTATGAGGAAGTTCGCCAGTCTACTTCATCTCACCCCTAGAATAGAGCAGTCTGAGGGTAAAACGCAATCATTGATGACGAGTAGGCCTCAGAGAGGTGGATATCGAGAAGGCTCGATGATGTCTAGTAATGCATATAGACCTAGTGAGTGTAACAGGATTCGTAGTACATCCTCAACAGATAAGTTACAAGATGCAAGACAAGCACGGTTGTGTTTTACACGTTCGCAAGAGGTGCATACAGAAGTGAACTGTGAACCAGTGAGCAAGTTCAGTGATAAGCTAAATGTAAACTCCAGGTCTGACTCCGAATTGTGTGACGATAACGGTGCGGTGAAGAAGTCTGTAGTTGCAACTGGTAAGCCATTGTTGAATAGAGTGTCACAGAATAGAGTTACTGATTCAGAGTGCAGTTCTGACCCTACAAGTTTACAAGGTATTACTAGTCAGAGTGAAGTTATAAAACCATTTAGGATTTGCGAGGAGGAACCAAAATTGTCTACTTCTGTTATTAAAGAGTTTGAAAATGATGAAGTTGACGGTAAAGTGAATATTCGTGATAATGATCATGATGGTGCACATTTGTCTTTGGTTGATCATGATGAAATAAGGGAAATGCCTACTACTCCTAAGTTGAACAAAGGTTCTGTACAACTTGAACGTGAAGTAGAAATAAATGCAGGTGCAGTTGCAGAAGGTGTGCATACTTGTGAGACAGTCAGTGTAATTGATCAGCGTGTAGCCCATCTATCATCAGATGATAGTGCTAAACCCGAGCTAATAGTAAAAGACAGCAGTGGTGGTGGTCTTGCAGGTAGACAACTCTCCGAAACCCGAACAACAACAGCTTTTGATCCACCGCTAACTTCATCACCTTGTGTCACTCAGTCATCGTTGGTGTTTTCATCCACAATGAAATGGACGTCCATGAACTCACGTGCCTTATGCAATGACTATGATAGTATTGGTGCGTTTGAAAAGACGAAAGATATTGCTCAGTTTAGTGAGAATAAGCCAAACGTAAACGAGAGAGTATTTGTTAAATTGACTTGCATAAATAAAGGCATTTCTAGTTTCAAGTTACTAATTGAATGCTATTATCTTTGGTGTAAATTACTCTGTTTCTACGCTTGGTTGACCAGATACGTCGTGTGTGTGTTCGTTATCTATATTCTACGATACGATGACATGGGCGTGTTACCGTTCAGATTTGAGGATATAGCTGATAGAAGGAAATCAGCAAATGAACTCTGCGATGATTTTCCAACCTAGAGTGTCAACCTGAGAAGGGTTGTAGGCGTACTGCCATAAGTCCTACAGTTCATCAAGGGTAGTTTGTCGTGCCAGAATCCACAACATTTGATGTGTTGATTGTACATATGTTTGTGTTAAATAATTGTGTGAGTTCCAATTATTGTAATTGTTGGTTGATCTTGTTTGTGTCCGGACATTCCACAACTTACAATCGTCAACCTGAGAAGGGTTTTAGGCGTACTGGTGTAAGTCCTACGATTCTTCAAAGGAATTCCATCAAGACATGATCCGCGAGTTTGTGTGTACAGTTTGTATATACGTGTGGTGTGTCATATCAATTGGTGTATTTTGGATTCATTGTGTTCACTCGTTGTTTTCGTACCTTGTTGTTATTGCGTAATTTTGTTAAATTTTTCGTCGTGATTACTTCTGAAGTTGTTTCGAGTCTTCTACATCTGTGAATGAATTGATTGATGTTAGAGACAGAAGATGGGTCGTATACGCCGGGGAGGCTAGGCTATTGCTGAGAATGAAATGCGCACGGAGATAATGATTAGCTGTAGTCCCACACGCCGGGGAACGAAAGTGTAAACGACTGAGGCTCGCATACGTCATCGTTACTAGAACTGAGACAGAATGAATGACAAGCGATTGCAGTGGTAATTGGTAGTGAGTAGATACGAGGATGTGTGAAGAATATCATGAGATGGTGCTATGGTCACGTTGTATTCTGCAAGAGTCATTCTAGCAAGTGGCGATTCTGTTGCAAGATGTCAAGAGGAGGTCTCTATCTGGAGGCGCAGGTCGTCATTGATGTGTGAGATTGTGCTGTGGGTATGCTTGTGGTGTGTTGGCTTTTCTGTTTGTTTTCCATTTCAGCTCTGTCCGTGTGACCCAGGTTCTCGCAATGGCATCCAAGTCAACGTGTATTGGTCGTGATGGAAAAAAGGGTTGGATCCCTTTTTTGCCGGGGAGTGTCAATGTAGTTGAAGATTGAACGATCAATTCATGGTTGTTTGCTCAAAACCAACTTCCCCAATTTTCGCGGAGGCATCAATACGACAGTCATCGTCTCATCGGTCGCTGTTCAGAAAGAAGTCAGCAGAAAACCATCAGAAGTAATATTGTGATTTATCATTGTAATATTTGTTCAAAGACCTTAGTCATACGTCATTTATATGTTGGTGTAACAATAAAGAATCCTCGAGTCAACAATTGGTGTTTTGGTTTTTACGTCCGTTATTACTAAGCGTTTCTGAGAAACTTCAAGGAACAGCGTGAGTCCCAGCGTAGCAAGAGCTGGGCATTAACGGTTTACGAGACGTGGCTGACAGTTTCTGACGGTAGAAACAGATTCTGGCGGATTCAGATAGCTGGTAACAGTTTGGATAGTCACCGTTCATCTTTCCTGGTGCCGGTCAAGTCCTCTTTGAACAAGCAATATCTGGAACGCTTTTGGAATTGGTTCAAGTTCAACAATGCCTGGGTCAAAGAAGGGACAGAGTGTCTTGGATGCAAACAGGAAAGTAAGTCATGTTGACTTGTCTGTTACTTGTAACGATGTGTCTGATGTTAAGCATGACATGGTTGATGTTACTGTTTCGCCGTTCAGGGATAATAGGAACATCAAACTCCCTAAATTAGAACCAAGCTGTTTTGATGGAAACCCAGCTGATTATTTACAATTTGTAAAGGAGTTTGAGATCATGCTGAGTGGTTTTTTATTAACTGATGAAATGAAGTTAATGTATTTGATGAGGTATTGCACTGGAATTGCTGCAAGAGCTATACAGTGCTGTAAGTTTATGAAGCCGAAAGAGGGCTACTACGAGGCTATGAGCATATTACGTCAAAGGTTTGGAAGAACCTCGATGATTGCAGGGAAATTATTCGAGGCTGTTAAGGGTAATGATGGTCAATTACAGGATGACTACAAGGTACTTACTGAGTTTCTGGATAATTTGCTAATTTACAAGAATGGAATGATTTCGATGAATCGCATGAGTGACCTCAACTCGAGTTTTATACTAGAAGTAATAGCAAGACGCCTACCTACTCGACTGCAAAGGAAGTGGGTGAAGATAAGCTCCCGTATGGAGGATGAGGGTATCGAGCCAAAGTTTGATGATATCCTGAAACTGGTAAATACTAGTGTCAATCAATCTATGAGCAAGTTCGCCAGTCTACTTCATCTCACCCCTAGAATAGAGCAGTCTGAGGGTAAAACGCAATCATTGATGACGAGTAGGCCTCAGAGAGGTGGATATCGAGAAGGCTCCATGATGTCTAGTAATGCATATAGACCTAGTGAGTGTAACAGGATTCGTAGTACATCCTCAACAGATAAGTTACAAGATGCAAGACAAACACGGTTGTGTTTTACACGTTTGCAAGAGGTGCATACAGAAGTGAACTGTGAACCAGTGAGCAAGTTCAGTGATAAGCTAAATGTAAACTCCAGGTCTGACTCCGAATTGTGTGACGATAACGGTGCGGTGAAGAAGTCTGTAGTTGCAACTGGTAAGCCATTGTTGAATAGAGTGTCACAGAATAGAGTTACTGCTTCAGAGTGCAGTTCTGACCCTACAAGTTTACAAGGTATTACTAGTCAGAGTGAAGTTATAAAACCATTTAGGATTTGCGAGGAGGAACCAAAATTGTCTACTTCTGTTATTAAAGAGTTTGAAAATGATGAAGTTGACGGTAAAGTGAATATTCGTGATAATGATCATGATGGTGCACATTTGTCTTTGGTTGATCATGATGAAATAAGGGGAATGCCTACTACTGCTAAGTTGAACAAAGGTTCTGTACAACTTGAACGTGAAGTAGAAATAAATGCAGGTGCAGTTGCAGAAGGTGTGCATACTTGTGAGACAGTCAGTGTAATTGATCAGCGTGTAGCCCATCTATCATCAGATGATAGTGCTAAACCCGAGCTAATAGTAAAAGACAGCAGTGGTGGTGGTCTTGCAGGTAGACAACTCTCCGAAACCCGAACAACAACAGCTTTTGATCCACCGCTAACTTCATCACCTTGTGTCACTCAGTCATCGTTGGTGTTTTCATCCACAATGAAATGGACGTCCATGAACTCACGTGCCTTATGCAATGACTATGATAGTATTGGTGCGTTTGAAAAGACGAAAGATATTGCTCAGTTTAGTGAGAATAAGCCAAACGTAAACGAGAGAGTATTTGTTAAATTGACTTGCATAAATAAAGGCATTTCTAGTTTCAAGTTACTAATTGAATGCTATTATCTTTGGTGTAAATTACTCTGTTTCTACGCTTGGTTGACCAGATACGTCGTGTGTGTGTTCGTTATCTATATTCTACGATACGATGACATGGGCGTGTTACCGTTCAGATTTGAGGATATAGCTGATAGAAGGAAATCAGCAAATGAACTCTGCGATGATTTTCCAACCTAGAGTGTCAACCTGAGAAGGGTTGTAGGCGTACTGCCATAAGTCCTACAGTTCATCAAGGGTAGTTTGTCGTGCCAGAATCCACAACATTTGATGTGTTGATTGTACATATGTTTGTGTTAAATAATTGTGTGAGTTCCAATTATTGTAATTGTTGGTTGATCTTGTTTGTGTCCGGACATTCCACAACTTACAATCGTCAACCTGAGAAGGGTTTTAGGCGTACTGGTGTAAGTCCTACGATTCTTCAAAGGAATTCCATCAAGACATGATCCGCGAGTTTGTGTGTACAGTTTGTATATACGTGTGGTGTGTCATATCAATTGGTGTATTTTGGATTCATTGTGTTCACTCGTTGTTTTCGTACCTTGTTGTTATTGCGTAATTTTGTTAAATTTTTCGTCGTGATTACTTCTGAAGTTGTTTCGAGTCTTCTACATCTGTGAATGAATTGATTGATGTTAGAGACAGAAGATGGGTCGTATACGCCGGGGAGGCTAGGCTATTGCTGAGAATGAAATGCGCACGGAGATAATGATTAGCTGTAGTCCCACACGCCGGGGAACGAAAGTGTAAACGACTGAGGCTCGCATACGTCATCGTTACTAGAACTGAGACAGAATGAATGACAAGCGATTGCAGTGGTAATTGGTAGTGAGTAGATACGAGGATGTGTGAAGAATATCATGAGATGGTGCTATGGTCACGTTGTATTCTGCAAGAGTCATTCTAGCAAGTGGCGATTCTGTTGCAAGATGTCAAGAGGAGGTCTCTATCTGGAGGCGCGGGTCGTTATTGATGTGTGAGATTGTGCTGTGGGTATGCTTGTGGTGTGTTGGCTTTTCTGTTTGTTTTCCATTTCAGCTCTGTCCGTGTGACCCAGGTTCTCGCAATGGCATCCAAGTCAACGTGTATTGGTCGTGATGGAAAAAAGGGTTGGATCCCTTTTTTGCCGGGGAGTGTCAATGTAGTTGAAGATTGAACGATCAATTCATGGTTGTTTGCTCAAAACCAACTTCCCCAATTTTCGCGGAGGCATCAATACGACAGTCATCGTCTCATCGGTCGCTGTTCAGAAAGAAGTCAGCAGAAAACCATCAGAAGTAATATTGTGATTTATTATTGTAATATTTGTTCACAGACCTTAGTCATACGTCATTTATATGTTGGTGTAACAATAAAGAATCCTCGAGTCAACAATTGGTGTTTTGGTTTTTTCGTCCGTTATTACTAAGCGTTTCTGAGAAACTTCAAGGAACAGCGTGAGTCCCAGCGTAGCAAGAGCTGGGCATTAACGGTTTACGAGACGTGGCTGACAGTTTCTGACGGTAGAAACAGATTCTGGCGGATTCAGATAGCTGGTAACAGTTTGGATAGTCACCGTTCATCTTTCCTGGTGCCGGTCAAGTCCTCTTTGAACAAGCAATATCTGGAACGCTTTTGGAATTGGTTCAAGTTCAACAATGCCTGGGTCAAAGAAGGGACAGAGTGTCTTGGATGCAAACAGGAAAGTAAGTCATGGTGACTTGTCTGTTACTTGTAACGATGTGTCTGATGTTAAGCATGACATGGTTGATGTTACTGTTTCGCCGTTCAGGGATAATAGGAACATCAAACTCCCTAAATTAGAACCAAGCTGTTTTGATGGAAACCCAGCTGATTATTTACAATTTGTAAAGGAGTTTGAGATCATGCTGAGTGGTTTTTTATTAACTGATGAAATGAAGTTAATGTATTTGATGAGGTATTGCACTGGAATTGCTGCAAGAGCTATACAGCGCTGTAAGTTTATGAAGCCGAAAGAGGGCTACTACGAGGCTATGAGCATATTACGTCGAAGGTTTGGAAGAACCTCGATGATTGCAGGGAAAATATTCCAGGCTGTTAAGGGTAATGATGGTCAATTACAGGATGACTACAAGGTACTTAGTGAGTTTCTGGATAATTTGCTAATTTACAAGAATGGAATGATTTCGATGAATCGCATGAGTGACCTCAACTCGAGTTTTATACTAGAGGTAATAGCAAGACGCCTACCTACTCGACTGCAAAGGAAGTGGGTGAAGATAAGCTCCCGTATGGAGGATGAGGGTATCGAGCCAAAGTTTGATGATATCCTGAAACTGGTAAATACTAGTGTCAATCAATCTATGAGGAAGTTCGCCAGTCTACTTCATCTCACCCCTAGAATAGAGCAGTCTGAGGGTAAAACGCAATCATTGATGACGAGTAGGCCTCAGAGAGGTGGATATCGAGAAGGCTCGATGATGTCTAGTAATGCATATAGACCTAGTGAGTGTAACAGGATTCGTAGTACATCCTCAACAGATAAGTTACAAGATGCAAGACAAGCACGGTTGTGTTTTACACGTTCGCAAGAGGTGCATACAGAAGTGAACTGTGAACCAGTGAGCAAGTTCAGTGATAAGCTAAATGTAAACTCCAGGTCTGACTCCGAATTGTGTGACGATAACGGTGCGGTGAAGAAGTCTGTAGTTGCAACTGGTAAGCCATTGTTGAATAGAGTGTCACAGAATAGAGTTACTGATTCAGAGTGCAGTTCTGACCCTACAAGTTTACAAGGTATTACTAGTCAGAGTGAAGTTATAAAACCATTTAGGATTTGCGAGGAGGAACCAAAATTGTCTACTTCTGTTATTAAAGAGTTTGAAAATGATGAAGTTGACGGTAAAGTGAATATTCGTGATAATGATCATGATGGTGCACATTTGTCTTTGGTTGATCATGATGAAATAAGGGAAATGCCTACTACTCCTAAGTTGAACAAAGGTTCTGTACAACTTGAACGTGAAGTAGAAATAAATGCAGGTGCAGTTGCAGAAGGTGTGCATACTTGTGAGACAGTCAGTGTAATTGATCAGCGTGTAGCCCATCTATCATCAGATGATAGTGCTAAACCCGAGCTAATAGTAAAAGACAGCAGTGGTGGTGGTCTTGCAGGTAGACAACTCTCCGAAACCCGAACAACAACAGCTTTTGATCCACCGCTAACTTCATCACCTTGTGTCACTCAGTCATCGTTGGTGTTTTCATCCACAATGAAATGGACGTCCATGAACTCACGTGCCTTATGCAATGACTATGATAGTATTGGTGCGTTTGAAAAGACGAAAGATATTGCTCAGTTTAGTGAGAATAAGCCAAACGTAAACGAGAGAGTATTTGTTAAATTGACTTGCATAAATAAAGGCATTTCTAGTTTCAAGTTACTAATTGAATGCTATTATCTTTGGTGTAAATTACTCTGTTTCTACGCTTGGTTGACCAGATACGTCGTGTGTGTGTTCGTTATCTATATTCTACGATACGATGACATGGGCGTGTTACCGTTCAGATTTGAGGATATAGCTGATAGAAGGAAATCAGCAAATGAACTCTGCGATGATTTTCCAACCTAGAGTGTCAACCTGAGAAGGGTTGTAGGCGTACTGCCATAAGTCCTACAGTTCATCAAGGGTAGTTTGTCGTGCCAGAATCCACAACATTTGATGTGTTGATTGTACATATGTTTGTGTTAAATAATTGTGTGAGTTCCAATTATTGTAATTGTTGGTTGATCTTGTTTGTGTCCGGACATTCCACAACTTACAATCGTCAACCTGAGAAGGGTTTTAGGCGTACTGGTGTAAGTCCTACGACTCTTCAAAGGAATTCCTTCAAGACATGATCCGCGAGTTTGTGTGTACAGTTTGTATATACGTGTGGTGTGTCATATCAATTGGTGTATTTTGGATTCATTGTGTTCACTCGTTGTTTTCGTACCTTGTTGTTATTGCGTAATTTTGTTAAATTTTTCGTCGTGATTACTTCTGAAGTTGTTTCGAGTCTTCTACATCTGTGAATGAATTGATTGATGTTAGAGACAGAAGATGGGTCGTATACGCCGGGGAGGCTAGGCTATTGCTGAGAATGAAATGCGCACGGAGATAATGATTAGCTGTAGTCCCACACGCCGGGGAACGAAAGTGTAAACGACTGAGGCTCGCATACGTCATCGTTACTAGAACTGAGACAGAATGAATGACAAGCGATTGCAGTGGTAATTGGTAGTGAGTAGATACGAGGATGTGTGAAGAATATCATGAGATGGTGCTATGGTCACGTTGTATTCTGCAAGAGTCATTCTAGCAAGTGGCGATTCTGTTGCAAGATGTCAAGAGGAGGTCTCTATCTGGAGGCGCGGGTCGTTATTGATGTGTGAGATTGTGCTGTGGGTATGCTTGTGGTGTGTTGGCTTTTCTGTTTGTTTTCCATTTCAGCTCTGTTCGTGTGACCCAGGTTCTCGCAATGGCATCCAAGTCAACGTGTATTGGTCGTGATGGAAAAAAGGGTTGGATCCCTTTTTTGCCGGGGAGTGTCAATGTAGTTGAAGATTGAACGATCAATTCATGGTTGTTTGCTCAAAACCAACTTCCCCAATTTTCGCGGAGGCATCAATACGACAGTCATCGTCTCATCGGTCGCTGTTCAGAAAGAAGTCAGCAGAAAACCATCAGAAGTAATATTGTGATTTATCATTGTAATATTTGTTCAAAGACCTTAGTCATACGTCATTTATATGTTGGCGTAACAATAAAGAATCCTCGAGTCAACAATTGGTGTTTTGGTTTTTACGTCCGTTATAACTATGCGTTTCTGAGAAACTTCAAGGAACAGCGTGGGCGCGAGCGTAGCGAGAGCTGGGCATTAACGGTTTATGAGACGTGGCTGACAGTAGGACTATCAGCCTTTCGCCTAAATCTTTGCTCATTTTGATGATACAATTGGGAAATTTCCGGACACAATCGAATTTACCAACAGTTTGATGAGATGTGATACCAATTCAGTATATATAGCATTAACATATATACAGAATCACACAACAAGTACGATTGTCTGCGCATTGACCTACTACCCTTGAAGAATTTTATCAATTACAGCAGTACGCCTACATCTGTTCTCAGGTTGACGCCCTTGATTGGAAAATCGTCAAGTGGTTCATCCTGTGAATCTCAACTCTCAGGAGCTTTTAGCATACTCAGTTTCCTAATATCCTGAACCAAGATACCACAACTTGTACTCACCTCAATCGTCCTCACCAACCCATCACCACTACTGAGTAGCCGTTCTACCACTCCCAGTGACCATCTATCTCCGACACATTTATCTGGTACCAAGACTATCACCAACTTTTAACTTTCTGCGCAACTTTTTCCACTTGTCTCTGGTTTGTATTGTTAGAACATACTCCTTTAACCATCTTTTCCAAAATATATCTTTCATGTGCCTGGCTTGTTTCCATCTTTTAATCGTAGGTATTCCTTCCCCGCTTGCGTCCTCTATGCCAGGGTTGCCTCTCAATAACAATAATTTATTTGGGGTTAACACATCAAAATCCTTGACGTCGTCCCTCACAGGTGATAACGGCCGGTCATTTAATATTCGTTCAGCTTCACAAAAAAATGTCTCCAGCGTTTCGTCATTCAAACTCTGGTTTTTAATTATGGAGCTTAAAATACGCTTGATAATTCCTATAAGTCTTTCCCATAGCCCACCTCTATGGCTGGCATGTGGTGGTTTGAAGTGCCACTCGATGTTCCTTTTCAGTAACTCTTCCTGAACTCTCGTTTGGGGACCTTCGAAGTACTCTTTAAGCTCGGCGTGACAGCCAACAAAATTAGTCCCTCTGTCGCTGAACATCATCTTCGGTACACCCCGGCGATTTATAAATCTATGTAATGCTAGCACGAATGAATCAGTAGTTAGCGTATGAACCATCTCAATATGCACAGCTCTCATTTTCAAACAGGTGAATAAACAGCCATATCTTTTACATAGGGTTCTGCCTCTCTTCACTACAAAAGGTCCGAACAAATCCACTCCAACGTACTCAAATGGATAATTCCCTTCAGAAGCTTGCCACGCTGGGAGTGGTGCCGCCATCTGCTGTACTGGACGAGCATTTCGGAGTTTACATTCCATGCACTTATCAATTATTTTACGGACAGCAGTACCTCCCTTCACTATCCAGAACTTACATCGAATACTTGATAGTACTTGCGAAGTACCCAAATGACCTTCAAGAACATGGTAGTGTCTTATAATGAGATCAGTGACTGGATGGTAGCAAGGTAATAAAGCCGGATGACGGGTCTCATATGACGATTCTAACATTTGTAGACGTCCACCAACTCTAGCAATCTCTTTGGAAACTATCGGAGATAATCGATCTAACCGCACCTTGAAATCTGCGAAATCATGACTATCCTCCTTGGCAATGTCACCCCACGCTTCCCAATGAGCAGCACTCAAAATCGCTAACTCCTCATTTCTGATATCTTCGACTGTCAAAGGTCCCACATTCATATTTTCGTATCCTGCAAGATGTATGACCCTTAAATATGTAGCATATCGTGTCAACCACGCAACAGCTTTCAGTAATTTGTACCAAAAATAATAATATTTAAAAAGTGAATGTAAACCCGAATGTCTTTCTTGAGTAGATGTTAAACTGACACTTGTCTTCAACTCCAAGGCACACTCGTTTATCGGTGGTTCATCTTCTCTACGAGGCCACATACTATCAGCCCTTAGCAAGAACTCTGGACCTTTCCACCACTTATTTTTAACCACATTCATATCAATAACTCCTCGCGAGGCTAGATCAGCTGGATTTTTTCCAGACAGTACGTACCTCCACTTCTCGACGGTTGTTAGTTCACGAATTTGAGATACTCTGTTAGCTACAAAACATGCATATCTTGCTGACTCGCTGCGTATATAATATATCACAGACATCGAATCAGTCCAAAACGTTACGGGATACTTGGGGTAATCCAACTCTTTACACACCGTTGTGAATAACTGCGCAGCTAGTAAGGCTGCAGTAAGTTCTAATCTCGGAATCGAAACCGTCTTTAGAGGTGCAACTCTAGATTTACCCATCACCAGGCTAACATCTATGTCATCCCTTAAGGTGGTTCTGATGTAGACGACTGCTTCATATCCAACCTCAGAGGCATCAGAAAAAACATGGAAGTCAATTATATCATGATTTCTCGACGGCTTAAGTGGACGTGAGACGGAATGTAGATTCAACTTTCTTAAACGGTTAACCCACCTTTTCCATTCTTCACTGTGCCTCTCACTTAATGGGTCATCCCACTGTAACCATTTCCTGCATGTCTTTTGAAATAATCTCCTCGCCGGAAGTAGATAAGGTGCTACTAATCCAAGTGGGTCAAACACGGACGACAAAACAGAGAGCACACCTTTTGGAGTAACTGGCTTATCAATATCACCAACACTAAATCCAAAGGTATCAGAGTTCAAATCACACCGCATACCTAATGTGCGTTCAACTGGCAGAGTATGAACGGGTAAATCTCGTACAGTAGGTGCTCTGTCTTCTAAAACTATATGCTTCAAAACGTCAAGGCTGTTTGAGACCTACTTAGTTAAGGAAAAGCCAGCCTTAGCTAACACCTCGGTAATACTTCTTGCAAATTTAACTGCAGGCTTATCATCATCGAACGATGCTAAACAGTCATCCACATAGAAGCAACAATCGATGATATCCAGCAAATCACTAGAACAAAAAGTGAACACTGATGTCAGTCACGTCTCGTAAACCGTTAATGCCCAGCTCTCGCTACGCTCGCGCCCACGCTGTTCCTTGAAGTTTCTCAGAAACGCATAGTTATAACGGACGAAAAAACCAAAACACCGATTGGCTACTCGAGAATACTTTATTGTAACACCAACATAAAAATATGTTATCATTAAGGTCTTTGAACAAATATTACAATGATAAATCACAATATTACTTCTGATGGTTTTCTGCTGACTTCTTTCTGAACAGCGACCGATGAGACGATGACTGTCGTATTGATGCCTCCGCGAAAATTGGGGAAGTTGGTTTTGAGCAAACAACCATGAATTGATCGTTCAATCTTCAACTACATTGACACTCCCCGGCAAAAAAGGGATCCAACCCTTTTTTCCATCACGACCAATACACGTTGACTTGGATGCCATTGCGAGAACCTGGGTCACACGGACAGAGCTGAAATGGAAAACAAACAGAAAAGCCAACACACCACAAGCATACCCACAGCACAATCTCACACATCAATAACGACCCGCGCCTCCAGATAGAGACCTCCTCTTGACATCTTGCAACAGAATCGCCACTTGCTAGAATGACTCTTGCAGAATACAACGTGACCATAGCACCATCTCATGATATTCTTCACACATCCTCGTATCTACTCACTACCAATTACCACTGCAATCGCTTGTCATTCATTCTGTCTCAGTTCTAGTAACGATGACGTATGCGAGCCTCAGTCGTTTACACTTTCGTTCCCCGGCGTGTGGGACTACAGCTAATCATTATCTCCGTGCGCATTTCATTCTCAGCAATAGCCTAGCCTCCCCGGCGTATACGACCCATCTTCTGTCTCTAACATCAATCAATTCATTCACAGATGTAGAAGACTCGAAACAACTTCAGAAGTAATCACGACGAAAAATTTAACAAAATTACGCAATAACAACAAGGTACGAAAACAACGAGTGAACACAATGAATCCAAAATACACCAATTGATATGACACACCACACGTGTATACAAACTGTACACACAAACTCGCGGATCATGTCTTGATGGAATTCCTTTGAAGAATCGTAGGACTTACACCAGTACGCCTAAAACCCTTCTCAGGTTGACGATTGTAAGTTGTGGAATGTCCGGACACAAACAAGATCAACCAACAATTACAATAATTGGAACTCACACAATTATTTAACACAAACATATGTACAATCAACACATCAAATGTTGTGGATTCTGGCACGACAAACTACCCTTGATGAACTGTAGGACTTATGGCAGTACGCCTACAACCCTTCTCAGGTTGATGATCCAAGTGGAAGTCGTCCAGACACAAACAGAATTACCAACAGCTAGATGGCAGATGATATCAATTCAGTATATACAATATGAACATATGTACAAAATCACACACCAAGCACATTGGACTGCTCATTGATGCGCTACCCTTTGAAGAATTGAAGGACTTACAGCAGTACGCCTACAACCCTTCTCAGGTTGACACTCTAGGTTGGAAAATCATCGCAGAGTTCATTTGCTGATTTCCTTCTATCAGCTATATCCTCAAATCTGAACGGTAACACGCCCATGTCATTGTATCGTAGAATATAGATAACGAACACACACACGACGTATCTGGTCAACCAAGCGTAGAAACAGAGTAATTTACACCAAAGATAATAGCATTCAATTAGTAACTTGAAACTAGAAATGCCTTTATTTATGCAAGTCAATTTAACAAATACTCTCTCGTTTACGTTTGGCTTATTCTCACTAAACTGAGCAATATCTTTCGTCTTTTCAAACGCACCAATACTATCATAGTCATTGCATAAGGCACGTGAGTTCATGGACGTCCATTTCATTGTGGATGAAAACACCAACGATGACTGAGTGACACAAGGTGATGAAGTTAGCGGTGGATCAAAAGCTGTTGTTGTTCGGGTTTCGGAGAGTTGTCTACCTGCAAGACCACCACCACTGCTGTCTTTTACTATTAGCTCGGGTTTAGCACTATCATCTGATGATAGGTGGGCTACACGCTGATCAATTACACTGACTGTCTCACAAGTATGCACACCTTCTGCAACTGCACCTGCATTTATTTCTACTTCACGTTCAAGTTGTACAGAACCTTTGTTCAACTTAGGAGTAGTAGGCATTCCCCTTATGTCATCATGATCAACCAAAGACAAATGTGCACCATCATGATCATTATCACGAATATTCACTTTACCGTCAACTTCATCATTTTCAAACTCTTTAATAACAGAAGTAGACAATTTTGGTTCCTCCTCGCAAATCCTAAATGGTTTTATAACTTCACTCTGACTAGTAATACCTTGTAAACTTGTAGGGTCAGAACTGCACTCTGAAGCAGTAACTCTATTCTGTGACACTATTCAACAATGGCTTACCAGTTGCAACTACAGACTTCTTCACCGCACCGTTATCGTCACACAATTCGGAGTCAGACCTGGAGTTTACATTTAGCTTATCACTGAACTTGCTCACTGGTTCACAGTTCACTTCTGTATGCACCTCTTGCGAACGTGTAAAACACAACCGTGTTTGTCTTGCATCTTGTAACTTATCTGTTGAGGATGTACTACGAATCCTGTTACACTCACTAGGTCTATATGCATTACTAGACATCATCGAGCCTTCTCGATATCCACCTCTCTGAGGCCTACTCGTCATCAATGATTGCGTTTTACCCTCAGACTGCTCTATTCTAGGGGTGAGATGAAGTAGACTGGCGAACTTCCTCATAGATTGATTGACACTAGTATTTACCAGTTTCAGGATATCATCAAACTTTGGCTCGATACCCTCATCCTCCATACGGGAGCTTATCTTCACCCACTTCCTTTGCAGTCGAGTAGGTAGGCGTCTTGCTATTACTTCTAGTATAAAACTCGAGTTGAGGTCACTCATGCGATTCATCGAAATCATTCCATTCTTGTAAATTAGCAAATTATCCAAAAACTCAGTAAGTGCCTTGGAGTCATCCTGTAATTGACCACCATTACCCTTAACAGCCTCGAATAATTTCCCTGCAATCATCGAAGGTCTTCCAAACCTTTGACGTAATATGCTCATAGCCTCGTAGTAGCCCTCTTTCGGCTTCATAAACTTACAGCGCTGTATAGCTCTTGCAGCAATTCCAGTGCAATACCTCATCAAATACATTAACTTCATTTCATCAGTTAATAAAAAACCACTCAGCATGATCTCAAACTCCTTTACAAATTGTAAATAATCAGCTGGGTTTCCATCAAAACAGCTTGGTTCTAATTTAGGGAGTTTGATGTTCCTATTATCCCTGAACGGCGAAACAGTAACATCAACCATGTCATGCTTAACATCAGACACAACGTTACAAGTAACAGACAAGTCAACATGACTTACTTTCCTGTTTGCATCCAAGACACTCTGTCCCTTCTTTGACCCAGGCATTGTTGAACTTGAACCAATTCCAAAAGCGTTCCAGATATTGTTTGTTCAAAGAGGACTTGACCGGCACCAGGAAAGATGAACGGTGACTATCCAAACTGTTACCAGCTATCTGAATCCGCCAGAATCTGTTTCTACCGTCAGAAACTGTCAGCCACGTCTCGTAAACCGTTAATGCCCAGCTCTTGCTACGCTGGGACTCACGCTGTTCCTTGAAGTTTCTCAGAAACGCTTAGTAATAACGGACGTAAAAACCAAAACACCAATTGTTGACTCGAGGATTCTTTATTGTTACACCAACATATAAATGACGTATGACTAAGGTCTTTGAACAAATATTACAATGATAAATCACAATATTACTTCTGATGGTTTTCTGCTGACTTCTTTCTGAACAGCGACCGATGAGACGATGACTGTCGTATTGATGCCTCCGCGAAAATTGGGGAAGTTGGTTTTGAGCAAACAACCATGAATTGATCGTTCAATCTTCAACTACACTGACAACTGCCTTTCGTAGAGCAGAATAATCACAAAACGGGGAGGACTTGGCACCAAATTGATTGACTGTCATCCTATATTTTGACACCTTACCACAAGGATCATCATCAAACCACAAGAACCCTAAGTGATCCCTGTCACACTCTTGCACCTTCACTTGTAGGAACTTTTTCTCTATATCTGCAGTGACAGCAAGTGCAAACTTTCTGAATCTTAACAGCAGTCCAACTAGTGAGCTCACGCAATCTGGGCCACTATACAGATTATCATTCAAAGAGACTCCTTCATGTTTCGCAGAACAGCCGAACCCCAAACGGAGTGTACCTGGCTTCCTCCGGTTAAAGACGGGATGATGGGGCAAATACCACTTCCCTGGCTCGCTCTGATCAACTAGTCTTTCAACATAACCCTTCATTACATGTTTGTCGACGACATCCTTATATTTGGTCCAGAGGTCTTCATCCATCGGAAACTTCTTCTTTAAACCCATTAGTCTCTTTAGGGCGACTTTTCAATTACAAACTAACTGTCCGTCTTTAAATCTCCATTGTAGGCCAATTCTGAAACGCCCATTTTCGTATTTTCAAGACTCCTCAACTATTTCAACTGCCTTTAAGTCCTCTACAGAACTACCCTATCTGGGACACCACAGTCACAAAACTCCTTGTCATACATATATCTAATCATAGTCTCTAGTTTGTCCCCACTGTTTGCAACTAATGATGATATGTGGACTATGAGTATAGGTCCTCTCACTGTTCATCCTAGCGGTGTTTTCGTTGCGAACAGATCATTTCTACCTCCGAATCTCCTTTCTAATACCTTGTGAGCTTCTCTCACGCTACATCCAATGACCATTCTCACTCTACAATCTTGCAGTGCTGGAAACGGTATATCACACATAAATTGCTTACTGGCAACTTTTTCAAGACTAGGTAATATAGCTTTTCTGAGTTTCGTACTGGAGGTACTGTGAGCAGTATCCACTTCAACGGTTTCCTCAGTAATCAAGGATTCTAACTGAAATGACACTCGCTTACACATTAACGTTTTCGAAGAATTGAAGGTATTTAGAACCAAGGATTGCTTTGGGCCCTTAACACCCAAGCGGCCAGCTTAGCATCTATCAATGTAACGTCTGAACCATTATCCAACAATGCATAAGTCTCTACCGAAGACTGCGGTCCTTTCACCTTAACTGGTAATACCCCTAAATAAACTTGTGGGTTATCAAGGGGTCTAAAAGTACTAATACAATTAACCGAATTTCCCGGTTCGTTTACTGTACTCAGAAGTAGGTGCATATTGGTTAAACCACTACTTCCTTTGTTTGTCGCCTTACAATTCAACTTTGTATGCCCCGTCTTTAAACAACTGAAATACAGCCGCTTCTGTTTTGCCATTTTTGAACTTTCTACGGGAGACATAGCGACGAAGCGATTGCGATCATTCAATTGATGCGTGTTATGGCAAACAATACACTCATCCTTTCTTGTTGTGCCTTGAGCTTCACTACAAATGGTTTCTTTATAATCACCGGTTCCTTAGGTTCTACCTTAGAATACAAAATGCCGGCAAATTCACCCGTCACCTGATTGACACTGTCTTTCACCAGCCTCACAATATCATCGAATCCAGGCTCCAAACCATCTTCCTCTAGCCGGGAATTAACCTTTATGAACTTCCTCTGTAGACGATCCGGTAATTTCTTGACAACTGTCTCAATCACCGAAACTGAGTTTAACTCATCCATATTGTTAAGATAAACGGTGGTATTTCTGTATACCATTAAATTATCCAAGAACTCTACGAGTTCCTCGGGGTTGTCCCTTAACTATGCCCCATTACATTTGACGGTGTCAAAAATGCTACGGGATATCATAAAATGCTTTCCAAACATTTGACGTAATATCTTCATGGCCTCAGTACATCCGTCATTTGGCAGAGTGAACTCACAGCACTGTATAGCTCTTGAAGCAACTCAAGTGCAGTACCTCATCAAATACATTGACTTCATTTCATCATTTAATGCAAGCCCACCCAACATGACTTCAAACTCCTTTAAAAACTGTGGATAGTCAGCTGGGTTTCCGTCGAAACACCGAGGTTCATATTTAGGCAATTTAATATTCCTATTATCCCTAGACGGCGAAACATGAACAACGGTCTCATCATGCTGAGCATCATACATATCATTACACTTAAGAAGCAACTCAGCATTACTTACTTTCCTGCGTGCTTGACCGGACATCACTGAACTTGACTAAAAATTCCAGAAAAGTTCCAGATAACGCTTGTCCAAAGAAGACTTGCAGGCACCAGGAAAGAGGAACAGAAACTATCAGAAACTGTCAGCCAAGTCTCATTAACTGTCAATGTTCAGCTCTTGCTACGCTGGACCTCACGCTGCCCCTCGAAGACTTTCAGAAACACTTTGTAATATCCAACTCAGAAAAACCAGAACACAGATTGGAGACTCAAAAATCCTTTATTCTTGCGCCAATATATAACCAAAAATAAGGTTATTACATACAAGGTCTAAGAGTAAATGTTGCAACAATAAATCACGATAATGCTTCTGGCATATTTTTAAAATCCACTGAACAGCGAACGATGAGACGATGACTGCTGGATTGATGACCCGCGAAAAATATGGGGAAGTTGGGTTTGAGCAAACAACCATGAGTTGATCGTTCAATCTTCAACCACATTGACAGCGGCGTTCCCTTCCTCGGTTTTTTCTAGTCTCCGCTTACTCCCCAAGTGCCTGTGTTTCAAATGAATTAATGGATGACTTCTACCTGAAACTGTCGAATTTGCTGCAAAAAGCAAAACAATCAGATATAGTTGTTTTAGCATGCAGATTCAATGCCAAATTAGGAATGCCTTTAGGTGGTACTTATGGAGTTCCCTGCCGATGAACCAACAACGGTGATCGTCTTTTACAGTTCTGTTCAGATAATCGTCTGTTCCTAGTCAGTACTAACTTTGGGCACAAAGATAGATATTGTCTAACCCCAATCACCAAATCAACGCTGGACTCAGATAGACCACATAACCATTTGGTATCGTTGGCGAGGGGCAGTAGAAGACTGTCGCTCCTTCTGGGACACGTGCGTAGACTCTGATCACGCGCACGTCTATGCTTACTACTAAACGGACATAAAAAATTGACGGAAGCGAAACAGTTAGGCCCCCAACTAAATTGAGACACTGAGTCTTTATTTAGGGAAGAAATACCAAAACGAGTATCTGAGGTCGACGGCAGGACTTCCCCTGGGGTAGCCTGGCACAGCATACAGTTAGCTGTAGACATAGCTGTAAAAGCTGTTAATAAGCTAAAACCAAAAGTTAGCAAAAGTCATTGGATCTCTACCGCCTCATGCGAACTGATTGACGCAAGAAGACTGATTCCGGCGAGGTCCGATTATGATGAGGAGCGAAGGCTACTCAAATGCAAACTGACAAGAAGCTTTCGCAACGACCGTGAATAGTGGTGGGTGACAAAAGCAAAGGAGATGAAAAAGGCATCGGCGATTGATAACACCAGACAATTATTTAGACTTATCAGGGAAACAGGTGGTTAAAGGCAAATGATAGGTGAAACGATCTCGTAGAAAGATGCCACCATAATTAGCTCCCAGGATAGACGACTGAAACGCTGGAAAGAACACTTTGAGGAGCAGTTTAATTGGCCTACAGCCCCGCTCAACTTACCGAACATCGGACACCTCCCTGAGTTGGATATAGGCACAGGTCTTCCGTCCCTAAGTGAGGTTGCTAAGGCTGTCAGTAATTCGAGACGAAGCAAAGCTAGGGGTCCGATGGGATGACTCCAGAGGTATTTGAGTATGGTGGAGATAGTTTCCTGTCTGCATTAACTGAGGTTCTGGGCAGCGTCTGCGAATTGGAGGAAGTCCCATCGGGTTATTGTAAGTCATTTATCATCCCGATATACAAGAAGGGAGGCAAGTCTTCCTGTGGTAATTACAGGGGGATTAGCTTGACTAATATGGTATCTAAAGTCCTAGGTTCAAAAATAATGCGTAGACCAAGCGGTTATCGGGAGGCGTGAACACGAGAGAGCCAGGCAAGCTTTAAGTCAGGAAGAGGTTGCATTGATCATATCTTCACCCTTCAACAGATCGTGGGACATAGGCATACTTACCGGCGTCGAACGATCATCATATTTCTTGACTTAAAGGCGGAATTCGATTCTGTACTCTGGCGATGTTTGGCTGTAAAGGGAATGACGAGAAAATACATTGCACTCATCAAGGCACTCCGCTCTACTCGAACTGATGCAGTCAACCAGGTGGGGCCTTAAGGCGAGTTGTCATTTGAAGTAGTGACAACTAGAGGTGTCCGACAGGAATGCCCACTATCCCCGTTTCTTTCAATTTCATCATGGATGTACTAGTGGAATTAGCCCTAACTGCAGACTTCACAGACTCAGGAATTGACAAAATGCAGAGCCTTGTGAACACCTTGAGCTGCAATCTACGAATGTTTGGCATGCGATTTGCTACCGCAAAATCTAAGATGATGTTACAAGATTGGACTTCACTGACTCGTAGCTTAGAAACAGGGAGTGAAGTGGTTGATGGAGCATGTTCAGCACTTCACTTATTTAGGAAGTTGCATCAGCCAGTGTCAACGGGTTGATCGCTGACGAAATCTCAGCATGGATACAGAAGGCTCGTTTGGCATACGCCCACCAGTTCATGCCGTCTCTGGCGTAGACGAGATATCCGACTATCGACCAAAGGGAGAATGTACAGCTCATCAGTGTCCGCTCCGTCCTCCTTTATGGCTGTGAGACCTGGCCATTGAAAATGGAAGACATGAAACGATTAGCTGTCTTTGATCACAGGTACCTGAGTTGTATCTCCCATGTGAAGTGGTATAATAAGGTGAGCAATATTGAGGTTAGGCCTCGGTCGAGTTCTAGGTAAGGAGAGGAAATCAATCGACGAGATTGTGAGGTTATATAGACTGAGATGGTTAGGACATGTGTTACGTATGCCTAGTCGTCGATCGCCTTCCTCGACAATGGGCTATGTTAGCTGATATAGGGTGAGGCTGGAAAAGAGCTAGCAGCGTTCAAACCAAAACGTGGCAGCAGTCAATGAAATCTACAACAGTTAGTGTAAGCCAGTCACTTAGGAAGGTGTAGACTTCCCGATTGGGGTCCTCGGGACGGTAAAAACCAATGGTTGGAAACAATTAGTGATATGGCTCAAAATCCTTCTCGATGATGGCGAGATGCAACCTCTGCTTGTGGCTTAAAATTTCCGAAAAAACGATATTATTCTCTGATAATACTAGTTTTTCTGCCAAACATTCCAGTTTAATGTCTCTATTTTGCGTTTCTTTTTACTTTTTTCTCTGGCTTTGTGTGGTGAGTATACTGTGGTGACTCGAACTGCTGCACATAGGTGCAAAGTTCTATGTTGAAACTAGTCAGTCAGTTAAAATTACTTTGTTCCCGATGTATATTACAATGAAGCCGTTTCGAACAAAAGTTGTGTACAATGTGTCTATCTGCAACATTTGACAAAAACTATACAATCTCATTGTCCAGGACTCCACAAATCTCTCCATCATCGTTGATATTGTTGGTAATTTAACTACAGATTAGGAGCACTTGATGTTTTGTCAGTCACTTCATTTTAAAAATAGCCTATGGAGAAGTGATTTTACTCTCGCATAGGTCACCAACTTAGGGAAATAATAAACTCATTTAACCAAGTCTTGTTTACGATCACATCATATAAGACTGACTCAATGGCTTTAGTGGGTCTACCGTTAGCGACTAAAACTGACCAGAGCTTGCTTCTTGTCTACGCCACAACTGCTCCAGAGGCCTTTTCTTCTGGTCTTTTCTCTGCCATATCACCTATTTTTTATTTCGTTCTTTTGACGCTGAATGATAACCTTGTCTATATATATTTGGTGGCTCAGGATGCTGATCACCTGATCTCGTCTATCTTATTTCGAAGGTCCCTGAAAATGCTGCAAATGCATTTGCGAGTTTCCAACACCACTTAGTTGATTTTTGTAGTAACTGAGGATGAGACTAGGTCCTTCTTGAGACAGCGATAAAAAGTGAATAAACTTAAAAGCTTCATGTTTCTTTAAATAATCGGGAATGAGATATTCTCTGTTTGCTTCTGATTTTGTTCAGGCTAATCTGACTCGAAGTCTGAAGAAATCCCTTCCATTATTTGCAATCTTCAGGATGAGTAGTGACTCCGTGTTCTGTCAGTCATTGAAAAACTGTGTGTAGATACTGTAGGTCTTCGGCTTCTTGTGCATTTGCAACAAGTAAATTATCCGCCTAAATTCCAAAAAGGAGGGAGACCATGAAGTAATTGAGTCAGTTTCATGGATGGTGGCTAGAAGTGGTATCCACTTGTAGTTACCATCAATCAAATAACTTCAAGTTGAAGCCGTTGGAATCGCCGAAGCATCAGCACTAGGAGCCGACATGTCAACAGAGGCCGAAGACTTCAGTCCAATCAATCAAAATGCAAACTGAATTAAATAATCATGAAACTTTGAAATGTTTGGACTGCATTCGTTAGCCCCAATTGCACACGAATGAAATCAAATAATCCTAACGGAATGGTGACAAAGCTTAAGGACTACGATGGTATGCAATTTCATATTATTTTTAAATTGGATATATCACAGAGTGCCATGGTATTTTTTACTGAACAAATAATACTGGTTGTTAACACAGTAAATAATACTCTTTCACTGTGCAAAAAAATTAGTATGGAAAAGTAACGACATTTTCAGGAGAATAACTTGGTTCTAATGGAATATGATATTAGGCTCTCGCAGGAGCAATGTTTGAAGAAATGCTATTGATTTCTGAAGAGCTTAACTGGTCGTATGTATGCGGAATAGCTTTAGTCAAGGGAGCATGGCTCCAAAAGTACTCTCAACACAAAATCAAGAGCTATCAATGTTGCCAGTCGATAACGATCTTGAGGTCAGAATAACACGATACAACTAATTTGACCTCGACACATGCTATACCAATAGCTTGATGGGTGATTTGATGACAGAAATCACTGAAATCGACTGTATGGTAAGTCGCTTCACTTGAATATGACGCAGTTAGGTATATACAATAGTGTTTGTTGCTATAAATTACAGATAGTGTAGTAATTTATTGTAATCAGAATATTAGTATTTCGAGATGACCGAATTACACGAATCCAACCAAAACACAGAGAGGGCAGAATTCAGGAATTTGTATTTAGCGGAATTATTATGCAATTCATATAAGAAACATATCAACAGTCAACAGTAAGTATTTAAACAATACAGAGATAGAAATTGTCAATCACCACATCCGCCACACGTCGAATATCTCCTTGCGTATTTATAACGATGTCTCGGTTTGCTTGCAAGTAGCTGCGACCTTCTAACTGATTCTGTGATATTATTTTCATCAGTATTATCTGGACTTATTTCTGAATTATCTACAAAATCAGGATTATTAGCGGAATCAATAATATTATAATTGGAACGACCTACTTCATTTATTGTCACTTTGTCCAGGTGTCCGTTATGAACTGAGTGATCTTTGATGTCTAATATCTTCACCACTCGATTTCCCATTTTTTGTAGTATAATTCCAACAGAAGGTCTATAGTTATTACCTTTGTAATAATGTACATTAGAAGTCGTGGACATCAGATGCTTTTTGAGAATTCGAGATTTGAAAAGTTTTGCAGGACTTTCACGGGTACTTGTATGCTCTGCATTCAACAGACGCAGTCTATGCATATGCAGTAATTCCTCCATTTTAATCAGTTGCTCTCTCATCTCATTCAGGTCTTTTCGTGTTTTCGACAGTTCACATTGTAACTCAGCTACCTCATTTTTGAAAACAGTTGACACTTGAGTTGCCGAACTTGTAGTGGAGGTTTTCATTGGATTAGCTTGAGTATTTTGAAAAGTTGAAAGACACATTGACTCCATTTTACTAGACAGCTTGGGAGAATTATAAGAATGTTGAGCAACATAAGTATTCGAACTTCTGCAAACCGTCTTGATGTGTCCAACTTTACCACATTTGTGACACTTAGCACCCCGAAAACGGCAAGTGCTTCGTAGATGTAACTTTCCACAGGATAAACACGGTTTAATGTTTTTGATCTCTCGCTGCATTCTATTACCTGTGGACGGCAGTTTGGATTGCTTTCCATAAACACTTGTATTTTCGACTTTAGAAAGCATAACATCAGATACTGACGTAGTGGGAGCAGAGTATTCATTATTGACATCTTCATATGTAATACATAAATCTTTAGCAGTTTGAAAAGTACAAGAAGGAATCTGAATTAACTCTTTCTCTAACTTAGGAATATTGATTCCAGCAATTAGACGATCACGTAGTTGAGTATACAGCTGATCTCCAAAGTTACACTTTGAAGCTTGTATTTGGAGTTGAAGAATGAACTCTCGAATCTTCTGGTTGGGAGCACGAACCAGTTTGTTGAACTGAGCCCTCTCTCGCGTCTCAAAAGTAGTTATATGGAAGTGATCTATCAGAAGTTCACGGAATTTATAATATGGCAGAGAAATTGGTTTATCTGGAAACGACAGAGTCTTTACTAGGCTATACGCATCTAGCCCAATAGCAGTGATGAAATGTGCTGGTATTTTGTCATCCCGAACATTCTTTGAAATGCACCACGCATCGAAGCATTCCAAATAATCAGCAATCTCCCGCGGAGACCCATTAATGGGAAATTTTCCCAGGTTATTTAGTTCCATCGCGACGCCAATTTGTAGTAATTTATTGTAATCGTAGTATTAGTATTTCGAGATGACCGAATTACAAGAATCCAAACAAAACACAGAGAGGGCAGAACTCAGGAATTTGTATTTAGCGGAATTATTATGCAATTCATATAAGAAACATATCAACAGTCAACAGTAAGTATTTAAACAATACAGAGATAGAAATTGTCAATCACCACAGATAGTTACTCTCAAGCGCAGTTGATAATTGTACTGTTCATCAAATAGTAGATACCGTTTTTAGGTAACCTTCCGATGTATATTTATCAAAGATATTCTTTCACTGAATCCAGAGATCTGGGTGTGGAACATAATTATTGTTTGACTTACGCTAGTCAGCCATGTAATCCGGAACTCAAATTTCACCCTTTTCGAGGCTTGTCAGATGGATTTACCTGCATCTCCAGTAAATGATACTGTTCCTACTGCGATTCGAAACCAGCACCCAACCTTCCAAATGACAGCAAGTTATCCATTAGGCCACCGTACTAAGAGAACTACCTATCATTTATTTAAACAAGTTTGTATTTCCCGTTGAGTGATTATATTAGACCTATGCAATCAGCCATTCAAGTATTGGTTTACAGGGATTTGATTGATTGATTGATTACATGATTTCATCGTCAGCTGACATCGGTCAGAGAACCTTTGGAAAACCTGGGAGTACTGGACAACTGTTTCGTTCTAGTTTGGGACTCTTCATCAGTATTTATTTTATTTTATTTTTTGATTTACAGCTTGATTCCACACTGTATTTTCGGTACAAGTATGGAATTTTCAGCATGGATATCGGTAGCCCAAATTTTGCAGGCCTACCATAGATATCAGGTGTTCGTCAGCCGGGGATCGAACCTCGGACCATGTGCATGGTCGGCGAGAGTCCTAACCACTGTGCCACCGACGCATCCACCGGAGTTAGAACCCTGGACCTTCTGGTTCTTGAGAGAAGTCGTGACCAGTAGGGTGGAGCAGGTTGGATGTGAGGACAAATACGAGCCGAAGCCTTTGGCTAGTGGTCGCGCTATGTCATGAATTGACCGAAGTTGGAATTCATGGGCAATTGGATCGGGTCCCAGTGGCGTAATGGTCTACAAGCCACCTCACCTTGTAACCAGAAGGTAAAGGGTTCGAACCCCCTGATGTGGGTGAGTACTGCTGGAGAGTTCCAGACTAGGGCAATACAGTTGCCCAGAACTCCCAAGGTTCCCAGTGGTTCTCTAACCGATGTCAGCTCATGATGAAATCCTGTAACCAAAGGATCAGTTCTCCTTGACATGTTGACTTTTTGTGTTGACAAGGTACGTTAACCAAATACTGATTAAAAAAATTAATGTTCAAAACAAATGACGAAGAAGCACAAGAAGTAGCACAGAAAATCACTACATTATATAACGCTTCTGAATTTATATAGGCTATGGATAATAATATAGTAAGCAATCAGTACATTTATGTTAGTAAGTGACAACCTCCCAAATATTCTTCCTATGAATACAAATATATAGAAAATATATTTTGCCTTCCAATCAACATTTTCAGCTAATGCAGCCTGAAAATATCTTGAAACGCTTTGCAGAAGTGGTCAGACACTCATGAAAAACATTAAGCGTGGGAGCATAATTACACAAATCATTGTAACATTTAATCAATAAAGATATCGAAGTACTTTAGGGTTCAACTGTGCATTCTTTTTCATTCCTTCGCATTGTAGATGAAAAATATGGCTTCAATCTTGAAGTTTCAGTCGAGATGTTGTCATTTTTACGTGGTGGAGTTGCTAGCTCCTTCTGCCAATTAGTAAACTAGGCGACATTCAGGAGTGAGGTAGACAGGATAAAACCCAGGTTTCCTATTGTAGTTAACAAGCATCCTACCACTAGAACGCTGACGTGCCAAATATGTATTAGGTATTATAAACAGTTAGAGACTAACCATTTGTTCTAAACATACTAGATGGAAACAATATGTTTCTGAGAAGAGATTTCCTAAGTCTCGTGTTTGTTTCTCATTCGAAAAGTCATTTCATTTTTTGCAGATGCATAACTGAAGATTTATTTATTCGGTGTTCACTATTCTTTATCGGGCAGCATAATTAATAATCGCACTGAATACTCTAGTCATTACAGTATATTGTAGGAATATCAACTTCTTAGTAATATAAACTATCAAAATCTCTTAGTTCTTTTCTTGTAGGTCGAACAGAATCATCATTGAAGAATTTCTCAACCAATTAAAACACATGAATTTCATCTCAGTTACCTTTTGATCTCTGTTTATTACGTTTGATTCTCTCTTCTATACGTTAACAAACTTTGCAGATAAGCCGAATTGATAAATGAGCCGTGCTGAGCTAAAATATCACTCCAAACCAATCTCCTTGTATTTTTTTATGGAGTTCTTATAAGTATCTATTTACAGAAGGCCAACGTTGAATTCTCAATCATTTAACGTCACCTGTAGAACTAATATTAATTTAGAAAAAACAACAGAATGAGCGAAGAAATATATTCCTTTTTTTCTACTAATCAAGTGGTTATCTTAGTTAATCAGTTTTAGGTATGAGATGGGGGTGAAATTAAGAGTTTAAAGGTCATCAAATTAAATAACTAATAGATGTTAGCAACAAGTGAATTTAATAAATCAAAGTAAGGCACCTGTTACGCTGTAAAATTTCGTTTAGTTTTCTGATCTTATCTTTAACCACATAGAAAACAAAATCTTTGGTAGAAATACTTTCGTCTTCTCTCCTCAAATTATCGTCAGCCGGACTGAAGCGTTGTCATCTGTCATGCGTGCATTACATCAAGTTTGATTACAGTGCACGTACTTGTCAATAATAATACCGCACCACCATGTGCCTCAGGAAAGTAAAGTATCTAATGAAGTACTCCTAGGTAACTAAATAAATCAAAAACCACTACAATCAATATTGGATAGTGAGGCCAAAGTACTGTCATGCCTGCTTCTGATACAAAATACGTAAAATAGAATTTCTTTCATATCTGAATAAATCCTATGAAATATTAACTTGTCTCCAAATTAAATTTACCTGGATCATGAGTTAGACTAGCTACAAAACCTCATGTTAAACAAGCGAAAACTGTTTTGAAAAAAATTCAGTTCTGATTTTTGTCCGTCGACTTATTAGACTGAAATGTTTGACTCTCTTGACATATTGGCTCCTAGTGCAGCTGCATCGATGATGTCTGGGGATAACTATTATTGTCCCCATGGGTTCTGACTTGAACATAGGGCTTCGGTAGCACATCACCACTGTGAGTCCTCTGTTCTGTGATCCTCTTGAGTTGTCCCTGCATATCACCCTCGAAGTGACTCACTACTCGTCGTTTTCCATTCGGGTCCCACACGAGGCATGGCGTGGCACGTAATATCATCTGACGGTATCCTCAGCGTGTGCCCAATCCATCTCCATTTTCCTAGGCATATTTGTTGAACGATCGGCTCTTGGTTGGTTCTTTTCCAGAGTTTCGTATTGATAATCCTTTCTGGCCGGCCATTTGATCTTCAATATGAAGCGAAGGCAACTGTTGATAAAAGTTTACAATCTGTTAGACATGCTTTCAGTGACGCGCCAAGTTTCTGACCCATATAGAAGAAATGATTTAACACTTGTGTTGAAAATCCAAACCTTGTTCCTTATCTTGTAAGTTCAGATTTTCAAACTGATTTCAAAGTGATGAGAGTCTGTCTTTCCTTTCTGATTCTGGTTTTGATATCCTCATCTGTTCCTTCATCCGTCGTTGAAACTATGCTGCCTTGATAAGTGAAGGGAGTGACTGATCTCAAATTTTTCCCATTGGTAGTGATTGGTACTGGTTGTTGTTGCTGTTGGTTGGTTATCTTCATCACCTGTCTTCTCTAGAAGGACCGTGTTTGCTGCTTCTTCAGCTAGTTTTCTGGTTCTTGTCTGTAAGTATTCAAGTTTGTGTGACATTAGGTATGAGTCATCCACGAAATCTAGATCTTCTAGAGTCTTCTTATCGGTCCAACGTATTCCTGTCTTCTCACTCTCCATTCATAATCTGACGCATAATCCAGTTCGCAACAATTAGGAATATCATCGGTGATAGTAGGAGGTCCTGTCTTACTCCTGTATTCACTGTAAAGGCCGTAATTTAAATCAACGGGAAAATCAAAACTGAATTAAAAATAATAGCTGACATCCGCTGCACAAGAGGTAGCTCTCATGGCCTAGGGGTCTAGTGGATAACTCTTTGGCATTTGAAAGGATGGATACTAGGTTTTAGCCTCAGTGTGAACACAATCACTCGCTGGATAGTGCATATGCATCCAGATGACGAGTCCCAAATGGGATGGAATGCTCATCCTGGATTCTACTGTTATTTACCACTCACCAAATTACTTCAAGCGTACGTACTCCTAAGTTACGAGACATTATTACATATATGCATTTAGCAGTTCACTAAAAGGATTGGAAGAAAACGAAATAGCTCTGAAATTGTGTAAAACCAATCATTCAGGTGTCCTAACATGTCAAATATGTATATTGTGACCGTCGAAGGTATTCTAGTTTTCTTGAAGATTGAATTTGATGTTTAGTTTATTTGCAAGCAAAGAAAATACATAAAAAGGCGAATTGATCTGTCATCACTCTTGTTTGATCCCACTATTCACCATACTTTGAGACCTATTTAGAGTACAGTAGAATTACACAGGTGTAGATTGATTTACTTGTATGCATACATTTATGCATATATAATAAGGTTGAGGAACTTCCGGATGGTCTGAACCAGAGGTAAGATTATGACAAGTTACGGTTTCTTTCTGAAACACCGGGTATAAAAGTGAATCAATGAGCTTTCATCTTTTTCCAACTAACGTATTCCGTCTAAAATACACAGCATGATCTGCATGGGAATTTATGCTAATACACTGTATCAAACATATGGAAATACAATTTCATTTGACGCTCTAAGCTATGCTACATTTCTATATAATTCGTAATCTCTCTTAATGTAAATAAGTTTTAAAGGTAACATTACGTCTATCATAAAGTTGAATTCCAGTTTTCACAGGAGGTACAAGCTTTCTTATGAGTAATAAATGCACCATAATTATAAATTTCAGCATCCATGAATGCCAAGGAAAACGCATTTAGCCAGTTATTTCACTGAATTTCCAGCACCAAAATGAATTACACCAGAGTGTCTCCACTAATCAGAAATTCGGTCGACCAGTCTGCAGTAGCAATAATCAAAAACTTTCAGTTTAAATTCACTGAATTAAGACTCATGCAATGAAGACTTTCGATAGTTAGTGAAAGTTTCTAATATTTCTTTTCTAAAAATAGAAAAATCAGAAAAGTCGTCCTTACTCTTTTAGGAATTTTCTGGCAGTAGGAAGCCCTGCTTGACCATCTTATACTTGCTGGCACTCACAGTTTTTCCGAGATAAATCTCAGCGGTCTTACTTGGTGGTTGGTATGATTTACGGACGTTACTGAAACAAAAGCTAACATTTATTACGATAGCAGGTTAAATCATGAATTCATATAAGTCACTCGCGTCAGTTATTGTAAATCATTGGAGTATTTGTGATAATTATTATTGTGATATGACAATAAACTTAACTTAGATAAAAATTCAGACTTGACATAATCAGTTACTGATAAGGATATTTTCTGATGAGAAATTTTTGTATACTGGCATTCAGATAAAGATCAGGATCAATAATCCCAAACATTACTCGTGTTTTTAATCAAAATATTTCAAACGAATAAGGCTGTTCAACCAAAATGTCTTCTGAAGATTTCTTATTTTTGTATTCATACCTGAAGTGATTGTGTCTGAAACTTGAAGAATGAGTTTAATGAGTGACTACTATGTGACCGTATTTGATAAAACGAGTCTTGAAAGATATTATCCAGCACTGTGACAAAATACCTAGGTGATAAGTAATGCTGTGGAGCGTGCTGCTGACAAGGTTTATCAGTAGTATATAGATGTAGTTTGATAGGTAGTAGTCAGAATTGAAAACAACATTTTAAGTCAGTGGCTACGGAAGTAAAAAGAGTTTATTCCCCATATCTGGACATAACTTACGTTTTCGTCGGGAAATATTCTTACTGGACAACTTTTCTTCTCAAGGTTTTACCTTCAGAAAATTAACAGTCAATAAGAACAGATTATTATCCACTGAGCTTGCCGACCTTAAATGTGTGTAAAAATGTATTAGTATGCTGTGCTTTTTCTTAATAAAAAAAGTCAGTTACCATGTCTCTTGTCTTCTCCCGTTACAATGCCAGGTGAATTATACGCACAAAGTTTTGTATAACATAGTATTATTAACTTTTAAACAGGTTTTTTGCATTTACAGGCAATTTCATTTATAGATGTATAAACAGAAATGCGTCGAAATTTCGGTTTATTAACTTGGCCGAGAGTTCTGAGAAGTAATTAATGACATGTGCAACGAAAAAAAAGATAAAAACTATTCTTGACTGATGTTAACATGACCTAAGAAGTAGTGTAATGTACTGATATATTTTTTTGATTACAGCTTGATTCCACACTGTATTTTCGGTACAAGTATGGAATTTTCAGCATGAATATCGGTAGCCCAAATTTTGCAGGCCTACCAAAGATATCAGGTGTTCGTCAGCCGGGGATCGAACCTCGGACCATGTGCATGGTCGGAGAGAGTACTAACTACTGTGCCACCGACACACAGATTACAGCAGAAAGTAAACCAGTGATAAGTCTAAGTAGTCAATATCAAATTGCTGATGATAGCCTTTTGTTATTACTCTCAACTGTCTTCAACTAAAATTTCAAGGAAATTTTAAATAGTAACTTGTAAATAAATGTAGCGAAATTGTGAAAAGAAAAATTTGTATGTTCTAAACGTACCACTAGCTGACAGAAAAGTAAGCGTTACTGGTATGAGGAGAGGTTAAACAACAACTCATAAGTGAATCCGCTATATTGCACAAAATTTTTTTTCCTTCACGTTCCCAGTGAAATATAGGGTCTCAAGCAAAAGGCTTGAAGTTTCTGTAGCAGTGTTTATTTTCACAGCATGAGGTTGCTAGCCTCATGTTTAACCTTTCCTCTTCACCAGCATTATTTCTGGCTTAGCGAGGTAAAGAAGTGCACCGGCCGGGGACCGAGCCCCGGACCAAGTGCATGGTCAGCGAGCGTCCTAAGAGCTGTGCCACCGATGCACTATATTACACAAGTAAGAAGCAGTAATTAAAGACCTTTGTTTTGAGTCTTGTTTAATCACAGAAGAAACAAAAATGGAATTACTCCTTAACAATGAATACTACATGTTAATTAAATAAAACAAAATGGACTGAGATAACTGATTGAGTGACCAGCATTTTGACTAGTATGAATTTAAAAGACCACAAAGACTGTTTCGTGATAACATGAAGGAAAACAAAACCAGTGGGCTATCATCGTAGGATTTAAAAACTGATTAATGGAATTTTTGTCTAATGGTTATGTATCCAAATCCTCTAACATATAGGTTACTAAAGATCTAAAAGGATGATCTGTTGAACTCTGGGTCTTTTAGAGAAACCATTCTCAGAGACGTTGATTGAAGCATTTGAAAGTCGATCAAATGAACAACCGTATACTACCACATATTACCACATAAATATGCGTGTGAGTCTACTAGCCTTGTTCTCATTCACCGACATTTTCCTTCACATAACGTCAAATAGGATTTCGCCACATGTTTAACTGTAACTTATTTTAGAAAGATTTAACACGTTCTACCTACTCAAGTGTTGATAAGAAGTGTAGGGAAACTAAATATTATCCAGTGTATCGACGAGAAAAAAAAACAGAAATTGAATGCAGTCTATTATATATTGAACAAAAAAGTAAATAAAAGTTTCAAGAAAGACACAGGACAATATCACGACGCTACGGCAAGTGAAGCAGAACGACCTGTAGGCAAAGGAGACCTCGCAACACTTTACCAAACAAGTAGGTGCCTATTGGAGAAGAATTCAATACAAATAAGGCCAGCGAAGGATGATAATGGGAAGTAAATCACCAAACAGGTGGAGCACAGGAAACGCTGGGCGGAACACTTCAAAAGACTTCGTAATCGACGGAAACCTACAATGCGCCAAAAAACAGCAACTTTGGAACCAGAACTACCAGTGGACATCAAACCTCCGAGGAAAACAGAAACCCTGAAGACATCGAGATGTTAAAACTGCGAAAGCAGCAGTCCTGGACAGGACTCACACAGAAACGTTGAAAATGAACCCAGAGACATCAACAGACCTAATAACAACACTAATGGAGAAGGTGTGGAACGACGGGAAGGTACCTACTCACTGGAAGAAAGGCTACTTATTCAAACTGCCAAATAAGGAGTATTTAAGTCAATGCAAGAACTGGCGCGGAATTATGCTCCTGTCCATCCCAAGCAAAATACTAAGCCACATCATCCTGGAGGGAATCAAACATGTTGCCATGGATGAAAAACTTCAACTGGAACACACAGGATTCAGGAGGAACAAGTCATGCATCGATCGAATCGCGGCACTACGGATCATCATTGAACAGAGCTTGGAATGGAAGTCACCTCTCTACCTCACTCAACTTCATCGACTTTGAAAAGACCTTCGACAGTGTCTATCGAGAGGTGATTTGGAAACTACTTCTCTACTACGGATTGCTGCCGACAATTAAACATCTCATCCAATAGCTGTACGACAATGCAGCATGAGAAGTAATCCACAACGGGGAACTCACGGAATCATTCGAAGAAGTGAGGACAGGAGTAAGACAAGGCTGGCTGGCTGACTGGGTGCCTGCTGTCACCAATGATTTTCCTGATTGTCATCGACTGGATATTGCGACAGACAGCAGACCGGTCAACGAGGAGACAGGCATAGAATGGACCCACACAAAACACTTGGAGGATATGGACTTCGCCGGTAACATATATGTGTCTGATTTCCCACAGACTGGAAGATATGCAAGTGAAAAGCAACAAGTTGACGGAAGAAACATCAAAGATAGAACCTCCTTCAGGTGAACACAGAGAAAACAGATGTGGTGATGAAGATTCCTGGTCAGCTGCAACAGCAACAACATCAACAACAGACAACAGTCAGCATAAATGGGAGGAGTCTGAGAGAAGTGTCCTCCCCCCACTTACCTACCTGCCTACCTGGGAAGCATCGCTTCAACTACAGGCGGACGGAACTGACGAGGATATCAAAGAGAGGATGGGGAAAGCGAGGGAAGTTTTCATCACTCTCAAGTCTTTGTGGAGGTCAACAGCACTCAGCATGGAAATGAAAATAAGATTCGGATTTTCAACTCCAGTGTGAAGTCAGTGCTACTCTATGGATTAGAGACTTGCACTGGGCGTCACGAAGAGCACTTCAAACAGACTACACACCTTCATGATAACTGTCTTCGCTCAACACCACTCAAGATCGGATGGCCGGTCAGAAAAGATCGGCCACAGGGTGGAATCTCCGGCAATGACCGAACGAACGAACTCAGCAGGAAACAACTGTGCAACAAATGTGAGGGAAGAAATAGAGGCAAGTTGGCTGTAATCTGAGAAAAGCATCAAATGACATCCGTCACACACCAGGCCATAGCTCGAGTGGAACCCGAATTGGAAGCGGTGAGTTTGTTGTCAGTGAGAGGGTGACATGGAGGAAGTGATGTGAATAGGAGATGAAAGCATGTGGGCAGACGTGGATGCAGATGAAAATGTTGGCGGAGAAACGAAGGCAATGGAGATGTATGCCTGTAGCCCTATGCTCCCCTAGGAACTGAAGGAAACAATAGTAGTGATAATAATAATAATACAGTGGGTTAAGCAAATCAGCAATAAGAAGTAACACGAGTGTGTAGCACCAATAACGTCGAAACGTCTCTGCTCACAACTATTTGTTGGCGGGAGAGGACAATAACGTAAGATTGAGTTGATTAGTGTCGTATATATTTGTGTGATATTCAGTTTCATTTTTTGTTATCAACAGATATTAACAAGGTATCTTTGTAGGCATTTTGTCATGATCATTTTGAACACTTTATATCTGTACAGCTTTGAAGTGAAGTTTTAACCAGTTAAGCTATTAATGGATACAATCAAAAGCAATGAGATTAGAACGCTAAAGTCTGTATGTTTAAACATGCATATGAGATTTAATTCTACACCAGTAAAGCCACATAACTCAGATGCTGAAGGAGGCTAGTATTTAGAGGAGGACTAATAAAATTTTACTTAGCCCGTTGTTTATTTAATTGAGATAATGCAGTCTTGAAAATTTACTTTTTGTTGAGCTACTAATTCCTTGTCTATTCAAAAGACTATAAACGTTTTTCTCGAAAACGTCACCTCATTCTATTACAAGATGTGAAAGTTTCAGAAGTCAGTAAATATATGACACAAAGTAACTCGTTTAATCTCTTTCTTTCAAAAATTAAGTCTGTTTACCTACTAAAAAATTGTCTGGTATTTTACACATAATTACGTTTTCTGCTAAAAAACCTTTTATGTTCAAGGGCTGCACGTCAATTTTCTCGCGTAACACTTTTTTATGCTTCTACTGAATCCAATGAACTTCTGGTTTTCAGTCGGGAAGGTTTAATTCAATTAGTTTCATGATTTCAAGCATCTCATTCCACACAACTTAAAAAAAGACCGAATTATTAAAGCGACAAAGCAAAAAATATGGAAATCTTTCAATTGAGGAAATACTTGAATTTTAGCGTATCAAGTTAGTGCGTCACGAAATGTTTCTCAGGTTACATTAACTGAGTTTAATGATGCAGTGGCTAACTAGAGACAACCTAAATGCCAGAGTCCAGAATCATGGTGAAAATTATCTCAAAAAGGAATATTTCAAAGTGAACAGACTCCCAAAGTTACACTCTAGGAAACTAAACATTTATGCACAAAATAATTTAAACCTTAAGCATGACATACAACAGTTCTAGGGTTTGAAAATATCACCTTGATTTTGTAGTGAAACTCCCAAAATCTTTGTATTTCTTTGGTCATATTAAAAGGAAATTTTTCATGTGATATCAGGTTATTTTATGATAAAATGTAGTAGTGACGGTCTCTGTTATCGCTCTTCATTATTTGCTATACTTTGACTGATGTTCGAAACTTATCTTACCCTTTCTAATACGACTAGGTAGATAATGCTTTGAAATGTTTTTCTTCAATGTAACACCTCTTTTTACATTTCGGTCTTGTTCAGGAAACATTCCGCCCTACATTAAAAAAAACAAACTATCTGCTGAGACCTGGAAAAATGATGACACAATATAGCCTTCACTTAAACGAGATACGATCACTGTAATTCAACTCTATTGTGTCTAAGTGATTTTGATTTGATTTTTGATTTACAACTTGATTCCACACTGTATTTTAGGTACAAGTATGGAATTCTCAGCATGGATATCGGCAGCCCGAATTTTGCAGGTCGACCATAGATATCAGGTGTGCGTCGACGTGGGCTCGAACCCAGGGCCATGTGCATGGTCGGCGAGAGTCCTAACCACTGTGCCACCGACTCACAGTATAAAATGTGATAACTTTTGCTTTGCATATGTTGAGTAGCTTTAGGAAATTTAAGCAATTTATCAGTATTATTTAACTATTGTTTAACTGCAGCTGATATTTGAAGTTTACTATAAACAAAGATTGAAGAATTTTTCTTCATCGCTAATAACTACGGTAACCGATGGAGACAGATCATTCATTCAGGACAGTGGTTTATGAATTTAACTTCACTTTAGCCAAGGCTCCATTTGATTGAAAGGTTTAAACCAAACTGAGAAACGTTACTATTTACCTAATAAGTACTTCAACACTCAAAATATCTGGATTTCGTCTAACTATTATTATTTTTTATTACTGCTCCCTTGGGTTCCTAGTGGAACATAGGGCTTCAACTGCACGTCTCCATTTTCTTCTGTCTTCTGCTATACTTTTCGCCCGCATCCATGTTAATCCATCTTCTTTCAACTCCTCTTCACACGATCTCCTCCATGTCACCCTTGGACGTCCCACACGCCGCTTCCCTTTCGGGTTCCACTCGAGGGCTTGGCGCGTGACGTCACCCAGCGGTCTCCTCAGCGAGTGTCCGATCCATCTCCAATTTCTCCTGCATATTTGTTGGGCGATTGGTTCTTGCTTCGTTTGTTCCCATAATTTCTTGTTGGTGATTCTTTCCGGCCATCTGATCTTCAGTATTGAGCGAAGACAGTTGTTAATAAAAGTCTGCAGCCTTTTGGAAATATTCTTTGTGACCCACCCGCCAAGTTTCTGATCCGTATAGAAGAACTGACTAACTTTACGTTTGTATTGAAAATCCGAATTTCGTAGGTGATGGTGGCTGAGTGACAAAGATTTCCAGATTGATTTCAGGCTGATGAATGTGTTTCTCGCCTTCCCAATTCTCGATTTGATATCCTCATCCGTTCCTCCTGTAGTTGAGACAATGCTCCCTAGATAAGTGAGTGAATGCAGTAACCTCTTTCAAATCCCTCCCGTTGATGGTGATTGACGTTGGATGTTGTTGCTGTTGTTGGTTTGTTATTTTCATAACCTCCGTCTGGTTCACCTATGTTCACCTAGAGTCCTGTCTTCGCCGGCTGCTTCTTATACCAGTTTGTCGGTTTTCGCTTGTAAGTCTTCGATTTTGTGTGTGTGACATCAAACATAAGTCATCCGCGAAATCCAGGTCTTCTAAGTTCTTCACGTCGGTCCAGGATATTCCTGTCTGCTCGTTTCCCACAGTCTGACGCATAGTCCAGTCCACCACCACCTCGCCAGATACTAGCTTGCTAGGCTACTAGCTTACTAGTTTTCTCGCCGGTCCCAAACCCGGGTAAAAAGGGAGGGTTAGGGCGTGGTGCTAGCAACTCCACCCCTGTAAAACAACCAAATCGCTACAGAAACTTCAACAAATAAATATATTAAAAAAAATTCCGTCTAACTGATGAATGTCAAATTGTTTGTTAGCCACTGTTTACCTATCTGTGAATTACAAATCAAAACAACCCTTGAACAGTGTATAAATAACACAGATGACTAACAGTGAGGCATCATAAATAGCCTATTTTGGCAAAATCTTATTTAGGTCATCGAGATGATTAGTCCTCAGATATTTTCACTTTCTAATAATCAATGTTGGAATGTATGCATGCAAGATTAAACCTTCTTTCTCTGTTTGCAATTTATGACTTTCTTCTCCAAAAGGTTATTGTTCAGTGTTTATAATATATGTATATCAAAAGTAAATCAGTTGACAGTTAACGATACTTTCTTAATGCTAAATTTGATTTGTTTAATTCAGGCCGTCGACTGTTAGTTGTGTGCGAAGATTACCAACTGAATTCAGTACATGGCACTTTAGTATAAACAGTTGGCATAATTCTAGCAAGTGTTAAATTTTACAGCTTGTCAATAAATTTACTTTCATTAGAAAATTATATTCTTATTTAAAATTTGTAAAGATCCCTACGAAAAGGCGTTGACTTCACTGAGTAACTAAGAGTAAATTTAATACAGAATCGTAGTTCCACATATATGAATTGATTCCCTCGGACTGACTCATATTAAGAGCGTAATGTAACGCTGAAAAGAGAGTCTTCGCTGAACTACTGGTCTTCTGTCTATTAATGTTAGAATGGGAATTTTTCATGAATTTCAATTTTTGTCTGAAAAGTTTAGTAAGACTATTGACAGTCATCACTGTCGCTATCCTTTTAACAGGTGTTTCTAATTAATTGTCATAGAGAATTACACAGGCTATATCCAGTAAACGATTTGCATGTTTATTGCAGAGTACCACAATGTTGATTTGGTTATTTATCGAGATCTTACTTCGATTGAAGAAAAGTTAAATTTGAAAACTTGTCTGGTTAGTGTTTTTAGGTGGTGCATAGGCAGAATTCAAACCTATATATATATGTATACGACAACAATGATGATAAAGAGAGACAGTTAAAACCAACACAGCTATCTGAGATCAGTTGAACCTGATCAACAGAAGAAAGGGAAAATAGATTTTGTCATGAGTCTGCATCAGCTACGTAACAACTGAAAGTCAAGGAGTACAGAATGGCTGTTGCGTCCTATTCTGAGACACATCAGTAATGTGGTCACCATCCTTCAAAGGAGTGGACTCAGAAATCACAGCTTATGAGGCCGGTCTATTCACTCTGAAAACATTTCAACATCAACAAACAAACACCAGTAAAACAGAATCGATCGGGAAAATATAATTCCACAGAAAAGAACAAGAAAGTTGGAAAAGATTCCCACTCGACAATTACATCCTCAAATATTGCTCAATCACATTTCTATACATAAGTTTACATAGTTACAATTATTGTTTAATTCAAAACAATAACCAAGGGAGGTTCAAGATGATGGCAATTTCAAGCTGACATGAGAGTTTGAAGGTGTGAATAAAGAATATGAGGGGCGAAGAAACAAAATTACATCGGATTGGAAAGTAGTTGGCCAATATGTAAAATAGTTTCTACAGTAGGCAGGCGAGAACGGGATATGCGGAAAACTATAATGGAATAATCAACTAACAGTCATTTATAGATGGATACTTGTGAATCATAAAATAGTTCTGATCATTTCACTTGCTCACCGTATCAGAAGAATTTGCAGCAATGACTGCTTAGAAAAGCTGTTACTTCCTAAAAGGATACTAGCTCAATATGGATACCTGGCACAGTTTGTGGAGAGCAGCTTGAAACCAAAGCCAAAAAGAGACCTAATGAAGTCCAATGTTAAAGAAAATACTGTTAGTGAAACAGAACTTCAGGGAGACTTAGCTGCAAAAAATTTAGATAGACATATCTCTAGTTCCCCAAAGAAACCATTCCTAAAGTAACACTAAGAGTGATATTCTCTAGACGCTCAGTGCTACTCAGAAGTGTGAATGACAAATTCCCTCATATGCTCACTCCTGCATGCATACATCAGTTCCACTACTCTCGTGGAGCTAGGCTAATGTCTTTCTATGTGTTTCTTTTCTAAAAGTGTTGCAGAATACTAGCCAGGAAGGTTGCAAACCGGTGCCACTGGATCATCAGCACCTGTCGCACCACCTCAACTCACTCGTCATTCAGGAGAATTTGAAAGGCGAACAGAGGTCTACCAAAGGCAGTATGTCTCCTATCCAGGAGCTGTGTTTAAGAGAAACTAGTACAACCTCTACATTTACCATGGATCTAGTTCTATTTGACGCCTTAATTTTATTTATTTGGTTTTAACATCCCCTTCACTTTGTTTCATCTTCACTTATAAAAACTGTTCCAATTTGTTTCTGTATATTTTCCGTTCACACCTGCCAATGTTAGAAACCATTTTACATATTGGCCAAATAATTCATATCACCCTAATACACATACGTTTATTCATTTTCAATGGTTGTCATTATTATTATTATTGCTCCCTTGGGTTTCTAGTGGAAAATAGGGCTTCAACTGCACGTCTCCATTTGCTTCTGTCTTCTGCTGTACTTTTCACCTCCATCCATGTTAGTCCATATTCTTTCAACTCCTCATCACACGATCTCCTCCATGTCACCCTTCCACTGACATCCCACTCTCCGCTTCCCTTTCGGCTTGGTTCCACTCGAGCAATGGCCTGAAGCGCGCGCGATGTCACCCAGCGGTCTAATCAGCGAGTGTCCAATCCATCTCCAATTTTTCCTGCATATTTGTTTGTTGGCGATCGCTTCTTGTTTTTTTTGTTCGTTTGTTCCCATAGTTTCTTGTTGGTGATTCTTTCCGGCCTGGCCATCTGATCTTCAGTATAGAGCCAGCGAAGACAGTTGTTGGTTGATAAAGGTCTGGTCTGCAACAGGCGGCTGTTGGAAATATTCTTTGTGACCCGCCCGCCAAGTTTCTGATCCGTATAGAAGAGCTGACTGACTTGACGTTTGTATTGAAAATCAGACCTAATTTTGTTGTTGATGCTGGCTGAGTGACCAGATGCTGATTTCCAGATTGGTTGTTTCAGGTTGATGAATGTGTTCCTCGCCTTCCCGATTCTCGATTTGTTAGAAAACTGTTATTTTGAGAAAGTTTTTCACATACATCTTGGAAAATTTGGAGTGTATGATGATCGTGAGAAGGAATTGCAAAGTTATAGGTGGGTGATAACATTACCGAAAAGTATTCTTTGTGAATTGTGTATGTAAATCTTTGACATCTTGGTAACATATAATTAAATATCAATTTGCTTGTTGGATGTATCATACGGTGAAAAAAGTATTCAATACTTGATGACGTTTCGAATACAATTTAGTGTTCATTATCAAGTTTCAAACTTGTATAGTAATGACTGAAATGACTATGAACTCTAAAGTATGTTAAAAGCATAACACAGTGTGATATATCTGATAAGGAAATTAACATAGTATTTGATTTGTGCATTAAAACAGTGACTCCAAACGTCTTTAGATTGTTGTTAATTAAACTAGTAGTAGTATTCTTAGATGATTCAGTAGTTCGGTAGCAGTCTGAGTTCATTTCCCATCCCATAAACTCCAAAAGCTCATGTAATTTACTAGTCTTTAATAAGCCTGAAGAAGAAGGAAGGTTTGGTGTGAGGCTAGAGACTCCAACCCTTAAAATAAAGCAACAGCTATCGCAGATTTTTACACATTTGCTGAAATTTACTTCTAAAATATCTACAAAAATATGACAGTCTTAGGTATATATGTATGTGTTTCTTTCTGAGAGTTTTTCTACCTATTTCCATTTTTTTATCTGGTCTTAATAAGCTATTCTTACAGAAGACAAATATTCATTTATCTCGTATAAAAAGCGCATTAAAGCAGTGATGATGCGGTAATTTTTATACGTAGATAGGTAACATGGTACACCAAGGGTAGTTTATTCATCAAAAATGCTTTTCATCCCTCACAGACTGACTTATAGTGTCCATATGAAAGCCGCTGAATATAAAAAAAGTTTATCTCACTGAGCTTTTATATTTACTACATTGTTATGCTTAAAGCATATAGTTTCTAGCAATACTCTTGCTAGGTGAAATCAGCCTAGTACAGTAGAAATAAGACTGTCATTTTGAATTAAAATCACACATCTTTACTTGTCTTTACTATGGAGTTAGTGTATAATCCTACTGGGAATTCAAAGCCATCAGCAGACTGTTAATGTGTTTTCCTGTCACTTAACGATTACAAATTGTGTATGAAATTATTTAAACAATGAGATTTTACAATCTGTCTACTTCGACGACATTTTTGATTATAAAAAATAGGGCATAATAGTAGATCCTAACTTTACAATGGTTAATTTTTTGTTTAAGTGTGGGCGAATATTTTTGTTTAATGTTTATAGTCTAGGATAAGATAAAGATGAGCTCAATGGTAGCCACAACAGAGACACCAATTACGAACCAGTGGTAACAGAAAATTGCAGGTTTGCAGCGGGAACCAGTGGCACTACGAATAAGAAGAGACTACAAACGGAACGATTAAAAGCAGTCAGGAACGTGAAGCATGAAGAGAAGAAGGATGCAGCAGAATTCGAACAGACAAAAAATATGAAATGCATAACGCTTGAAGTTGAAGGTCAAGTAAAGTGTAGTAGAGAAAGCACACAGTTGGTTGCAGACAGGTTTCACGGAGATACCTTCAAAAGTGGAGAGCACCATAAACTGTCACTGGGAAACGAGCTCATGTTTCTATAATCAAAAGAGGAGACAAATGGAGGTGAAAAAGTGTGGTAGAAAATGAACCCAGAGACATCAACAGACTTAATAACAACACTAATGGAGAAGGTGTGGAACGACGGGAAGGTACCTACTCACTGGAAGAAAGGCTACTTATTCAAACTGCCAAATAAGGAGTATTTAAGTCAATGCAAGAACTGGCGCGGAATTATGCTCCTGTCCATCCCAAGCAAAATACTAAGCCACATCATCCTGGAGGGAATCAAACATGCTGCCATGGATGAAAAACTTCAACTGGAACACACAGGATTCAGGAGGAACAAGTCATGCATCGATCGAATCGCGGCACTACGGATCATCATTGAACAGAGCTTGGAATGGAAGTCACCTCTCTACCTCACTCAACTTCATCGACTTTGAAAAGACCTTCGACAGTGTCGATCGAGAGGTGATTTGGAAACTACTTCTCTACTACGGATTGCTGCCGACAATTAAACATCTCATCCAATAGCTGTACGACAATGCAGCATGAGAAGTAATCCACAACGGGGAACTCACGGAATCATTCGAAGAAGTGAGGACGGGAGTAAGACAAGGCTGGCTGGCTGACTGGGTGCCTGCTATCACCAATGATTTTCCTGATTGTCATCGACTGGATATTGCGACAGACAGCAGACCGGTCAACGAGGAGACAGGCATAAAATGGACCCACACAAAACACTTGGAGGATATGGACTTCGCCGGTAACATATATGTGTCTGATTTCCCACAGACTGGAAGATATGCAAGTGAAAAGCAACAAGTTGACGGAAGAAACATCAAAGATAGAACCTCCTTCAGGTGAACACAGAGAAAACAGATGTGGTGATGAAGATTCCTGGTCAGCTGCAACAGCAACAACATCAACAACAGACAACAGTCAGCATAAATGGGAGGAGTCTGAGAGAAGTGTCCCCCCACTTACCTACCTGCCTACCTGGGAAGCATCGCTTCAACTACAGGCGGACGGAACTGACGAGGATATCAAAGAGAGGATGGGGAAAGCGAGGGAAGTTTTCATCACTCTCAAGTCTTTGTGGAGGTCAACAGCACTCAGCATGGAAATGAAAATAAGATTCGGATTTTCAACTCCAGTGTGAAGTCAGTGCTACTCTATGGATTAGAGACTTGCACTGGGCGTCACGAAGAGCACTTCAAACAGACTACACACCTTCATGATAACTGTCTTCGCTCAACACCACTCAAGATCGGATGGCCGGTCAGAAAAGATCGGCCACAGGGTGGAATCTCTGGCAATGACCGAACGAACGAACTCAGCAGGAAACAACTGTGCAACAAATGTGAGGGAAGAAATAGAGGCAAGTTGGCTGTAATCTGAGAAAAGCATCAAATGACATCCGTCACACACCAGGCCATAGCTCGAGTGGAACCCGAATGGGAAGCGGTGAGTTTGTTGTCAGTGAGAGGGTGACATGGAGGAAGTGATGTGAATAGGAGATGAAAGCATGTGGGCAGACGTGGATGCAGATGAAAATGTTGGCGGAGAAACGAAGGCAATGGAGATGTATGCCTGTAGCCCTATGCTCCCCTAGGAACTGAAGGAAACAATAGTAGTGATAATAATAATAATACAGTGGGTTAAGCAAATCAGCAATAAGAAGTAACACGAGTGTGTAGCACCAATAACGTCGAAACGTCTCTGCTCACAACTATTTGTTGGCGGGAGAGGACAATAACGTAAGATTGAGTTGATTAGTGTCGTATATATTTGTGTGATATTCAGTTTCATTTTTTGTTAGATCCTAGGTCCTGTATACAGAAATACTTTGTTCAATCACTGAACATACAATTGACTTAGTGCGTCTCAACACTGAATATGTATTTTTTTAATTATAACTTTTTTGTTTTATTATTTTTTCCCTGCCACCGCTACTACAATACCACTTCTATTGAAATTGATCGTAACTCGATCGCCCCTCATTTTGAGTTAACTTCTGTCCAATCCCGTCTGTTACATTATGTCACGAAACTTACTTGATTTACTTTAGTTTCTACCCGATTGATGCTTTCCGTGTTGCGTTGTTGTTATCTAAAACTTACAATTCTAATGACACATCTTAGGAAACATTCCTCTTGTTGCTAAGATCATCTACCATATGCACGCGATTATACAGCTTGGAGATGATGTCGGTGTAAACAGCAACTTCTCACTGGACACCTTTCCTTCTGTATAATCTTTGAATCTGTCTGGCTGTCCTTAACGATCACCAAGGAGTATAATACATAAATGTAGTTTAAACTGATTGATCAATGGAGTGTAACAGCTGTTTGTATGACTCCGAGGAAACGTTTAGTTGCTCAACGTTTTTTAGCTAAGAAAAACCATAATCCTAAATGTCAAACAGTAATTGCTCTGTGCAACAGCGTTCAGAAATTAGCTTTTTTAAAAAGTGGAACTGCTGTATGGTATGATATTTGTCGTAGGCAGAAAGTAGACACAGTAATGAAAAGAAGCACATAAAGATATGAACATCTTGAGAGCCCCAAAAATGTATACGACTTTCAGTTAGACATTGTTATGAAGTTCACGGATTATATGGGAATTAGGGGATTAGCGTGAATAACGCTCATGCTTAGAATTCTTCTGGTTTAATGCAATATTATAATTCAGTAGTGGAAGTAGATTTTGTCTAGGAAGTAATGACCAGCGGGATAAATGGATTTCGGAGTCACTTACTGACCAGTGATTTTCCAATGCGGTAGTGATACTCCTTATGACAGTAAGATTTACAAAACGCCAGTAAAATTGGCTTCTGACTTAGTGGTTGAGTACGGAAATGCTTTCTATAAGGACAGTCAGCCTCAGGCTTGATCCTGCTAGTATTCACCCGTTTATGTTGTCAATATGTCTAAAATTACAGACGAACTACTGTTCGGTGAAGCTATTTTGCCCTGATATTTTCATGTTTCCATAGTGTTGATTAGTGGAAAGCAAAATAGAACTGTGTGATTTTAGTTATAACCGGCTGATGACCTATTGGCGCACGAAACATATTGAGAAACCACTGACCAATCAAACTTTAATATTTATTTCGAGTTGTAAGTTGATTACTTTAGTCTGATTGGCTAAAAAATATTTTATTAAGTCCTATGATGAGAAATAACATTTTTAGAACATACTAACACTGCAGCATAAGATCATCTTAAGGTATGAGTAATTTTCATGCAGTCCACGAAGGTAACACGTAGAACTGAAAGTAAATAAGGTTTAAGATAACTGTTTCTGTTGTCATCTTCATTTTCAACGGTAAAAACATCTACTTTCAGTATCTTTCATCATTCAACATTTCAACTAATACTTAGTGGTGTACAAATCGCGAAGCATGAATGAATCACATGTGCAATATAATCAGACGCTGTTACGAATGTATGAGCAGAATATGAGTGCAACAAATGAGATTCAACTGATTTTAGAATTGACTTTATCTAATCTATCAACAATAAACACATCCAGACAGATTTATTACTTTTTTGAAGATTACGTGAATACTTTAAAAAATCCTTACAAGCGGATATTACTTGTTCTGTATATATTAATATTAGTATTTGGAACGTTGATTAATTTACTGTTAATACACACAATACGCAAACTACGTAATCCTAAGTCATTAGCCAATAGAAGAATGTTAATCATACGTGTATTATGTGATTTAGCTTTGGCGTGGTTTGGTGTGCCGTATACAGCGTATACAGCTGTCTACAAGAATTGGTTGTTAGGCAATGTTATGTGCAAAATTTCTGCATTCCTAATGTACTTTATTGTTGCATTGAACAATTTTCTTCTAGTAGCTATCTGTCTAAATCGCAGTGTTGGTATTAGTCAAAATGGCAAACACTTAACTGATTCAACAGTTAGCGTACCATGTCGTGTTAAGTGTTTACTAGTCGCAGCTGGATTATTAGCACTGGTGATTGCATTTCCAGGTGGGATTGTCAGTGAACAAGTACAGATTCAGTTACCAGAAACAGTTAAAATATATTCTGACTTATATTCAGATATATCAGACATGATACCAAAGATATGCAAGTAAGTCGTATAAAAGATTTTTTAAGTCATTATTTATGTTGTCTAATGTAAAACTTGACTCGTTAAATAGTTATTTAAATAATGACCGGTATGGAACTCAGAGCATACATTTACTTCCACTCCCAGCTGTTAAGGTGAACGAACCTGCACTTTATTACATTACTGTCCATTTTAATACCTGTGAGTAATGTATGCCACTTAAGGAGCGCTTGAGGGTCGTTTCATTTCGGTTCGTTACTCTTCAACAGTGAGCTTTTGCATTGCTAAAACTGTAAGGTTCTAAGGCAATCACATTGTTTTTTTAGGGGGCTAGATTCGGTTATAATGGCCTGCTAATAAACTCACTGCTGTCTAAATTAGTTACGCATAACTTGGTTCTTTTTTAAATAATGTGATTAATATCACAGAGCAATCTACTCGCTAACTGAAAAGTGCCCTTCAAATACAAATGCAATCTGATAAAGTGCCTGGTTCACAGAGCAAGGGCAATTTGCTCGGATGAATGTCTTGATGAGGAAATTAACAATATTAAACGGTTGCTACGTGAAAATGGTTACCCAGAAAAGTTTATTGATAAGAATATGAATCTGAAACCAAAGCAGCCCAAGTTACCAACAGTTCCAAAAAAGGCCTTATTCTTACAAATGCAGTTCCTTGGGGACAACATCAACGAGATACTAACACAGCGCCTTCGAAGTGAGGTAAAAAGAGCATCGCCTACTGCCAAATTACATAGTGTCTTCAGAACCACTCCTCTTTTGCGTCCGGGAGTAAAAGACAAACTGCCTCATTTTGCCTCTTCCATGTGTATTTACCAATTTAACTGCTCCTGTGGAACCAGTTAAATAAGCCGTACAATTAGGCGTGTTTCTTATCCTGTGTGGTTACGCAAAGGACAAACAAAATCTATTCGCACCACTATCCTATCTCATCTTGTGAATACAGAACACAAGATTGACATTAACCATGCTTTTAAGGTCATTTACCGCATACCTACGAATCTCAATTTCGCCTTAAGAGTTTGACTACTAAATATTGGTGAGACTGTGAGGATCCATATCAACAAGCCTAATTTATGCATCCAAAAGAAGTTAGTTCAGACATTATCCTTACCTTTGCCATCTAGGTGTGAACGATCCTGAATTTTGTGGAACTTTTCTAATTTTAGTTGATATTCTATTTGCTACTATATCTTTGTTATTATTATAATTTGAGCATCTTTAATGAACTGTAACTGCATTGATTTTACTTTACAAATCGATATTATTTAAAAAACACTAGTATTGTTATTGACTAATAATTTAGAATATTCGATGTATATAAACATATATATAATTGTAGAGCTAAAAGAGGGATTTATCGGAAAGGATATTCTTTGCTCAATTATTTTGTGTTTTATAATACTAAACCTCACTTTCCTATCATTTCGTAAAGTTTATCTTCGGTTATTATTGGAAGTAATCAAAGACCAGCTCAAGTAAACATAGAAAGGGCGGATATGTCAGTACAAACTAATCATTTCTGTTTTAAAATTCATGAAGATATTTTGAATCTTTTCGCTCTGGAAGTATTGTGATTTCCATACTTTTAGGATTTACTTTCACTATAAAAATTAAGTAGAAAATGTAATGCAAAAGGTATTTTTTTAAGTAATTGTCATGACTGAACACACTGTTCACAGCTAGGAATTCAGTCGATAACTTTACCAAGAAAGATGAAACAAGAAATTGGTTGTATAAGGAATGTTATCGCATAACCAAGTGATTTATTCACTGATGCCCGGATAATTTTAATACTTAGTACAAAGCATTTAACAGTAGATAGCTTGTCCTAAATTTACTACAAACAAATGTTTAATTGTTTCACATATAGGTGATATAGCCAGTGCGTTATGACTTATATTGTGTGAAATGAGCTTTTGCAACTAATAATTAAGGTTAATGTATTTTACTAGACAAAGTTATCATGAGGTTATAGGGTACATGTTTTTGATAACTTTCTAGGTTATCGTTATGGAATCAAAAAGCACTTTTAAATACCTGTGACTGAGCTCTTAGTTGATAAATATGCACAGAACAAAACTGTTTGCCAAGTTGAGTTTTATTCCGACGAATAATTCTAGAAGTGAAAAAAGTACTTCAAATAAGTAAAAACATATAAAATAACAATCTTTTCAAACCCTTTTTCGGAGCGTTTAAAGTTACTTGTGAGCAGAACTTTTGAAAATGTATAAAACACTTTTTATCACTGTAATATTTAACAGGCTTTCAATCTGCTAGTGTTTTCCAACTAACCTTAACAAATTTTCAGTTTGAATAGTTCATCTGTTTGGTCATTTTTCCAGCATTCGTAAATAGGCCAGTGTTTCTAGACTTTTCACTGATTTCAATGTTTGTTTCTTTTGCTATATTTCTACATTTTAGCAGTTGGATTGAAGGAGGAAGGTTAGTAATCAAAATCTGTCTACTGACAACTTATTTTGCAGTAAAATCTCGGTCTACTTAAGCGGTATTTTAAAAGAAAAGCTTGAAAATATAGTTTATATGACATTGATGATTACTGCATAGTGCCAGGTAAACCCATGTGTCAGCTAAAAGCTTATTAAAGTATTAATATCATTTATACGTCTTCCTTACGAACAAAATTTCTCAATAGCTTTCCCAAGTATCATTTATCTTCTATTTTCAAATACAGCTGAATCTGAAGTTAGACGACTAAAGTTGGTGGAGTGCAAGAGTTTTCGCAATTAGTAATAATATAAATAAATAAATAGTGCGTCGGTGGCATAGCGGTTAGAACGCTCGCCGACCATGCACATGGTCCGGGGTTCGTTCCCCGGCCACCGACCCACTCCTTTACCTCACTGAGCCAGAAATAATGCTGGTAAAGAGGAACGGTTGGGCATGAGGTTAGCAACCCCATCCTGTAAAATAAACACTGCTACAGAAACTTCAAGCCACTAGCTTGAAGTCCTATGTTCCACTGGGGAACGTGAAGGATAAAAAAAAAAGTAATAATAAATTCAAACCGTACAAATTATCATTGCACCCTCAATATTATGATTAATGATAGCATACCGTGCAAACATACTTTCATATGTTCATTTTTTCCCTTCTAGTAGTTTTAGTGAATTATAAATGGAACTGAAACTTTAAGTGAACTAACTAATGACAGAATTTTCGGTGAAATAACCGCCATTTCCGGTGGCACCCTTTAGAATATGCAAACTTTCTAAAATTACTTATTTTACTGTGAATGATTATTTGAGAAAAAGGTGAACATTCTGCGATCATTAGGCTTTGTTAGACTTCTGTCTTTAAAATACATCCAATATAGTAACATTCACTTTGTTTCTGCTGCTGGTGAGATATTTCTCTGCTGTGTTCTCCCACGTCACCGATTAATATAAATGTTTGCATGGAAACATGGAAGTGTTTGTGTCTAGAGACTGTTCCCCTAGAAAATAGACTTAAACTATCCGATAGACAATGAGAAGTTGATATAAATACTGAAGATGTTCATTCATTTTACAGTGATGCTGTAAATTGAGTTAAAACTTGTCTAAATAGAGACTTGTAGTTAATCTCTTTTCATTGCAGATTTCTAATAATCTATGGGATCAATGAGTGTAAGTACAAATGCTACACTATTTGAAACACTATTAGTTAATTTATGTGAATTAAATTGGTATTTTTTACCTATCTACCTATCTATCTATCTGGCTGTAACTTATCTTCATATATATATACATGTATATATATATGTATATATATATGTATATATATATGTATATATATATATATACATATATATATATATATAAAGCTGTGTTTATAGGTTTGTGCATTCGTGTAGGAATTGCAAAGTAGTCCAATTTGTGGACACTGTAAGTCCTACTTCTAAATTAATACTGCCATCTGACATTTCAGAAATGAATCTGGATTTAGTATTATAACATTTAGAATACTATATCACTTTATTTGTCTGTCATAAGGTTTCATCATTAGTTCAGTTCTTTATCTATCCTGAAGGCATCATAAATATATATATAAATCATGGACAACAAGGATTTCTCAAAGTCGAACCAGTCTTGTTATACAACATTCTAGCACAATGATGAAAATAAATAAATGCACTTTATTGGCCAGTGAAATGACTTCAGTGCAGTTATTTAATTACTTCATTTAAAAATATTTAACTGTGCTCGAAGTTTATTGTTTGGATCTCAGAACTAATAATCCCGTACTTTGTGGAATACGCAAACATTTTTATCACCAAGTTGTTAATGAGCTAAGCAGTGATATGTTGAAAAACGTTAATCCTAAGACTAGCTGTTATCCAGTATTTCTATTTTGCGTCTATATAAATATGCCTGTCTTACTTTTTCATTTAGTATGTATCATACAGAAAGCCTTTTCAAATGCTGTACAACTAACTATTTTATTTTCCTGTATTCTAAATCAGTAATTCTACACGATCGTCTTTGAATGTGTCACATATTTAATTTCATATGAATTTACGTTAAAATTTGAAAATTTGCAGTAATGCAGTAAATGTTCAGTGAAAATGATCAAAGGAGAAAGTACTACAATGAAATCAATGTATGGTATAAACTCATATCCACAAACCAACGAAATTTAATAGGTGTAACCCAGAATCAGTACTGTGTAGTGAAAGTACTGTCTATTAACTACTTGAAGGGTTACACAATGATAGTAAAACAGTCACATGTGGTGTGTGTCATCAAATGTTGTTCTGTAGATCACTGTGTTTCTCCAGTCAAGGCTAGAAATATGTAACCTGAAGTCCCAGTAATATCAATGCATCTTTAAGATTACATCCAGATACATACTTTGTCCAATTTAATCCACTAATAGGCAACTTACAGGTATAATATTCAAACGGAAAGGTTCTAGGATTTATCATTATTTGGTTGATTAAAACGCGGGCAATAATCGCAGTAGAAATTGGCTCCAAATCCTGCAAGATTACGTTACATCCAATAAAACTTTAGAAAATATACTTAAAAGAATGTAGAAAACTAGTGCATATCTACGCATGTGTGAAGTTGAATAAAAGTACTCACAGTCACCAGCTTGAGGAAAATAGATCTGGTATAAATTAAGGTCTCATAATCATATACGTCCATATTACAAAAGACAGCAGCTAAGATGCTTTCCACATTTTCGTATCTGAAATGTTTTATATAGATTTATCTGTTTGGCCATTGAGCTATGTGAATTCTTCGCAAAATTAATTAAACGCCTTTTTGATTATTTTCTGCCACTACCAAATGATATAAGGTTTTGACTGCTTAATAAGGAGAATTTAAGCTTGAAACATACCTGAGGGATTCTAATGAACATTAGTGATGTGTCAGTAATATAACCATTAAGATAAGATAAGATAATAGCTTTATTCCAAATCAGTACTTGTGATACAGAATGGAATTCTCAGCATTTTTACTACAATATTGCATCCACTTAGTACGTTAATAATAAATAAAGTTCTACATAGATTAAAGTTACCTCAGTCAGTTTTGACAACAACATATTAGCATGTCGGTAGCAAAGCCAAAATTTAAACAGTGTTTGAAGGTGTCAGAAAGGTAGATACTACTAGCATATTTACTGACGTAAGCGATAGCAAAATGGTCGAGATATACAGAGTGTGAAAGAACGAACAAGAATGTTTTAAGTAGAGTTTGTAAGGAAGAGAGAAACAAAACGGCACATAACAAAAATAAATACAGAAAGAGAAAAAAAGAAAAAAAAAGTAGAGAGAAAACGTTGAACCTGTAAATGATGTGAGTTGGAAAGACGAGATCTATTTGTTCTACTGACTATTTAATAAGTTAAAGGTTTCACGCCTAATGCTTTCTTTATCGCACAGAACACGAGAGAAGTAGGGTATGGATGAGTTTTTGTACTTACTAGTGCGGGCATATAGTTTCCTATGTAGGCTTCTGGTTTTCCCTGAAGAGATACATGGGGAGAGTTGTGAATGAAGAGGGTGGTGTGAGTCAGATAAAATGGATTTCGCCCATTTTTCACATGAGTCCATGTGCCTGTCCACCCGAATATTAACAAGCTGGCTAAGTGGCACACTGCTTACCCTGCTGACAACCTTTAACATCCTACGTAATATGGTATAGTCTTTCTTCAGTAGTCAAGGAAAGACTAAGGGGGAACAATAGAGAATAATCGGCAGAATACGGGAGTTAACAAATTGTAGGAGTAGGGGTTGGGTTACACCAGAATGTCTTAACTTCTTGATGTAGGAGGTAAGACGGAATGTTTTCTTAGAAATCGTCAAGATATGAGACGACCAGGAAAGATCAGAAGATAGAGTGACGCCAAGATATTTAATTTCCGACTTGGTTTCTATTTCAGTGCCATCTATGTTGGACACCTCGTGAGTGCTAACCAGTTTGTTTAGGTCAGATTTGTGCCTAAAGGTGAAATTGACTGTTTGGCATTTGGAGGGGTTTAAGGTGAAACCATTTCCCTTAGACCATCGGCTGATTTCTGATAAAAAGTCATTTAATATATATAAGCCATTAATATATAACTACCTCATCTTTATCTTACAACCAAACAGAAGATCAATTATGGTGTACAATTTTGTTGGTGCGCTTCCTGAACACACCGATAAATTAAAAGGATATAAACTGAAGAGCAATATTTAAGATACTTTTTATTGGTCTCAAAATACCGGAAATCCAAGCTCAACATCTTTCCACTAACTGGAATCTAGAATGACATTGAAATACGACTTATATGTCTATTCAATAAGCGAGTCTTTAGAATATCACCTGGCGTGTTTGCTAAATAAGGGTACATCCTAAAACAAAAGTGGTTGTGTGTTGTAAGTTGTTAATCTACTTGACAAAAGTCAACTTTAGTCCAAAAGAGAATAGTGATCCACTGACTTCAATATTACATGAACGAAACGTTCTAAACTAAATTTAGAATTTTCTTAAAAATGTATTTGATAATTTTAAAATTACCACTCACCATGATACTATAAGCTGTTGATGAGATGTGCACTCCTTTATATCTGTGAATGTAGTTTTTATGGATTTATAAAAACACTTTTTCACACGTTTGTTACGTTCGTCTATTATTATTCTTGTGTACCATGAAATTATTTTAATTTTCAAATGAAAAATATAGTTGGAAAAGCATTACTTTCAACTGTTTTAATTTCAGCAGCCATAAAACAGTTTTTAATGAGTTCTGTCATGAAACTTTCACGATAATAAAAAATCACTGGAGAATTCTATCCTCAGGTCCAATTTCCTCGGATTTAGATATCTCAGATTAAGTAGTGCCCATAATTTTTGCTCACAAATAAAAAGGAAATACTGGGTAGAATTATTCAAAAGAGCAGTACATGAGCTAAACTATTACTGAACAAAAACGAACAGTGAAAATAAGTATAAGTGGTGGGTTTATCCGTCACTTTGCTCAAGTATAAAACTGTTTTCCGTCGTTAGGAAGTTCATGTTGCGATTAACTGTGGACATAGTTATTATCTGATATTGTTTCAGCCTTCCTTCAAACGACGTTTAGACTTTATTAAGACAAACTTCCGTAGAAGCATGAATTACGCATTCAACAAGAGAAATGTCAATCATAGTAATTAGAGTAGGGTAAAATATCTACAGAAAAACTTGCTAATTTATTCACTGTCAGTCTTTGCTGATCCAAGAGCAGATTGTTTTGCTTTCATTCATATAAATCACTAAAAATGTGTTCCCTGTTACACGGAGTAAAAATTTACGAGCTGTTTGAAATCCAGTAGACATTCAGTTTTTCTTCCACTTGCTATTTATGAATAGATTATTAAATGGTTATTAGGGGAATATTTTCTTTATTTCTTATTAGATTAAAAATATTTTGGTAGAAATTTTCAGTCAACAGTGTTTAAAAGGAAATATGTATACAGCAGTCAAAAATGAAATATATTAGTTTGGTAGAATTAAACAAGATTGTGTATCTAATGCACTAGTGTAAAGTGTAATCCAGATAGTATTTCCTTAGTTATGTTAACGCACAAGACTGACTCTGTTTTTATTTTGTAATAATAAGTGACTGATTTGTAATTTAATCAGCATTTCTTTCCTTATTAATATGAGCAGTAGTCATCATCAGATGCTGCTCATTATCACTGTCTCTTATTTAATATAATAACAGAGCTTAGCAAGTTCTTTTAAAATCTCGGATTTATCTTTCCTAAGAAGTATCAAATGTAGTCGAAAATTACCAACTTATGTTTTGTTTAAAAAGCTCGTTCCAGAGATATACCGTTGGTTCATATGAATGTTAGAAGGGTTCAACTTTTAAAACTTATTCCATAGACGAACACATTAATACAAGGTCACCTAACTTCCAATATGAGAGTTGGAAACTGTCGCATATATTTCCCGATACATTTCTCACTAATCACTGTATTTTACAAGTTGGTATAGGTGGGTATAACGTCTTAGAACAAAACCTGTCAATTGTTTATAGCTTCCTGAAATCATTTCCTTCAAAATGCAGTGACTTGCATAAAAGCCGAAAGGCAAAGAATAAGTTTGCCATACATTATATAAATATTGTGTGATTTCAGTTTTTGTGTTCGTTTGACATAGTAAACAGTTAAATTATTTATAGAACTCGTAGTACTGTTTATTCATCATTACTATTACTATTATATTATTGCTTTATATCATGATTTCTGGAATATAAACTGCAGCTGACACTATTATTATTGTTCCCTTGGGTTTCTAGTGGAAAATAGGGCTTCAACTGCACGTCTCCACTTGCTTCTGTCTTCTACTGTACTTTTCACCTCCATCCATGTTAGTCCATATTCTTTCAACTCCTCATCACACGATCTCCTCCATGTCACCCTTCCACTGACATCCCACTCTCCGCTTCCCTTTCGGCTTGGTTCCACTCGAGCAATGGCCTGAAGCGCGCGCGATGTCACCCAGTAGTCTAATCAGCGAGTGTCCAATCCATCTCCAATTTCTCCTGCATATTTGTTTGTTGGCGATCGCTTCTTGTTTTGTTTGTTTGTTTGTTCCCATAGTTTCTTGTTGGTGATTCTTTCCGGCCTGGCCATCTGATCTTCAGTATAGAGCGAAGACACTATTGCACATTATGAACACTTTTGCTGTATATCAAGTTGAGGAAACTCTGGTGTATGCAAAGAATGGCTCCGGCAAAGTTATCGTCTAGATACTTCTTTCGGGTACGGGTTTTACGGGAAGTGAATTAACAACTGATTTAAAGATAAGTTTCGTCACAAAGAAGAGTCAGCAGAGACCAAGAAACTATTAGTCAGCATTTTAGAGCATTCTTAAGCTACAGTACTCTCCTATCATCTTGATAATCATTGAACTCAAAATCTTTAGGTTAAGAGACAAATACGTTAACAGCTAACTATTTGGTCAAAGTCTAATTCTCAGTACTTCAAAGTGGAGATCATAGATGCAGTGTAATATTTTGTTATTACCTATTGCCATAGTAACATAACAATCATTGCACTTAGCAAGCAGACATACAATCATAAAATGTAACAAATAACAATCGAAAGACAGTAGAATGCCAACCATTAGGGCATAATAATATAGGTTCGTAATCCTGAAAACCGTTGCACTGTAAAATTTTCATCGAAAACCCTTTTTAATCAGTGTATTTAGTGAAAAATGTAATTGCATATATTATTAAGATGAAATAAATTACTTATTGAAAGCACCAATGTGAATGAAAACTCAAAGAAAAAAACAAACAAAAGAATATATTTCTTTCTTGAAAACAATGCACTCTTTTATTTTCTTCAAAAGAAAGTCGTGCACGTCGCTAGTTATTATGACTCTCTCTCTCTCTCTCTGGTTTTAAGTACCCGAACTTCAAAGAGAGTTAGTTACTGACAAAATTCCCATCTCAATAATTGTTTTGTCTTTTCGTTTGTTCACTAAACTCCGGGACTGCAAAAAACTATATCCTTTGTAAATTAGAATTGTGTGACTAAATTATTTGTCGCTGTTTACGTGTCTGGACGGTTAAAACAGTGAATGAACGCGTTAATAAATGAATCAGGTGTGTTTATAATATTTATTGGGTTTTCTGTAATTAATATATGAGTTAAAATATACATTAACTTTCTTGTGTAGATGTTATTGGCCTAAACTGCAACTGAACGAATAATATTTGATTACCATTATCTCCCCCAATTAAGAAAATAGGTTATGTTGAACCGTAATTGATTTCATTACTGTAGAATAGTTATATAAAATGTTGAACCTAAGATAATGATGAAACAATAGAGATTTTGAATTTAGGCGAATGGTTTCGATTTGATTGTGTCCTCCGAAATGACTAGTTTAATTTTTAAAAAGCTTCTATCGTTATTCTAGACAATTTCTTATCTGAATTCTTCATGAGTGATCTGATCATCGTATAATCAAATCAACGACTTCATGATGAAATGAAAATGTTCTCAAATTTATGCGACAAGTGATAATTTACATTGAGTGGTCAAAAACTAATTGACGCCTCTTAGAACTTATATTTTTATGTGTGAATCGAATTGTGGATTCTTATAGCATCTGTTAAATTTGAAAATAGTATTTGTCAAGGACTTCTTTTTTCTACATGTGCCAAAAGCTGAGAAGCTTTCGATATCGGTTTCGCGTTTTTATTTTACACTTCTTGGGTAACAGTTTACAATTAGATTCTCTAACATTTCAAGCAGTTTCAGACCGTATCACAAATTCCATTTTTATTTTGCACTTTACATAGTGGTGAAACTAATAATGATAACATAAATAAGAGAGAATATAAGGCACCTACATTTCTACCATATAACGAAGGGACATCGAAGGCCCTACATAGGTTTCACAATAAAGCAGAAATCAGGGTGGCATTCAAACCTGTGAATTCACTCAAAGACAAGCTCTGTAGGCTAAAGAACCCAGTGAACCCAATTAGACAAAATAATATAATTTACCAACTACCTGGCAATGACTGTGAGTCAGATCAACTATATAGGTCAAACCAGTAGATCAGGAGTAGTGAGATTATCAGAACATCATAATTTAGCTAAAGTTAGAACGATTGGTCCCACGAAGATAAGTAATTTAGAAAACAGCTCAGCGCTATATTGCACTGCATGCACCAACGCACAACCACACAACAGGGTGGGATAAAGTCGAAATCCTAAAGAGTAATATAGGTAGGTGGAGAGAGAGATTGATTACTGAATTCCAGTTCATCGAGTCTACACGCAACGCATGCGACAAAAATGACTCAACGCAAATACCAGAGATATGGAAGATATAATTACCACCATTCAGTCATATCAGAGGAGGATAATAAATAATCTTAAACTTCTATTTCAATTCACATACATCATTACATTCTAATAAGTTACTTATTTTGACTATAAAAACATCGTATTTCCCATCTGACTGTACTTGATTGATAACAGTAATATTATTTCTGAATGTATATTAAATTATACTGACTTTTAATGGGTTGCGTCGGTGGCACAGCGGTTAGGAAGCTCGCCGACCATGCACATGGTCAGGGGTTCGATCGCCGGCCACGGGACACACTCCTTTACCTCGTTAAGCCAAAAATAATGCTGGTAAAGAGGAAAGGTTGGGCATGAGGCTAGCAACCCCATCCTGTAAAAATAAACACTGCTACAGAAACTTCAAGCCACTAGCTTGAAGTCCTATGTTCCACTGGGGAAAGTGAAGGAAAAAAAGAAAGCAGAAGATTTTTAATGGAAGTAGCAGTTGTGTGAGTGACTTGATATGATAATGAGTAATACTTTGTGCTCAAAACGTCATCAGTTGATATTACTGTACAAAACTGTGTGATTTATCAGATTAAAATCTTATCTATAATGGGATTCTGAAGGCACACTTTATGAGACTGAAAATGATGACGACGATAATAATAATAATGCAACTCTAAGTTTTAGTGTAAAGACAACATCGCAAAGGAGTGTTTCATTCGGAAAAAGTTTAATGCATTACAAAACTTCAGGTACAAAATCAGACATAAGACGACAAATATGAAGTGCCAATAGCATTCAGCTTTTTTTTTAGGGAAAATATTTTCGTCTAATTACTTTTTGTTGGGTAACTGGAAAAACAAACCGTAATAAGTACTGTACACGCATACCATCATCCTCATCATCCTCATTAGTTGACAGAAAGAGAATTGAATAATAACACAAATAATATGTGTGGGAAAACAAGAAATAAAAAAATTTAAGTGAGTAGAGCAGGGCAAATTCTTAGTAATTACTTTTCACTAAGTAAAAAAAAGAAATCAACTGTAAACAAGTGTTAAACAGTTAATCCTGAATAGACCCTTATTTTAAATGATTTTTATAACTGCCAGTGCATACTGTTCGGATGAAAATAGGAATTTTTAGATTGTGTTTGGGCTGTTTATTTTGTCTTTGGAAATCTTTATTCCCAAGTAGTGTGAAAGTGAGAAATATTTTGTTAATAACATTTATGTAGAAGTAAGCCTACTACTGTTTTTCAGCTTTTTCTTTTCAATCTTTAGTTATAACTAAAAATTTGTGTTTATAAAGTTTCCATGAGCGCCATGTTTTAGTTGTCCTTGTATGATGCAGAAATGATATAGAAACTAATATAAAGTACTGTCGACAATTCATTTAAGAATAAGTGATGTTTGTCTGGGTTATAAGAAAATAACAAGAGTAAAAGATCGTTACACTGTCGAAAAAAACAGTGTGAAGTGTTCTATGCAGTTTAAAAACTATTGAAGCAGTTCGCAATCATTTTTCGATTTCCATTCCATTAAACTTATTAGTCAGGGTCTTCAATAAATCATATCAAACATGGTCACATTGTACAGTTGTGTTTCACAATTTAAGTCACCAAAGCACAGCTGGCAGCCTGCTTAAATCCCTGGACTAATTGAATAATATCCAACACAATATATCATAGTTTTTTTTAAAATTCTTTTTCTTTTAACTGTTCAATTATGTACTTGGATCGCAAAGCCTAGTCACACGAAATACCGGCTTCAATTTTTCAGGGACAGGAGAGTACTGGGCAGCTGTTCATATCGTCCCTGTCTGGGACTCTTCAGCAGTACGCACCCACCGCCAGCGTTCGAACCCAGGACCTTCTGGTTACAAGGCGATCTTTTAGACCATTAAGCCACTGGGACCCAATTCAATAACCCATGAATTCCAATTTCTATCAAGTCACTACATAGCACGACTAATTCGCAATGTCTTCTTTGATGAGTTACTGCCTCACATTTAACAGCTGTCATGTACTACCGGGTTTTCCAGTGTTTCTCTAACTGATGTCAGCTCATGGTGAAATCCTCTCACCAGTAATCAAAACATTTCATTCACTATTACAAAGCCATAAAAAACATTTTATTTTTATATTATAGTACGCAGGTGATTGAGTTGACGAAATAAAATTGAGCTCATTAATTTAATGCGACTTTGTGCACAATTTCCTATTACGGAAAGTATATTATACACTCAAGTCAATGTATTTTGAATCGAAATACTCAATAAACTACATTAATCTAAATGCTTTTGAAACCGACCTTACTTTCTGCTGCTATCATACTTTGACAAACAGAATGGGTCAATCTGACATTGTGTACAAGTTGGATCATCTGTCAACTGATGACCTCATAACAAATCTTGTTAAAAAAGTTTTTATTGGTTTCATTTTGAGTTAACGTATGTGTGAGAATACTTGGAATTTTCATCGAAAGATATAGCAGCTGTATTAGAATTAAACTGTTTTTCAAATGTGTTAGGAATGTAGTTATCTCGACAGAAATAACACTTCATAGTTTGTGGAAGTGAGTGTTAAGGGAAACCCCAGAAATTCGAATTTTTATTCGGATCTTAATTTGAGGAGTTGAAGTGCAGTGAATACAAGTAGCACATGATTCTCTAAAGCTTATGCAGTGGCTCTTTCTTTCCACTTCTGAGTAATCTAAGCATTCGTCAAAAACGGATTTACAGTAAAAAGAGATTCTTCATATATGCAATCTGCCAGCACTTTTCTCAGCACTTGTGCTGATCCATCTAAACTTTATAAAATTATTCTACTATGGAAATAAACTTTACTGCAGTGGTCAGAGTCTACTCTTATATCAATAAGATAGCTTCTTTCAGAGCAGGTGCTATGAATTCACATTAACAGTTTAAATCCCTACAATTTAAAGAGTTAAATGTTTATTTATCGTACTTAAATGACGTTATATAAATAAAGAAAAAAAAACAATGATTGGTAATTTATTTCGATTTTATCATAATGAAACATGTCACAGAATTGTATACCAGTTATTAATCTGATTTGTCTTATCCTATCTCATTTAAAAGCAATTATGATTAATTCATTTTTGCTAATGTTGACTTAATTGTGATTATGCACTAACTACAGTGAAATGTAACACCAATGCAGATATGAATAATGCTTTAGATAATGTATGTTGAGAAGTCATTCTGCACTGAAATTTTAAAAAGATTCTAGGAGTTGACGAGGTGGGTTGTTTGGTATTGAAGCTTAGTCAATTGTCAAGGTTGATATAACTATTTGAGAGATTGGAAAGCGCTTCCTAAATAAATCCTTTGTAAAGTTTATCAAGAAAATGTGTTCCCCACAGAAATGTATTTAAATAATGTCTGACATAAAGTTTATTATCGTAAACATAGCCCATATGTAATAGATTGTCCATAATCATCTATTCATCTGACAAGTTTTCATTTACTTTTGATGTATTTTCTGTAGTCCAGATCTCATCGTCAATACACTTGACCATATTTGTAGGTTAATAACAGTATAACTGATAGTAATAGTACTATAAATGAACTTATAATTGAGTTTTTGTTCTTTTTTATTCCATCTCAGTACACAAATTCAGTATAATAGCTAATTCCTTAATGCGTTAGATTCGCCTGAAGGTATTAACAAACAGTTTTGTTGGAATTCGAATGAGGCCACAGTCAATGAACGTCTTAACGGTGTTACCTATTAGACTGCAAAATAAATGGAGTGAAAGTAAAAATGTTTTATTTACTGGATATATATGCAAAACGGTGGTCAATCTGACCAAATAGTTAAAATTTGCTTTTACTTATTTTCACTATCCTTACTTTATTAAAGACAAGACTTTCGTTTGTACAATTGAATGCCCTATTTGTGTATGTTTGTTATCTCTAACGTACATTTATTTACTTAAGAATTTTTAACGAAAAATAATATTGAGCTGTCTGAATGTCAGATTAAACTGTAGTTAAGACCTAGTACAACCATATCCGAAGATCTCGGTTATCATTCACGAAACTAAGCAATTTTCCTAAGTATCATTGTCTAAAGTTCACGTAGAAGATGTGTTTCACGCACTTAAGAAAGCTCAATCATTGTTGATTCATCTTTCTGAATGCTCAGTTCACTGTGATTGTGTTTATTTACATGATTTGTCAAATCAGCCTTATGCACTTTCGGCATACCCATTTAACTTTAGGCCAATTCACATTACTCTTTCTCTAACTTTCTATATTTTTCCCTGTATATAACTATTTTCCATAGACTGAGTCTATTACAGTTTCCCAGTAAGGGATATGAATGACAAACTGGTATCAGACAGATCAGGAAAACAACTCTTAATGTATCTAAAGGCGCTTGGTAAAACGAATTAGGCGAGAGAACTCTATGCAGAATTCCACATGTTTAATGTTTTAGTGATTGAAAGCAGAGTGTAAAGGCCCAATGAACTACCCAAGGCAACGTGGGTTTTATCAGATGGACGCTTCAAAAAACGAACAGACTTTATCTCAATCTTAAGAAAGTGGACGCGCACTTTAGTAGACGCATGATCGACGAGAGGAGTAGATTGAGATTCAGTGCGAGGGGGGTTTAAGCTCAAAATAACAGCTATCAGAGAAAATAATGATAGACTACAACTCAAATTCATCAGTAAAAGAGAATACAACTGCAAAATACGCCGTAAATTCAGTCATCAGCTTAAAGATAGAGGGGAAATCTGACTAGAAGAAGACTGCATTTCTTTGAAGGCATGGTGGAACGAAACCTTTGTAGACATCTTAGGCAAGAGAAATAGGTAAGAGAATGAGGGGCTTAGTACAGACACCTGAAGGGTGACAGAGAAGAGTTATGAAGCAGAAGTTGAGCAAGTACAGAGATGAATAACGAAAGCAGAAGCTGAGAATAGCCTACTCAGAAGTGAGCGAATGAATGAAGAAGAGTTCCCGGAAAGATAAAGGACGCTGTGATGACACGCTGATAACTGAATTAGAAGAGACCGCGGGTAAGATGGCTAAAAATACTATATCAAATAACCAGGACGCCATCAGATAAGGGATCAACGCAGATGAAGCCAGTGACAGATGGTCAAGGAAACAAGCTCACCAAAGAGGTGAAACAGAGGAAACAGTGGGTCGATTTCTTCAAAGGGCTCTTGAGTCAGCCACCACCTACATCTTGTCCAGAAATCCAACCAACAGACATAGGACTGCCAATGAACACCGGTCCTGCAAAGAATAGAAGCTTTGAAGGTTATAAAATTATTTAAAGCCGAGAAACCTGCTAGATCAAAGAGAATATCTCCAGAAGCACTGAAAACGGACCCAGAAATTTTAGCGGTAGGCCCACACTACTAATGAAGAATGTGCAGGAGAAAGAAAAGGTACTTACTGATTCCGAGATGGGCTGTCCAGTCAATCTAATCATTAAATTTAATCTCATATACAAATGGAATTTTTATTTTTTGTATACAATATGTAATTTGGTAATTCATTGGTGATAGAGTTTAGCGTCTGACAATTGATATAGTAAGTGTGATTCTGCAGGATATAAACTGAAAAACTTTTGAATGTGTTCATTTAATGGATGATGCATCCTATTATCTTTGATCATCATGAATTGAAACTCTCGATCATTAGCTAGAAAGAAAGAAAAGTATGCAAAACAGTCTTATAAAAACTGTGCACTGTTATCACCGTAATGAATAACACATTGTGTGTTACGATGAATTATTTAAATCAAATTAGTAAAACCAAAGCGTGCAATATCAGATAATTATCTCCCCTTTTATTCTAATAAACTTGTCTACAGAAATGAATACAATCAATTTCCTTCATAAGGCTTCTTTCTTAAAAAGGACTAAAACCGTTTATTATGTTCCTCCGACCTAATTAATGAGAACCATTTTTTTCACAAGGTAACTACAATTGTATAAAAAAGTGTACTGAATATTGTTAGATTTAATTAATCAAATGGGAAATAAACTGTGTATAAGATGTGCAAAAGTTTCATTATTTCAATCAAATGTCCCTGAAATCTATGATGCTTTAAATACCACTTAACAATTCTAAACTAACACGTATGAATAGACAATGTTAAGTCTTGCGAAATCCTGCTTCGAGAGAAAAACATTTAACAAGTATTTGATGAATATAAAATTAAAGCGCTCTCATTTGGCCTAAAGGTATTTCTAAAGTATTCATTTATAAAACTTTGGTGTATCACGATTGATTTCTTCACTAGTCTGTACAAGAATAAGAAAAAAGTTAAAACAGGGATTTTTTAAGAAAAATAGAAAATAACACTTAAAAAATGAAATAAATAATTAGATTGAAGTGTTGATCGGTATCGACATCAAGACCTCAGTCACTACATAATCCTTGTTACTTATCACTTGTAAACAATACTGCCTATATAAATTTGTGCAAGATAAAATCAATAATAATTAGGACAGTCATTAAGGAGAGTGAAAGTAGTGGTGTAGGTCTTAAAATTAGCAAAGCAAATATCTATAATGACATGCAGTTTTTCATTTGACTACAAAACTGTAGAGTACTTCATTCCCGTATCTTGAGTATATGAATCAAATGTCTACTGAACAAACACAAATTTCGTTAGCTTGCAGGAACTTGAAAAGCATTTGTAAACCAGCGAGTATTGGACAACTGGTCCGTCCTAGTTTGTGACTTTTCAGCTGTATGCATCCTTCACGTTGGCAGTGAGGACAAGTACTCAATAGTGGTCACGCCAAAATCACGAACTGGTAGAAGTTGGAACTCAAGTGTTTCTGGATAACCTCCCAGTGTCTGAATGGTCTACAAGATTGCCTAGTAAACGGTAGACTCTGAGTTTGAACCCTGGTGGGTGTATACTAGTGAAGAGTCTCAGACTGCAGTAAAACAACTGTCCAGCACTCCCTGGTTTTTCATTAGTTCTCTAACTGATGTCAATTTCTGATAAAAAGATTGAAATAAATCAGCCCTTTACAATCTAACTTCTGAAAATAAATTTCACCTTCGGTTCACACAATATAACTTCTCGCCTATTCACTGATATGGAAAACAGTTTTGAGATCTTTCTTTCAGATGACATTTTTCTTTTTGCAGGTATCCTTTTATGACAATACTTGATGTTATGGGGAAAACATTAATATTATCAGACTTAAAACAACTTTCGGTGTAGAACTAGTAAAAAATACACGATCTATTTGAAAAGGAAAAACATGTCACTTGGAACAGTGTCTTGTTAATATTGAGAGTTAAATTGTCACTGTTACATAGTTTTCAGTTTTTGCGATGTAATACTGTGTTCTACTTACATTACTCGATAGGAAGTGTTCAGTAAATTAATTTTTTGTGATAATATTATTCCGTGTCAGATTTTATTTGACTCAACTATTCTTATTTTCATTTCAACCAGGAGACCACCTAATAATAATCAATATTCTAAGTGCTTAAAACTATTGCAGTGGTCGTCTTTCCCCTCACTGAATTATTCTTCACCACTTTTTTTTGCTTAAACCCTCGATATTCTATCAACTAATTCCATTTAACTAATGATGAGGTGAATGAATTGGAACATGTAGTCTTCCGAATAAGAACTTGTTGTCCATGTAAGAAAGAAAATGTTAATATCCAACATTCACTGGGAAAAATGTTTCTCTCCCTCTTTTTTTAAATACCTGTTTTGTGAAACAACTGCTGTGTTTGTGATTCATTGCATATAACTGGGTTAATAATTTGTTAAACAATCTAACTGACATATTTGGTAGTAATATAATACTGCTGATTAAAACTATGGTGGGTAGTTATTTCTGATGAAAAACCCAAACGATGAAAAACAAACGTGTTACTTATTTTACACGAAAAGTAGATTCTTATTCACTTTTTGTTTAGACGTAGGGATTGTAGGTAGTGCGGAAATATTATTGTTTTTTTTTTAAAACAAAAAGATTTTATCTGAGATGCAGAAATTTAGTAGTGTAAATCAGAATCGAAAATATTCATTCACAGAAATAACAAACATGTGAGTTTACGTGAGATAAGCAGATAGTTGAAGGTGTAACGTAAACTCCATCATCTTACGAGGATACATTGAAAATAGACGTCTAGGTGATATTATGTTATTATCAGGAAAATATAATTAATCACTACAACAAATTTCCACGTATTTTACTGCACTTAGTTAAAAGTTACTTTCTTGATTTTTAGAATAGACCAATTCTAATTTCTCTGAACTGTTTATTTTGGAAACAGTACTTTGAAGGAAACTGTTCGGAATTATCGTTATATAAAGCATACAACCGCTTAAGACAAATAACAGAGAAACTGAATAATTTAGCAAAATAACTTATCGTCACAAATTCGTTGACCTGAATAACCATAAAGAGAATACATTTTAAAGTGAATACTGGTTTATTTCAGTTTTGAAAATATGTCAAACTCTCACTGAATTCCGCTAGGTTCTCATTTGTTTTATCAATACAGCGTCATATCGACCAGCGCGTATTTTCTGAAACGAAACGACCGCATACACTTTGTTCAGATTTGACACGACATTGCTTGGAATTTCATCATCTGCTGAGAAACCACCAGATAAAGTTAAACAGTACTATAATCGGTTACCATCGACATACCCCGTTATACTCAGAATTTCCTATTATCCATAAAAAGTTGTTATCAGTATAATAAAAAGATGGTACTAACTCGAAAATTTTCCTGGATGCCACTAACTAACCAGCGCCTATTGTCAAGGTCAGTTCATGAAATTTAGAACCTAACCACCAGTTAATGGGAACAATGTTACAACAGAATCTCGCCTAGTTTACTAGCTCGCTTGCTTTCCTGCACCACAAAAGTTATCAAAATGCTAGAAAAAATTTATTAAAAAAATACAGAAGATTCAAATAAATAAGATTATTCTTGACTGGAATCGGAGAGAAAAATGATGCCGGTCGGTGAAAATTTTCAGGAAACCAGTCAGGCGATGTATCTTCTCACAACAAAGGCAATAATAAGAATGGGGACGTGGGATGTCCGTACAATGTACGGGACTGGGAAGGCAGCCCAGGTGGGCATAGAAACACGAAGATATGGTAAAGAAGTGCCGTTTGTCTGCCAGAGCAAATGGAACGGATGTGGATTGTCCAAATTGTCAACTGGAGAGTCAATAGTCTACTCCAGTCTGGTGATCCAGACGACAACCACGAGCACACTGAGGCAATGACTGACCATCATGATATTAACAGTGGCATCCAAAGCCTTAATGTAGTGGGAATCAATATCATCCAGGATCATGACAGCAAGATTCAACTTCAAAGTAAGGAAGGCAACAGTTATCCAATGGCACGCTTTACAAACAACACGGCACAAGAAAAGAAGGAGGATTTTTACGGAAAACTACAGACAGTAATGAGCGACATCCCATATGGAGACATCAAAATCATCATGGGTGAAACGAATGCCAAACTATAATAATAATAATTTTTCCTTCACGTTCCCGATGGAACATAGGGTTTCAAACTAGTGGCTCGAAGTTTCTGTAGCAGTGTTTATTTTTACAGGATGAGGTTGCTAGCCTCGTGCCCAACCTTCCCTCTTTACCAGCATTATTTCTAGCTTAGCAAGGTAAAAGAGTGGGTCGGTGGCCGGAGATCGAACCCCGGATCATGTACATGGTCGACGAGCTTCCTAACCGCTGTGCCACCGACTCACAATGCCAAACTGAGGAGGAAATAATGTTGGGAGAGAACTCATTATGTGTCGAGAGTCTCTGGGTGAGCTGAATGAGAACCGAGAAATCTTCTCAGACTTCTGCACCTTAAATGATTTGGTGATCGGAAGAAGCGTGTACAAACATAAGGATATTGTTATGTACTAGTTTCCCCGTCGCCAAATTGTTATGTACTCGTCGCTAAATTATTGTTATGGTCTGGTTATGAAACTAATAGTCCTGACGCGAGAAGGTGGAAATCAGAAGACCACTAGGTTTGCGATGATACTTCTATTGTCCAAACACAAGGAGACGAAAATAAATGGTCTCACACCAAAGTGATAAGTAAGTAAAGTAAAGTCACAAGATTGTGAATGCGAAATATATATGAATGTTCCAGACAAAGCGTGGGAAAAATCATTAGACGGTCTTAACATGAATGGCTAATTATAATGGAGTGTCGATCCAAATATTCATAGCGAATATAGCAGACATGTCAACAAACATATATGGACATATGTCACTAGGCAACGGACTGTCAACAAACACTCATATTATATATAATATAAATGGAATATACATTGTTAAAGGAAACAGGTTCATACAAGTGAAGTGGTCACAGACTAACCGAGCAAACAGAAAGAGAGACCAACATGCACACACACACATAAATATATATATATGTGGATACATATCAGATATACACAAAGCAACATGGATTTCTCCTCATAAATAAACCACAAACCAGACTGATTTAATTTCAAGTGGAGATGCAGTCTGCTGGACACAAAGTCAAGAGGGGGACAGATGTGGGCGGGCTCAGACCATCACCTAGTTCAAAGAACTTTCAAGATGAAGCTGAAATCCCTGAAAACAATCAGAGATAGGCCACTGTAATTCAAGTTCAACATGCAGAAACTGAAGGACAAAACTACAAGGGATACTTTCCATACAGATCAGATGAGAGCAGAGTCGGAAACATTACTTGGTAACACTGAGGAAACCTGTGTGGAAGAACATTCTAACTAACCCTCTGAAGGTGATATTCAAGGTAACGATTACAACTGTTTCAGGAAGAAAGAGGAGGCAAGACAAGGAATAGCTCTCAACGGATACCTGGAAACTGATAGAAGAGAGGGGGTGGGTGTTAAAGAAGAAGATGCACAGATGCAAAGATGGGCTACAGAAGGAAAAGCTGAGTTCAGTGTACACTGAACTGAATAAAGCAGTAAAGAAGAGTACTATGGAAGACAAAAGACATTTCTACGACATGTTAGTAACTGAAGCAGAAGAAGACACAGGCAAAAGGAATCTCAGGACATTATATCAGATAACCAAGTCTGTATCCAGAATGAGATCAACCTAGATGATGAAATCAATGAAAGACGTTCAAGGGAAGCGAACTACCAAAAACGAGAGACAGGAGAAACAATGTGCTGATCACTCCAAAGGACTGTTAAATCGACCATCACTTGCAACTCGCCCAGGAATACAACTCCCACCCTTACCACCAAGAGCACTCACAGGACTTTCTGCCAGTGGACATCAGTCCTCCGACGAAAAGCATAAATCCTGAGTGCGATCAAACTCTTGACGTCCGGGAAGGCGGCAGATGTGCTTACTCTATTATTGAAAAAGGTTCGAAAGGAAGAAAAGGTGCCTACCGATTGGAAGAAAGGCTATCTTGTCAAGTTACCAAAGGAGGGCGACTCATGACTCACTCTGCGTGAACTGGTGTGAAAGAATTCTCTTACTCATGCCGAGTAAAATACTAAGTCACCTGATCCAGGAGAGAATAAAAGACAGATTGGGTGCAGAACTCAAACATCCGAAAAAGCTGGATCCAGGGAGGGCATATCAATTGCGAAGCGAATTGCATCTCTACGCACCATCATCGAACGAAGCATAGAATAGAGGTCAAACCTCTTCCTAAACATATTACTCAGTTCATACTCAGTTCATAATCGACTCCAAGAACACCTTCACCAAACAACGTTGACCGAGAAGTAATTTGGAAACTGTCTTAACACTCTGGTGTGCAGTGCCCCAGTCTTCATCGACCTCAATCAACATATATATGAGAATGCCACGTGTTTGGTGATCCACAGTGGAAAACTCAGCGAAAGCTGGCTTTGAAATGGATACAGGAGTAAGACACGTTTGGCTGTTTATTATTACTGATGATATTCGTAATGGTGACAGACTGGGTTATGCATCAGGCTGTGAGCAGGGAGTGAGAATTTAGGAATACGTTGGATCACTGATAAGACTCTAGAAGATCTGGATTTCGTGAATGATTTATTTGTAATGTCACAAAAACTCAAAGACTCTCAGGCGAAAACCAACAAACTGGCTGAGGAGTCAGGCTGCAAAGACAGGACACTAGGTGAACATAAAGAAGACGAAGGTTGTGAAGATAACGAACCACTAACAACAACCATTACCAATCGCCATCTGAGGGAGAGGTTGGGCTAGATTCACTTATCTCAGAATCGTTGTTTCAACTAAAGGCCAGTGGGACCGACTAAGATGTCAAAGCTATCCAGAATCATAAAGGCAAGATACGTCTACATCCAACTGAAACCAGTTTGGAGATCTTCTGCTTCACTCAGTCAGTATATAGAACAAGATTCGGATTTGCAACACAGATTTCAGATCAGTCGTATTTTCTTTATGGGTCAGAAATTCGGCGTGTGTCACGAAAGGATTTCAGACAGGCTGCAAACTTTCACCAACAGCTTCCTTCGTTGACTCAATCCTGAAGACCAAATGGATGACCAGATAGAATTGACAACACGAAACTATTTCATATTAGTTTGTTTATTAAACATATCACACAGTGAAATAGTATTATTTACTGGATTACGTTTCGAACAAAATTTATTGTTCAAAATCATATCAATTATAATCACACGACTTCAAAACACATGTATTGACACGAAACTATGGGAACAAATCAACCAAGAGCCGATCGCTCAATAAGTATGTAGGAGAAAATGTAGATGGATCAGGCACACGTTGAGGAGGCCTTCAATTGACATCTCACCCCAGGCCATCACTCTAGTGGGGTCTGAACGGGAAAAGACGAGTGGGTCGTTGGTGCGAGGGTGATATAGAGGAAATCGTTTGGAGAGGAAGAGGTAAGAGATTATGGTCAGTCGTGAACCTAGCTGAAGTAGAAAAGAAAAAAGTGGATATGAATCGCTGAAGCCCTATGTTCCATTCAGAACCCAAAGGAATGATAATAATGATGCTACACCAGGGGGCTCAAAAGCGACTATCTAACTGTTTACTGACAGGAAAAGTATCCTTATTCATACTACTTCATTAGGACGATGAGTGAGTATCAATCTTGTAACCAGTGTGACCAAAACCATTTCTTGTATTCATTAAAAAGTTATAAATGAGGTGCATAACCAAACTTTACATTACTTTAGTCTTTCGTTATGGATACTAAAGTTTTACATGGCTGTCTTTGCCATTATCCATCAGAATCATCTGTGCAGGGAATTTCACTTGTTTTTAAGGTAAATATGAGGTTCAATATTTGTGACTAACTAGTAAGAAATGTGGCACTGTTAAATATTTTATGATTATTTATGTCGTTTTAAAGGTTTTAACCCAATGAGCCTAACATATTTATCGCAGTTTCATGATCTTAAATCTGAATAAAAAAGGTGATTTCCGGACAATTTCCTAAACGGAGCATATTAACCCATTTAAACAAATCATGCAGTTGTTTTACACTACAGCTAATCAGATGGAAAACGAGCGCCTACCCTAATAGAAAAGCTTTATGACCGGCAGAAAAGCCCTTTGGTCGATCTTACTCGAAGTCTGAATGATTGTAATTTGCTTGAAATTATGATTTTTGATGAAATATTGTATTTATCCATAGTTCTCTGGCAAAATACTTCGTATATGGACTAGAGAATTGATACAAAACTACAGTAAATCAGATTTACATCTTGTTTATTCCTACTATCCTTGAGAAAAGTGCTTCACTTTGGAAATTTCTATTCATATTTCACATAGACTATTAACAACAAGGTGAAAAAGACGCGATTGCATAAATGTCTTATTAATTGTCGATGATTGCATCAGTGCGTCTCATACCTAAGCAGAAATCCTCAAACGTGTATTTTACTGACTCAGATAACAGAAATTGAGGGATTTAGTTTGATCGGTTGGAGTATTTCATCATGAGCTGACATCATTTAGAGAACCATTGGAAAACCTACAGGGAGTAGTGGGCAGTTGTCTCGTCCTATTTTGGGACTCTCCAGCAGTATGCACCCATCGCCAGGGTTCGAACCCAGGACGTTCTGGTTAAAAGGCGAACTTGTAGACTATTAAGCCACTTGGCCCTGATCCAATGGGACATGAATTCTAAATTCTTCCAGTAAAATTTAATTCCCAAATTGTCTTGCGTATGTTACATCACACTAAACCCTTGAGTCTTCCTAGTATCATGTTTGAATGGACATAAGGACACAAATTCCCTGCTAGTACACAGTCTAACTGGAGCTGTTTATAGAACAGTGAACGTACCATGTTGGTATGATACGGGCAATGTGTTCTCACATATTCTCACAGTTCAATACTGAATCAGTAACAGAATATCATATACTTATTCGAACATTCTATTTCATGTTGTTTAATGCAAACCAAAATCACACGTTCAGTGATTGGTTAGAGAATATAAACTGTATATATGAATAGCGGTTTGATCAATTGAAAACATACGTTCACTTCCTTGTCTTGCCTTTTGCTGTTAAAGTGCTACTATTTTTCCTGGGATAGAACTTGCACATTGCCAAGATATTCATATAATAGTGAGCACAAACTAGACATAATGCATTTGAAAGTTGTTGAGGCTGATGGAAAAACGAATATTCCAATTGTACCTTTTCTGTCAAAATAACTAAGGAATTTTGATGTTTATTTTTACTGGATGGGATTGCTAGCCCCATGACCAACCTTCCCTCTTCACTAGTCTTATTACTGACTTAGCGAGTTAAAGGAGTGCGTCGGTCGGGGTTTCGACCCTCGAACCACCTGATTGGTTGACGAGCATTCTACACCTATGCCACCGAAGCACGTTTCAGTGAATATGTATTAAAATCTATCCCCGCAATAAATAAGTTCAGGCCCATATATTTAAAGGCTTTCTTTTAGTAGAGAAGTAAACTTTAGCATTTGTACCTCAGTGTATTATATGCAGGACTGTGGTGGAAAATACAAGCGCAGCACTAAAAAGGCTTATAAATAAAAGATGAGTAGAAAACATTCTTTTCACAGCTATTTGGATGGGGAGTGTCCATATTTATTGCGATGACATTTAAAGACATTCATTCATCTGAGATCACGATATGAAGATAATTATTATAAACTCCATATATATTTTTCAGGCATTTGGAGTTTTCCTTTTTCAATATATTCCTAGAAAACTTTTGAAATATCTTATCTTTTTTATTCTGTCCTCTCAGTTTGATTTCGGTGTAAAGATAAACAATCGTAATATAACCCTAATATTAAAGTAACTACATAAGAACAATGAAGAATAATTACAATAGAAATGAAGTAGAATTGTACTAAGGCTAGTCGTATTTAAATTTGAAGGAGAACGGCTATAGGTTAACTTTTACGTCATTTTTAATCTTATCATACTTTTCATTTTGTAAAACAAGGATTTCCTTTTTGTATCTATCCTTTAACTTAACGCAAAACCGGTATGATTTTCTATTAAAATATCCCATAATCCTTTCAAATAAGTTGCAAAACAGCTTAACAGGTATTATTATTAGTGGTATTTCTATGCTTTTGCAAGCGTACATGAGCTGGGCGGTTGTAGTAAACAGGAAGAATGATAACGGTAGACGTTTTGTTTGTTCTACTCTTTGATCTGTGAACCCGAATATAAGGCTGTAAAAATTATATAGGCTGCGGTCAGTTATATTCTTGTAAGCTTGAAGTAATATTTTTGATGCTTTATATTGATATGAGAAATTAGAAGTGAAAAAGGCTTTAAAATTAAATTAGGGCTGATGTTAAATTAATGAATTATGAAAGATTTTCCGTTTAATAACTCGGTTAAGGGAACATAACATGAAAAACCACTACTTTTTTGACACCATGTATAGATTACCTTGTCGTATTTTTTTGTAAGTCCATACTTTTAGGAGACGTATCTTATACTTTGATTATTAAATGGACTGGGACATCACTTATGTATGAAAACTCTAAATTCACTGGGTTATACAAATATGAGTTTGTGGTTCACTGATAGAACAGTGGCTGGTCAAGCAACAAGGTCCGGGGTTCGATACGCGGCTGACGCTTTCCTGTAACTTGCTTAGCCGATAGTAAGCCCTGGTAAGAGGGAAGGTTGAGTGTAGGACTAGCGACCCCACCACTGCTACTGGAACTTCAATACTCTGCAGTGAGCCCCTATATTCCACTAGGAACGCAATGGAATTATATATATATATATATATCTCACTGAAGAAAGTTAGAAAATAATCATCTTTATTTTTTATAAATGCTTCCATCTTTCAAAAATCACTCTTACTAAGACTATCGTCCGGCGTCTGAGAACTAATACAATCAGCGTTACTTAGTGGGACTAGCTAAAATGTTTGATATATATCAGCAATAAAATATAACAAAAATCGTAACTAAGTAATACCTTTGTTAAGTATGCCGATCACCTCTCTGTTTCTATGCCTGTCAACTCTCAGTCAGATTGTTCCAAATTAAATAACTTTCTGTCGGAAATTAGTCAGTGGTTCTCTTCAAACGGTCTTAAGCTTAATCCGTCTAAATATCAGGTAGTCAATTTCACTTTAAGACGTAAACATGACCTACAACAAGTAGTTAGATCACATGGCCCCACTGTCATTGACGGCATAGAGGTTGAAAATACATCTCTAATGTCAAGTACCTTGGACTGAGCTTTTCCACCGATCTTTCCTGGTCCTCCCACATCTTACTAGTTACTAGAAAGATGTTTCGCTTAACGTTCTACGTTAGGAAATTTAGGCAATCTAGCATAAAGCAGTCTTTGCTTTCTCAGTTTGTCAATTCTTGTATTCTACCCATCCCCCTTTACTGCTCCCCATTAATCTTTCCTGGACTACTTAAGAAAAACTTTGCTTTTCTGAGAAGGGCAGGCACTAAAAGCTGTTAGTAGGGCAAGTGGGATATCGTTAAACCAACTGGTTGACACTATTGTGGATAGACATATTATGTCATGTAAGAAACTAGCGAATACAATATTGTCAGGCCCCGAGCATCCTCTCTATACGCATCTATCTCCTTGCATTTCATCTGGTAGAACTAGAAGCAGCTATAGGCGGGTATATGCTAGGACCACCAAGTACAAATACTCCACAATACCATATCTGGCACAGCTGTTATGTGATGAGAAATCCGTAAGGTATGACACGATCAACTTACTGCGGGACTCTAACAAATAGTCCCACTAGTTTTTGTTTCCCTTTCCTCGTTGCTATTACACTGTTATTCTCATCTTCCATCACACATCAACTTTATATTTCATATCCTGTGGTGTATTGTTTGAAATGTGAACGCTAAGCTGTTGTTTTTATTTTTTCATTTATCTTTTATTTTTTGGCGTTGGCTTTTTTATTTTAAAAGTCTTATATAATTTATGAGGTAATTAGATGCAATATATTGTAATGCACGCTGGAAATTCCATACCTGTACCACAAATACTGTTTGGAATAAAGCTGTTATTATTATTATAAAAATGTTTGCTGGTTATGGATTTATTTATTGTAGAACAATCGTCTTTGTAGTCGTCAAATGCTTTCTTGTGCTTCATTCATTTTGAAAGTTAGTGATTTGAGAAACCATTTTATCTAGATTTATAAAAACTATTTCTAGAAAATTATGTTTATATATATACATATATATATGTATCTAGTGAAATACTGGCAATTTTGTGAAAGTAAACATTCCAGATAGAAGTGAGCTTTGGCACTTTTACGTGAATTAAAGTCACTTACGGAATTAAAATGTGTCGGTGGCATAGCGGTTAGGACGCTCGCCGACCACGCACATGGTCCCGGGTTCAATCCCCGGCCGACGCACTCCTTTACCTCTCTAAGCCAGAAATAATGCTGGTAAGGAGGAAAGGTTGGGCATGAGACTAGCAACCCCATCCTGTAAAACTTAAACACTGCTACAGAAACTTCAAGCCTCTAGCTTGAGACCCTATGTTCCACTGGGAACGTGAAGGAAAAATTATTATTATTATTATTTACGGAATTAAAAGCCGAATTATTTGCTGTAGGCTAATAATACAACTACTTTTTTGATATAGTAAATTTTTAAGGTAAATGAAGATCTGTTCTGAGAGTAATATACACTATAAACGTTCATGAAGCTTTCTTATTACCTACTTTTATTTAATTAAATGTACTTTTGTGATATGGATTATTTAAAAGAAATTCATGGAAGAAATATTATGTCAGTCAAAATAATGCTTTCCATCAAACTAACATTTAGATTTATTTCTTAAAACTTAACTATAATTACTTGGACAGGATACTTAATTAACTTGCCAATGAGGAAAATCACGTGAAATATGAAATCCACAGTGTATTCACTGTGTATTATGTGAAACTAAAATGAAAGGTGTTATTATCTTTGGTTTGATTTCTTCATTCATATTTAGAAATTCTGCATTATGATGTATGCTACTATTTGAATTGCATTCTAAATAGTTCGCTTCTAGGTAATAGTAAATAGACATATAAAGTATTTTGATTGGACACTAGTAACTAGTGTGACGTTTCTAGTCCTTTCTTTGGTGCAGACTGAATTTTAGCAGTCAGGTTTGCAATGTGGCCACCATTCTAGGTAGCTGGACATCAAGGTGCACATTAATTTGATGATATTAGATGGTTGGAGGCAATCAGCAGGAAGCCTTGGACCTAGGTTTCGTGCTAGCTGGCACTCACCAGTCAATCAGTAAGGTGTATCTGTAACCTTGAAGGAACAAGTCATGTCCCTTCTGAGATTCCAACCCACGTCACCCAGTGCTGCAGTCAGAGACGTTACCACTGAGCTATTCGGGCTCAGACGTACAAAGTGTTGTATTCTGTGCAGATGCATTTCTTTAGTCATTGTGAATAAGATAGTGCGCGTGAACAAACTGTAGGCTAATAAGTCTTCAAGAGTGAAGAATCAAAATCTGTAGCTGTAGTAAGATTTTCCTTGGGGTTTTCACGAGATCTCTCTAAGTAGACTACTTTTTTTGGAAATAACACAAATAGCTAAAACCTTCATCGTATTCACTTGTACTTAAGATGTAAAATTTTGTGACTACTGAAGTGAGTTCAGCTTGAGTAATATGCATAAATACTATGCAACTTGTGAATATATATATATATATATATATATATATATATATATATATATTGACTAGTACCTCACCATTATGAAAGACAAATTACTAAAAGAAGCTACTTATTCTATGGCTGTTACTATTATTTTCAAAAATTAAACCATAGTTGAAATATTCCTAGTTTTGTAGTAAATCTAATCCTGAGTAAACAATCCATGTTTACTCAGATCTAACTAAGATTAAACAAATAATCATAATTACAAAAATGGGAGAAAAAGATTCTGGTAACAAGAACAACAGTTTTATTACCAGTTGTAGTATTCTTATTTTTTTTCCATTCGACACTGCATACCATTACTAGCTCTAAATCTTACTTATACATAAATCGATAAAGCCAGCTTACATTACTTATCGGTTATCTTATGATTTGATGACATAAATCTGTTTTTCTTTTGGAAAAATGGATTTGTTCAGCATAAACAATAGCTATATATATATATATATATATATATATATATATATATGAAAACAATAAACTTGAAATACATTAGAGTGAGTAGAGAAGAAAATACTGGATATAAATGTATAGATAAGTCTTTGCATTTTCTCTTGTCTTTTCCCATCTTTCAAGCATGTTCACAAGCGCACACGCATACGCTAACCATGGATACTTGTATTGCAAACATCTTAACCAGATGTTTACTATATGCCTCAAAAATAAATAATACAAGCATATTTTCTTGAGATTTATTTATATTTTTTCTTTCCGTTGAACAATGTTTGTTTACTTCTCTTATTTTAAAATTTTACGGATTTTTGTTTTTCTGATTACTTACTAGGCCAATTGATGTTCAAAGTCGATTTTCTTTTCTTATAATTTCTCGTATGTAATCGAAATAAAATTATTCTAATTAAAATTTTATGCCTTTTTAACAGGAAAAAAATCTCTAATTACTTTTAGTTATATGGGAACTTTGTGAATGCATCTAAATAATCTTTTAACTCACAAATACAAATTACTTCACTTAAGTGGTGTAACAAAATTTCAAGTATTCCGCTAGCCATACCATTAATAGTTATCACCTATGTTAGGAAAACTTCACCTGGTGTATCAGTGACTGAGAATTATGGGATGCTCAGAAAAATAATTCTTCTCAGAAGCTAATGTTGTACAATTAATTACTGCTGAACAATTAGAGGTCTAGTCAGCCAGGAACTTACATGGAATGTTTTTTGAAAATTAGGTGTGCAGCTGTATTAATAAGCTCAAACACCTGCATTTCCTGATTCAACACATGTATCCTGTATTTCGGTACTTTTCAAAAGTCTACATGCACATGTTAGTTAACTGTGGCTAGCATAAATGCTAAAATAACTATTTACGTTTGCCGCGATAGTTAATATCACTTAATCTAAGATAAGTTAAATGCGTCAAGGCTTCCTCAAAATATTATCCGTTGCAAACCTTTGGAATACTAAAAAGTGATTTGAAAAGTAGCCTGTGTTAAGAAAAGGAAATGATTACCTATTCAAATGTACATGCTATAAAAATCCATTGTACTGGATTACGGTGAGACCTGAGAACATATCAACAAATCATTTCACAATTCGTTGTTGTAGACTAACACAACTCAGTGGACAAAATACTTCACAAATACGATGACTGAATTTATCAGTTACCGTTTGATATTTCATTAAACTTATTATCAAATAAACCACACCCAAGTGTTTAATGCTATAGGACTACAAAGACAGTTGCTTAGAAACAGTGGAGAAGATCTGTAGCTCAGGTGGAAGTTTTTGACGTTTCATTGAAGTAAATTATTTCCAGCCAACAGTTTTGTATAACTCCACAACTTGTTTATTCATAATGCACCATTTTAATGGGAAAAAAATTAAAAAGGTTCTTATTATTTGTAAAAATCAAATGAGAAAGTGTTAACGAATGGTAAAGACGTTTCCGGGTGATTCTTATTTATTTTTTTAAAATTAGTTATTATAATTTCTCATCTCATGGTGACAAAATATCTGAATATATGTGCTAAATTATAGTTGTGGTAATTTTGAATATTCGTAAGGTGAACTAATAATTTGAACAACACTGAGGAAATATTCATTAACAAATCCCATAAGACCCTTTTTTCTTTACAGAGATTCGCAAAACCTCCAGAATTGTATCTCAGTTTCTTTACTATAAGAAAATAAAGTTGATAAGTAATCTGGGAATTGGATAAAAGAAAGCAAAGTATGAAAAATGAGTGATATGGTAAGCTACAATAATTCTGGTTATTCGATTACTCATCTACAACATAAATTGTCTTACTTAATACTACTAGTTGAACGGATATTTTCATATTACTCCATTTATCATAAGATACTGTCATTTTTATTGGTTTTATCGCCCTTACTTCATAATAAATACATTTTAGAAGTCAACGGCAGCATTCAAATACAACTTGTTTATCATAAGACATCTGGGAAAATCAATGGATGTCAATATGACATTGTGGAGAGAAGAAAGTTAATAAACTCTTTAGGTATCAAGTATTTGATATTTCGACTTATTGGTGTAAGATTAGTCACCGTGATGGAAATTCCTTCTGTATCCTTTGAAATCAGCTCATTATTTGAACATATTATTTTCTGTAAACATCTACAAAATATCGTTTAACATTCAACCAACTGAGTTAGAATCTAGCTGTCAATGAAAAACAACTTATTTGGGTTTGGTAAATAGCTTAAACTACTTATAAGACTGATGAGTTCGAAAACACTCAGATAATAGACAGTAATTTGGCATTGTGAATGAATAGAAATGCTACTACACTGCAGACTGGCGGAAGCTGTAGTCGACTGTTTATCAGTAAGGACTGTCAAAATGTTCCTCAAAAGAAGAAAATAAATATTTCGTGATCCCTAATTTGCTACGGCGTACCCCAAATATTCATCAACCTTATTCAACAGATGTACGACAACGGGACATGCCAAGTGCTCAACAAGGGAAAACTCAGCGAGCCGTTTGGAGTGAACGCAGGAGTCAGATATGGATGTTTATTATCACCAATGATATTCCTAATTGTGGTGGACTGGATTATGCATCAAACAGTGGGAAACGAGAAGACAGAGATATCCTGAACCGACGTGAAGAACCGAGAAGACCTGGATTTCGCGCGTGGATGATTTATGTTTGATGTAACTGTCACAAAATCGGAGACTTACGAGCAAAAACCGACAAACTGGTCGAAGAAGCAGCCGGCGAAGACAGGACTCTAGGTGAACATAGGTAAACAAGACGGAGGTTATGAAAATAACCAACCAACCAACCAACCAATAACAATAAAAGAAGCAGCATCCAGCGCCAACCAACATCAACGGGAGGGATTTGAAAGAGGTTACTTCATTCACTCACTTATCTAGGGAGGGAGCATTGTCTCAACTACAGGAAGTTGGGACGGACGAGGATGTCAAATCGAGCGAGAATCGGGAAGGCGAACGAGAAACACATTCATCAACCTGAAACAACCAATCTGGAAATCAGCATCTGGTCACTCAGCCAGCATCAACAACAAAATTCCGTCGGATTTTCAAAACAAACAGCGTCAAGTCAGTCAGCTCTTCTATACGGATCAGAAACTTGGTGGGCGGGTCACAAAGAATATTTTCAACAGCCGCCTGTTGCAGACCAGACCTTTATCAACCAACAACTGTCTTCGCTGGCTCTATACTGAAGATCAGATGGCCGGGCCGGAAAGAATCACCAACAGGAGACTACGGGAACAAACGAGCAAACAAAACAAGAAGCGATCGCCAACCAACAAATATGCAGGAGAAAGTGGAGATGGATTGAACACTCGCTGAGGAGGCCGGTTGGTGACATCGCACAATACACAGCAATATTTGTATTAATTTTGTTAGGATGTATCATATGTTTATGAAAAAGGTATCAAAATATAAACGTATATATGAACTCGTTGTTCCTATTTGGATTCAGAAGACGAAAAATTATTTATAATGATTAAAAAATTCCACAACTCAATATTAACCTTGACCTCGATCAATTCGTCAGAATACTACGCTGAAAATCATTTTTAATCGCCACATTCCCATAACGTCTATCCAACAGGATTCATTGCTGAATGAATTCACTGTGAATTTGTATTGTTCACAAAACAATATCAACTTTTCCCTGACTCTAACTCAAAATGGCCATTAAGATGGTTTAACAGTTTTGAATTTTCGCTTGTCTGTATGACTAACAATGAACTAGGTAATAACCTGAATATGAAAAATAAAATTTAATTTAATTTACCATTTATCTCCAGATCGAAATAATTAAGTGAACTTATTTTTCATCCTAAAGAATTGGATAATTCACGTTTGCAGTAGACTAGTATCGGATTTTTTCCATTTACAGAACATTGTGTGTTATTGCTGTATATTCCAGTTTTTGTGTGTTAACAGAAGGTGATAGCAGGTGTAAGTGCTTGTAGAATAAATATTTAAAGATTTTTAACCTTCTAGTGTAGTAGTAGTGGTAAAATTGTTATGTTTAGTCACTTGATTCATAAAAGTTATTTCCTCTGTAATGCCGACTAGATGAACTGTTTTAAAAATTATGGTGGATAGTTTCGTGCAACGAACAGTGGGAAGAAGCAAGAGTAGACTGAAAAGAACAGTCTAAAAGATCTGGATTTTACGAATGATTTACGTTTCATGTCTCACAAAATCGAAAGTGTGCAAGCAAAAACCAATAAGGAGAGATAGTGAACAAAGAAGTTCAGGTTAACATATAGAAGGTAGAAGTGATGAAGATACGCAACCGACAAACAACATCAGTCACCATCAGTAGGCGAAATCTGTAGAAGGTTATCGCATACACATAACTAGGCAACATCGTTTCAACTACCGATGGGTGTCACAAATAAAAATATCAGTGCCTGTCAGAATCTGATTGGAAAAGCCAAATAGGTGTTCATTATTCTTAAATCAGTGTGGTGTGGCGATCTACACAACTTATCAAAAGCAAGATGACCTAAATTTGTAATACTTAAGACAATTCATTGATTCAGTAGGGTTCAGAGACTTGGCGTATCCAAAACGAAAAGCATTTTTAAAAGTCTGCAGAATTTCGTCAACTAAATGATGCCTTTGATTAGCTCAGAAGATTACATGGTCTGTCAGAAAGGACAAGCAACAAGGAACCCTGGAAACCAATCAACCAAAAACTTGCTGAGTGAAGAAAGTGTCAAAGGAAATGGAGATTTCTTCGAACGTGCTTAGAAGAACTTCAAACGACATCGTGTGCAGACTGTCTAGTTAAACCTGAATGCAAAGCAACAAGCTGAGTATCTGTGAAAATTATGTTGATAAATTGTGGACCTTTCTCCGCTGTCATGGAACGGATTGAAATTGAAAAACGCTGACTAAAATTTATCTTTTACCCAGAGCTCATAGAAATAAGTAATAATAATGATAAAGAAAAATAGTTCTGTTATACAAAATTGAATTGTTTTGTGTATCACCTAAGATGTCTTGGCATTTGATTTCAAAACCTGACTTCCTAAGTTCAAACATTCTGAAAGAATATGAGTAAACTTAAAACTTGGAACAGTTGCTGCTGCTTGATAAAAAAGTGAGTGTCCCAGACCCACTATTTTGCAAATACAAAGATATCAGAATGGAAACACCGTCATGCTGGCTGTTTGGTCTCAGATAGTCCATTTTATTTCAACTGAAACATGGAATGAATCAAAATAAACCAAATTTCAGATTTAAATTTAACTCGCCATAATATTCTTCAGAATTCAGATATGACAGTCATCAAAGTTCTTCTCTACCAGCTCTTCTAGTGGGCCAGGTGATAAAAATTCAATAGACAGTGATATCTGCGCTACAAGGAATCTCTTTTTGTAATAATGTGTCTACCATTCCCCTTTTTCAAAAATGCTGGAAATTTCAGTCATCTTTGAGCTAGCGATAAATCACTTGTGACAATCATACAAGTCTACACGACAGTGTGAATCTTACTCAGAATATTTATCATGTTTTTATTCGCGCCTGACGCAAAGATAATTACGATATTACCTTAAATTCTTGTAATTTGTTTCTCAAATCTTAAAAATAATTACTTCACTATACGCCTACATAACTGGAACGGGTATATCGCAATCACCTTAATGTTGGTAAATGTATAGAGTGAGGCGTGATAAAGATTATAATAAGTTATTAATAGCATCATTTCACGTTTATTGTTAATATTCAGTTCGTGATGAAATAAAAAGATGTTGGATAAAGATAGAGTGTTATTTCATGATGACATCATTTACTTAATATGACAGACAGCAATACAGAACAGTTTACACAGCGACTCTTCAGATAATTAGTTATTTGCATTCACATCACACCTGTCTTTTGTTTGCCTTTCATACCTCTACTTTTTTATCTTTCTAGTAATAAACGTGTTTTCCACCGTTATTGCTTATGCCACACGACAGATATTCAGTAATCAAACATTTACCTCTATCCATATGTGTCAAACTTATTAGATGATTTTTGTGCTAGTGGAAATGATAAAACAGACGAGTCTTCCCTCCTCTAGACGGCTTAGCATCAAAGGGTTTGGCATCCTCCATACACCTGTAGTTCTGTGTTCTGACTGCTCAGCTAATACTTATTGATTGAGTCTATCAATAGTTGGGACATCACGGTCGATGCTTGCTAAACTGTTCTGTAAGTTTTTCTGAAGAAAGTGATTTCGTAGACGGTAAAGGGTCACTCCGAGCGAGTTCGTAAGACTACAAGCCTCTCAAACTTCAACCTCATTTAGAAATTTCACTGTGACTTATAGTGTTTTTTCTTTGCATTGCAACATAATGAAACACACAGTTTTACAAATTTCTTCCATTGTAACTACTGAAAAATATAATAAGAGTACGTGCAAATTTTTGAGAAAACGGGACTCTTTTTTAGTACACCAAAATTAGCTATCATTGACACTATATGATAACACATTCTGTGTCAGTTTGCATTACTGATTCTGCCAGTTGATTTCTTAAATAATAAATCAAAAATATTTTAAATAAGTGAAATTTCTTCCAAAGAATACTATTCATGACACTGCAATTTAACCGCGACTTTTATTATAAAGGGACTCGCGGGAAACAACCACTTTGTTAGAAATACATGTTTTCCATTTCAAAAATGACCATCTTGATAGATTAAGCGTCTTAAGCTCTACAAATCGATAAGTTTAAATGTTAAATGTTTATAATGTTTCATGGATTAAACAGTTAACTTCTATCCATGTTATTAAAAATAATACGCACTGCATAAATTGCATTTACCCATCCTTATACTATTCATATTTTGACGTTATCAGATTAAACAGGCTGAATTAATTCGATTCTAGCATCTCCCATCTTATTTCAACTCACGATGAAAATAGTTGTTTTCTGAAATCTATTCAGATGTAGATTGGATTTTCTTTTAAATCTGATTACATTAAAATCCCCAGGTTTCCGCCATTAACAGAACTAATTTAAGGTTTATCCAACGCCCGTGTAATTCAGTTCTTTTGAGTTTATGACATAACAAGTCTAATATCATTCATTCTATGCAGCCAATCCAGAATGTCAGGAATTGTAAGAGTTTGGATATACAATTTGCCACTCAAAAACATATATACGTATATGCAGTGATAAAACACAGAGCACTTAAAAGTCTTTTTTATTTAAACGGAAACAGTTCACCCCATAAATTGTTTTAAAAATAGGGAGAAAACAATTATTCGAAAACATTTAATTTATTTTGCCCAAAAAGTAATACAGTTGGTCGAATTTAAATTTATGTTCAATGAAGTATGAAAACTACTTCATATTCTAGTAACTGTCATCATAATTTGTAAAGCCTCTAAGGCATATATTTCCCGATAACAGAATTACCCTTTTCAACTAATAGGAAATCAGATTATGTTGAAGATCTGCATATGCAGAAAGAGTCAAAGAAAGCCTTGTACATCACAATGTTGATTATTTGACAAATAAATGCGTATTTAATTGTTTTAATAATTTAGTATGAATAGATGAGTTAAGCGACAAAAATAGGGTCAATTTGCAATTAAGTCAAAGTTTCCAGTTCTGACATTATAATAAGACTGAAAGGCATTTTGAAATATTGTGAAGAGTTCCGCTTTGTTTGCAAAGTGCTGAATTTTATAGATCTAAATTAATCAAGATTATTAAAACAATTAGTCTCTCTGATAAATTTGAATAAAGCATTTAGAAGACAAATTTCGCGAGATGATATCATTTCGTAGTTTCTTTACAACCACTTTACAACTAACATGGTTAACAACAATAAAATAAAGTTCATGACAATCAAGCTTAGTGTGTGTTTTAAGTAAGTTTTAAATTATATGACTACCTACCGCGAACAAGGTAATTAATCAAATGTGATGAAATTAAAGTAATTTATTGTCACTTGAATATGAATTCATCCCTCATTATATTTTCAACTGAACTGTTATAGATTTCTTGGTTCTATAAGAACTAACAAACCAACACTTGAAGAACTAATTACCCGACGTCCTCCATACTGATGAGAAATTAATTTTGTGACAGTTGATTCGTTATCGTCCTAGAAACTTTTCTTACCTTGATTTCAGAATTCATCCCCCGGAACATAAAACTACGTATTAAATTGATACTAACACCTTGTTTAATATCAAATTTGTATACAAAAAAATTACAGTCAGTAGGTTCAGGCCGAGGAAAAGGACACAAAAACAGCAAAGTAATACTTCATTCTTCTCTCATGAGTACTTTTTCATTTTGCTGAGCTCTAAGTAAGTCACAAATTACCTTTATTCATATTCAACTACTGGGGTATAACTCTTACTGGAAAAATTAAGTTACTTATGTGTAATAAATCTTTTGTAACAAGAAAAATGTTCCACCTATATCTTCTTCCACAAGTCTGGCCACATTTGAAAAAATATGTATATGCTGAAATCACAAAATGAGAACAACAGTTGAAACAATTAACTTAGAAACCATTCATACCATGGCTTAGTTTCTACACAATTGAGCAATCACTAGTAACTAGATAACAAAGCTATCTATGAGCACTGCATATAAGAAGAGAATTTAGGTTCTGTGGTATAAGCACTGGAATATATAAATTCTTACTTTGTAAATTAAGATTTGGTTTTAAACTTTCTCATAGCAGGCTATCTCATATTAATAAACTGCCAGAGATCTGAGTGTTCTAAAGTACATTTCAGTGTCTCCTTTTTTTCTCGGCCTGCTACTACTCCCCTGGAAGCGTAGAAAACAATTCCAGCCTCTAAAAATAGTTAAACGAAAGAAAATTTTACAAAATTCACAGCTATATAAAACAGGATAAATTAAAATAACAACATTTGATAGAGATTAGTGATATGCATATAATGAAGTTCACTAATTGTATAACATAGTCTAACCATTCAAAATGTGGGTGTATATAATTCTTTTTTGAATTCATCCAATAATCCTTAAAATTATAGTCGTGTACTTTCATTTCACAACTTCGGTATATTTTAATTTTTCGCAAATCGTATTCAGTATTGCCTCACTGTTCATTTAGGTGTGCTCAACATTTCTATATTTCACTCAACAATGCTGCTCTAGTTGTCATGACCCAGGAGTAAGAGAACTAGAGAACCACTTACTTAATTGAAACAGCTCTCAAAACGTTTGACTTACATAAATTATAGATATGTATAAAGCAGTGAACGACATTCTGAGTGGATGAAGTTAACATGGAGGTTTCTCCAGGTGTGACACGAAAATTGAAATTTATTTACTTATTTTCTCAAGTGAAAACTAATGACGTGTATAAAAGTTGTTCAGTCAAACACACTAAGACCTGAATGTTTTAATGAATGAAGCGCGTACCTGAGTGAATAACTCCAATCAAATAATGTTAATACTATCATATTTTATCCCACTATACAAAATTCCAATCTAAAGGTTTTGCACGATAAAGGCGAAATATCTTTATACTTTTTTTAATTTTAGAATTTTTAACTCAAAATTACCTATGGATAAAATTGGTTTGGTGCGTCGGTGGGATAGCGGTTAGGACGCTCACCGACCATGCACATGGTCCGGGGTTCGATCCCTGGCCGATGCACCCCTTTACCTCTCTAAGCCAGAAATAATGCTGGTAAGGAGGAAAGGTTGGGCATGAGACTAGCAACCCTATCCTGTAAAAATTAACACTGCTGCAGAAATTTCAAGCCTCTAGCTTGAAGCCCTATATTCCACTGGGGAATGTGAAGGAAAAAAATTCGTTCGAAATATTTTCATTTATATGTATATTACAGTTGGAGGAGATTTGCAACTCAGGCAGATACTTTTTATGCTGCTATTTCCATGGAGCTGAATGGTTCATTTATGAAGCTTTCATTCTCTTTCTAGACATCTTTAGAAGCTTCTACCGTCTTAACCAATGCATCGAAAAACTAATAAAACACTTTTACTGAAAGTGTTGTCAATCAATTCCCTTTTAAAAAATATACTACTGTCCATAACAAGAAAAAACCATAAAAATTGTCCATTCAAATAAATGAAAAATTAAAGTATGTTAGAACAACTCCAGGAAGCCTTTCCTGGAGTTCTGGTAATAAGTGTTTAAGCCTGATTATAGTAAAACCTGTCTCACTATTCCAAATGAATGGTAACCGGGATAAACCCAGAACATGCAGAATCTTCAAGCTCATTTATTTATTTGACTGTGAGAACTGATGCTCCCAGCTTCGAACTCATCTGCATTTACTTTTTCACAGATATGGGCAACCACAAACTAATGCAGAACGATATTCAACTGCTTCTTGACTTTCTGAGTATACTATTACAGATTTCCGGCTACCACATTAGTTTATAATATGTGTGTGTGAATGTTTAAGAATAATCCTAATTTTTATGTTTATGTGACAGCTTCTCTCCATGGAAAAATTGACTATTCTTTTGTGTCCATTAATTCCATAATTGGTGAAGATTGTTTTGCAGCAGAAAAAAGTAGACAATTTCAATGAGTTGTAGTAAAAATGGACAATGTTTCCACAAAATATATGCTGTTTCTTCCTTATCTTATGGATTTGATTGAAAAAGTCTATGATTTAATAGAAAATGCTTGGAGATGATTGACAGACGTTTTTCATAAACAATACTAAGCCCTTTTCGTGGGATGAATTGATTCACAACTACTTCAGTGTAATGATGAAGGAGGGTGACTGTATATTCATATCTGTTGTTTGTTCTATCAAAGTACTTCAGGTTGGCTGACCACAGTAGCTTGTTCATATGAAGTTACTTCAGGAATGACTAAAACTAGCAGTCTTAACATCCAAATCACCTCATAATACTGCATTATTGTACACATGCACATACAAATTCATATAAGACTCTTCATTGATGTCCATCAATTTGTCATGCAAAAAGTGTCTAATAAAGACCTATTGGAAGTGAATTACCAGAAAGCGTAGAAACAAAATAATCAGTTTATTGTTATCTAACTCACCTCGAGACTATTGAAATACATCGGATTAAAAGTGAATTAGAATTCGCTCACAGTTATTCCAGTCTAACAATATGCCTGATAGTGTCTACGATTCACAGGAACTTATTACTTCACTCAAATTGAAGGAAGCTAGTAAACAGTCTCTTTTATACACATATTCTTATTTTCCTTTGATTTTTTAAGTCTGCCACTAATTTTAATTTGAAAACGTGGGCTGACCAAGAATTACAGGTTTAGCTGAAAAATCCGGTATCATCTAAGTGGCATCTCAGATCACTTGCTCATGTTCAGTGAGGTTGAGGCTGTTTTTATTGCAGACTCTAAATATCATCTTTTCTCTGCACATGTATTAGTTCTGAGAATACAGTTTCTTATTTTACTTTTTAATGGTATGTCCCATGAGAATATGTTTAAACGTAGAGTGATTAGAAGAATCTTGTGTTTTTGTTTCAAGTGGACAGAATTGTTTCACATAATAGTCATTTTCTCAGATACACACTCTAGTTATTTTCTACTGTTATGCAGAATTTTTTATTGTAATAAACTTTTGCTGGAATGAAACATTATACGTGTGATGTATAAAAAGAGATGGTTATTTCTCAAAAGATTATTTAAGTAATCCGTGGACATGTAACAACATCATTCTTTGTAGATCGTTTTAAATGTTTTCCTTCCAGGTGAGTTGTAAAAAGGGAGTGTTGAATCATGAATTTACAGTCGATAAATTAAATACCTTAAGAAGTTCGATGTTTAAAACGTTTCAATATTGTATTTAACCCATGTTAATTATTTCTCAGTATATCTTACTTAAAGCGGTAAAAGAGAAAACGGTAATAAACTCATAAAAGGTGTCTACTTGACAATTACATCCTCATATGCTACACAATCACATTTCTTTACATAAGTTTACATAGTTACAATTATTATTTAATTCAACACAATAACCAAGGGAGGTTAAAGATGATGATAATTTCAAGTTGACATGAAAGTTTGAGAGTGTGAATAAAGATCATGAGGGGCGTAGAAACAAAATTGCATCGGATCGGAAAGTAGTTGGCCAATATGTAAAATAGTTTCGAACGAAGGCGGGTGTCAACAGGACATATACAGAAACAAATTGGAAAAGTTTTTATAAGTGAAGATGAAACAAAGTGAAGAGGATATCAAAACCAAATAACTAAAATTAAGGCGTCGAATAGAACCAGATCCATGCTAAATGTAGAGGTTGGACTAGTTCTTCTTGAAAACATAGCTCCTGGTTCTGCGGTACAAAGTAATCGGAGACGCATTGCCTTTGGTAGACCTCTGTTCACCTTTCAAATGCCCCCGAATGACGAGTGAGTTGAGGTGGTGCGACAGGTGCTGATGAGGTGTTCAATTATAGCTTTCCTGATTGATCCGGTTGCGCCTGTTTGCAGCCATGCTGTCTAGTTTTCTGCAACACCTTCAGAAATAAGGCACATGGAAGGAATGATGTACTAACCTGAAGAGAAGCAGATGAGGTGTCGTATGTATATTGGAGTAGATTTCGCCATTTACACTGTCTAGAAGCAGTGGGAGGCTAAAGAATACCCGTTTTTTGAGGATTAAGTCACCGAAAAGATATCTATGATGAGGTTTTTTTCTTTTTTGTCTAATTTCCTGATGATATAAGAATAGAACTTGTGCAGTGTGTAAGAGTATAATTCCACTGTGCATAAAATTTATTTTGACAATGTCTCACAGTGTTATGCAGCGATATTTACTGATGATTTCTAAACCACAACTTATTGCTCATAATCATATCAACTTGAAACCTACTGTAGAAAAATTTGGTGACTTCCCTACGGATACAATAGGTGTGTTTCGTTCATTTTTGTAACAATCACTGGTACATATCCGTAGTTCACTAGAAATTTGTCACTGGGATTTTGGATGCATAGTGTTTTAAACATTTCTTCACAGAATAGTTGAGCATTTATAAGAGTGACAAGCTCCTTGGAGAGAAAGTGACCTGAATAATTTTTGTCTCCATAAGAAATTGAGGTAAAATTTCACCCAGATCCGTGTAAATTGCCAAAAGGTTTGCAAACTGTGAATCCATAACGTGGTTTCCCTTTCATTTTGGAACTCATCAACTTTACATTGGGTACAACTTCAAGTGGTGTTGGTGTTCCCACCGCGAATTCAACACAGCCTCTCACTTTCTAAACGCTAAAACTCCCATTAGGCCACCTTGCTACTAGAACGACCTCTTATGATATGGGTACCACTTATTAACTAAAATCTTTTTTCATCCTCTTTTGGTTGGTTTTACTGAACCGAAAGGCTAGGCTTTGCTGATATTTTAGCTTATAGGTATTCAGCATTAACCAAACAACACTCACTTGAACTTGAAGTATTATAGAAATATCAATTATAGGGGCCAGTATGTCAGGGGAGACCCAGTACTTTTGTTCGGTGAAATCAACCAATCAGTTATCAAAAAATCCCCTTAATCTATTTAGGTTTCTCATAAAACGATGTCAGTGAATGCCTGTAATACGAGTTATTCACCTAACAATTGTTAGTTAACAAAAATCACAACCTAACAGGTTCTTCATATCCAATATCAGTGAGTGTGTATACATTTCAAATTCAAATATAATATACATATTTGAGAGATCATCATAACTTCCATATTATTTAATCTTCAAAGTTACTCAATAAAAATTCTTATCTTATCTGTCTGTTTATAGTTTGTATGCACCAGAACCAAACTAAAACCAGTTGGTTTGAACATCTCGTATGAACGGCTAACACCAAACACACTGAAAACACGAACAGTGTTTTACAAGATGCTCTTTACAAAAATGCTTTTACTCTTACCAGCTTTGATTTGATTATTATTATTATTATTATGATTCAAAGATAAAGTTGAGCTAGTCTTTAGAATGCAAAACAGTTTCCAAAATGTTGTCTGTTTTTGTGCAACGAAAAATTTACTGAAGTTATTTATATTCGATCATGTGACGTTATGCGCCTAAAACTTTTCAAATTAGTTTGAATTCTCGTGATGGTAGGAAAATATTGAGCGTGTTGTTTATCGAGTGGAGCTCACCAATTTTGAAATAAAAAGTAAATTAAAGTTTAAGTTTAAACACTTTACTAGAATATATTGATATACTCATTGTTCCGATTTGTGATAGAAAAATGGCTTCATCGTCAACTGCACTCGAAACACAAGAAAAGCTCTTTGTTGTTCATTTTTACTTTCAAAATGGACTTCTGAATAAAATAATGTTGAAGTGAAATAAAACTAATACAGTAAACATAAATGCATTAAATTATTTAGCTTTCATTCCTTCTAGTCTAAATCCAAGTAGTCGGTTGATGCATTTAGTAAGAAACAAGACAAATATGTAGTCCTGATTCAAAAAGTGCGACCTTGTGAATATCCTCCATGTATTAGTTCAGTAAGAACTATACACATATATATATATATATATATATATATATATATTGTTCCCTTGAGCTCCTAGTGGAACATAGGGCTTCAAATTCACGTCTCAACTTGCTTGTGTCTTCTGCTGTACTTTTCACCTTCATCCACGTTAGTCCATACTCTTTCAATTCCTCTTAACACGATCTAATCCATGTCACCCTTGAACCGACGACCCACTCGCCGCTTCTCTTTCGGCTTGGTTCCACTCGAGCAATGGCCTGAAGCGCGCGCGATGTCACCCAGCGGTCTAATCAGCGAGTGTCTGATCCATCTCCACTTTCTCCTGCATATTTGTTGGTTGGCGATCGCTTCTTGTTTTGTTTGCTCGTTTGTTCCCGTAGTCTCCTGTTGGTGATTCTTTCCGGCCCGGCCATCTGATCTTCAGTATAGAGCCAGCGAAGACAGTTGTTGGTTGATAAAGGTCTGGTCTGCAACAGGCGGCTGTTGAAAATATTCTTTGTGACCCGCCCACCAAGTTTCTGATCCGTATAGAAGAGCTGACTGACTTGACGCTGTTTGTTTTGAAAATCCGACGGAATTTTGTTGTTGATGCTGGCTGAGTGACCAGATGCTGATTTCCAGATTGGTTGTTTCAGGTTGATGAATGTGTTTCTCGTTCGCCTTCCCGATTCTTGCTCGATTTGACATCCTCGTCCGTCCCGACTTCCTGTAGTTGAGACAATGCTCCCTCCCTAGATAAGTGAGTGAATGAAGTAACCTCTTTCAAATCCCTCCCGTTGATGTCGGTTGGCGCTGGATGTTGCTTCTGTTATTGTTCTTGGTTGGTTGGTTGGTTGGTTATTTTCATAACCTCCGTCTTGTTTACCTATGTTCACCTAGAGTCCTGTCTTCGCCGGCTGCTTCTTCGACCAGTTTGTCGGTTTTTGCTCGTAAGTCTCCAATTTTGTGACAGTTACATCAAACATAAATCATCCACGCGCGAAATCCAGGTCTTCTCGGTTCTTCACGTCGGTTCAGCATATCTCTGTCTTCTCGTTTCCCACTGTCCACCACAATTAGGAATATCATTAGTAAGAATTACCACTTCGTAAATCATTTGAGAAGTGAATAAATTTTGTTTGTAATTGTTGTGTATACTGTAAAAGTATTTCTATAAATATGCGCTGACTGCACATCGCTTGTAGAGCTTGCTTAATAAAAAGCTTATTAAAAAAGTGGTTTTAAAAATAAGTTTTTATTTTCAACGCTGGACTGTTCACTTGTTTTAGCTTGGTATTAGGATATGCTTTTTTAACTTCATCAGTCCTATAGGTGGAATTATATACATGAGTTTTAACCCAATCTACTAAAATAGGGTCAACTGTCAATGCCTAAATATCATCACTTTCAAGTCGAAATAGATTGGTTAGACATTCTGTAATCTCTGAATAGATTTCGTTTCGTCAAAATGTCATGACCTGTATATTAAATTCGTTAAGATACATTTGATAAAATAACTAATTTAAAAACAATGCCATTTAAAAATGAGTAGATTTCGCCTAACAAGTAATTTTAATTTCTCTTATAAATCTTTTAATATCTTAGTGACATGGGGTCGCAATATTAGCCTGTTTGACAGGATTATTGTGAACTTATTTTAAGGACACAATCCGTATCCCGATCTGTGTAAAGACTATAATGATATTTCTTCCTGCTTAAGCAAAAAATAAAAACTAAGGTATAGTAGATACGAAGTATAGATAGGCATATACATATTTTAACCATTGCATTGACAATATAAAACTTAATGAATAGATGAGACGTTTGAAAGTATCTTTAGTTCCACTTTCAATAAAAGGGATGCATTTAAAGCAATACCTAGATAATTGTTTGCTCAATTCCTCGATATTCAGGTAAACAACCTGAAGATTTTTCAACTGTATTTTTCATCAGAGGTTACTTTCAGTCCCTATTTCCTGAGTGTTACCTGGAAGTCACTAATAAACAGGAATATTAAACAATCGCTGTTTTTATGTATTCACCTGGCTAGGAATGAAGGTATTTGGTGTTTTCTGTCCCCAAAAATCTATATTATTGTCCATGATGTATATCATACGAAGATATTTATGTTTTCTACCATCATTCTACTTATTCCTACCATTCATTTGTAGTAAGTTATAACGAATCACAACTGATCGCTTGAGTTCTGTACAAAATAATTTGAATAAAGCATTTAGAAGACAAATTTCGCCAGATGATATCATTTCATAGTTTCTTTACAACCGCCTTACAACTAACATGGTTAACAATAATAAAATGAAATGCATGACAACTACTCAGTTATATAAAATAAAAGCACATAGTAATGACCAATCATATTCAAATAGGTCAAGTAGTCCATGGTAGACGAAGATTGAAGTCTATTGTTTTTGTACACACAGTTTAGGCAGTATGTGATTAATCCAAAGTGCTTCCATCACCATCAATAACCTTGAATTAGAGTTATGTGAAATAATTGTGAAACAGTCATTAATATTAGAAGTTTCCAGACCGTAGGTGTTACGAACTTCCTGGAATAATTTGAGTGCCAAGTCAGATCGATTCATTATAAATTATTTAAGTTAATCCCAGAGTGTTTAAGAAAAGCCAAAACGAGTTTTTTTCCAACGTTTCTCTGTGTAAGCCAAAGCTTCTTCAAAAGATTCAATCTGAAACGTTCACAAAAATCTTGTTTTGATTTTTCTTACACACGCTAGGATTAAATTAAATAATTGATAATGAGTCATGAATATTGATTTTGTGACTTGACATTAATAAGTGCTTTACAATGGATGATGCTGGATTTCTATTCAGATTAATTGTACTGGGATTTTCTGTGTCTTGATAACCATTTCGGAACATGTTCTCTTCGACGACATTGGAACATCCTGTTCGTTCTACATATATAGGTGTCACCGCAACTGTAGGGGAACTTGTAGATACAGTTTGAAGTAGTGTTCACAGAATTTCGTCCTTCATTTGTAGGTACAGGGATCGAAAATGTTTGCCATGTGAGGAAAAGAGATGAGGCGTGTAACGTGGACTTGAGGACTGACTGAAGTCTTTGAGTTGTCAACTGCATAATTTGATCACTCTTGAATGGTAAATTAACAAAGATAGCTTTCTTTGGTACAGAAGCTGTCTTTTCTAGATGTAGTCTATCTTTACTGTGACAAGTGATGAAGTTCTGAGGGTGACCATTGGCTAATTAAACTGAATGTTGTCGAAACTCATCCATCAATGTGTCACTCGTGCATACTTTTCAGGCCCTTGAGAACAAACATTTTACTAGGGGACGTTTATACTGGACAAGAACAAAACTGTTGAAATGAAGATATTGTCCACTCCATGTCTGTTTACGAAAATTAGATCGCTGAATCATTCCATCATCTCTTCTGGTCACTGAAATATCCAGGAGACCAAGTTTGTTATTCGATTCGATTTCGGAAGTCACACGGATATTTGGATGAATATTATTAAATAGAGTAATAAAGTTTTCAACAGACTTACTATTATTACCAATGATCAGTGTATAATCCGCATAACGTTTATATAGAATGAATTTTCCAAGCATACCTTGCATTTGTTTCTCTAATTTCGACATGAATATATCTGTTAACAAGGGCCCAAGAGGGCTCCCCATCGCAACACCATTGATTTGTTTGTATACCTTTTCTTGGAAGGTAAATCTAATATTTTCTGTACACATTAAGATTATGTCTTTGATGTAAGTGACGGGAATGGGTAAGTTTATTCCAACGCTTGTGATGTATTCACAAATTTAAAAAAATCAACAGTTTCATGAAGAGGAACATTGGTGAACAAAGATTCTATGTCGATTGAGCACATAATCTTTTCCTGAATCTTCAAGGTGTCTACCATATCGATCAGATCAGATGAACTTTTTACAGAATGATTTGACAATGAGTCTCATACAGGCTCAAGGGCCTCTGTAATCCACTTTGCAATTTTATAATACGAAGAATTCGAGACGTCTAAGCAGGTGTCAGTGGGTTCCCAGTTTTGTGGATATTTGGAAGGCCATACAGCCGGGGAGTATGTGATCCAATAGCTTCAAGTTGTTTATAAAGTTTTTCATTTATAAAGCCATGCATCAGTAAAATCTGAAGCTGAAGATTGTTCTGCTTTTCCACAAGCAGAACATTATCAATAGTAGTAAAAATAATTATACTTCTGTAATAGCTGTTAACCTTGAATACTTGAACATAATAAACGTCTATAAAGGAAACAGAGTTCGAAATTGTATTCACACTCTTAATGGACAAAACATAAATAGACTTACTATAGATTTTATCCCAATGTGATAACTGGTTCTGGAGATAACTGCCTACTTCAGTGGTACGAACACGGGAAAAAAAACCTGTTTATTTTACTGCAAATGTATTTATGTACAATAACACAGCATGAAACTAATTACAATATTGTGCCAAATGCTGGGAATTTCATCATTTGTAAAACCTTTTTGAGATTTAAGTCGGTTTAAAGATAGTTTCATAACAATTTTTTCTTTAAACGTTCATTGAGTAACACTTCTTGAAGTTTTCTAGGTTTATGATCGATAGTCCTACCGGACAGCATATGAAATGCTATCAAATGTTTGGATGCAAGCATTGGAAACAAAAGGATATATACCAAGGACAAATTCATGCTTATTATTATCAGTCCGGTTAAAAAAACACTAAATGCTCATGTACATTATTTCTGAAGTGTATTTAAATTTATGTATACAAAGAGTAAACCCGTTTTCTTGATATATACATCCTAACATTTTCGAGGAGTCTGTAGACCGCAGTTTTGCCTTAAGACATTTAGGATTTCGTCGTATAACAATAACGATATTATCGTTGATAAAATATAACTACACTACCGGTGAAAATGAAATCTCTAGCTGAAGCTAAGACACAAATGTCTGAAATGTTATCTAATTATATTCATACAAAACAACAAAACTCTTACTATTCATTAACTTCTTGTGAAAATCTTACGTCATAAACAGTCTAATATGCTTATGTTTCCTTTCAGGGATTCCTGGAGTCGTGAAGCTCAACTAGCATATGACGTTATATTAATAGTGGCAATTTATGTGATACCCCTCATTGTGGTGTGTTTAAGTCAACATGTTGTCACAGTGCATTTAAAACAATCCCAGAGATTATTGATGCTTTCTGGTCATCGAAATACAACAGCATGGACAAGAAGACGTCAGCGGTTAACAAGATTATGTGTTCTTATGGCAGCATTATTTGTTTTATCTTGGTCACCTAATCATGTACTTAATTTATTAACTAAAACTTTTCATATTAATGATCCAATTACTGAGATTTTACTTGATTCTTCAATGTGTTTAGCACTGTCGAACGCTGTAACAGGTCCATTACTACTAATTACAACATGCTCAAATTATCATCGATATGTTTTCCGCTTTTTTTACCGACCATCAGTGACAAGTCATTCTACTCAAAGTTATTCAATGCCAGCTAATTCAATGAGATCATCAACTGGGATCGGTTTGCCAGTGGAAACATTTCCAGTGATTAGCAATCGTATTGGTGAGACAAATTTGAAGATAGTGAAAAATCCACGAACATTAGAAATTGTTGGCGATGAATGTGATTCTAGTTAACTTGCAGTTGTCTATATTTAAAAAAAAATTTGTACTTTTGAATAATCTGCTGACTGATCGCCAATGATTTCGATCTCCGTGTTTACTGATTCCATGTGAATTAATCCATTGCAAAATAATTTCTACTTTGTTTTCGAAAACCTGCTTACGGTCGTTTTAGTTCTGTATTTCAGTGTCACACTTAATTTGTGTCGTTTCTCTTTTTTTTTTGATCGACCAAGAGAGAGATATATAAAAATGTATTTTTCCTGTTGAGTTATCGTTTCTGTTTTGATTTTTTTTGATTTATCGTATTGTCAAGTTGTCCGAAAAATAAAATAAAATTAATAGAACGCATTACAGCACATCTTCAATATATACATCACAGAGATTAATTTTAAATTACTAAAGGATTTAAAGAAACACTTTATGTATATTTTGTTTGGTATTTAGGAGTTACAGAATCGCGTACTAGTTTCGATACTCTTTAAGGAAACTTAATAAAGCAGTATGTGATATTTATTCAGTTCTAAGATTTGATAAATATATCAAGAAAATCACTTCAAGTAGTATTTTAACGAGTGTTCAGAACACAGAGTGTAATAATAGTTTATTAGAAGTATTGACATAAACAGAGTGCAATTAGAATTTAACTGGTGGATGGTGACCAGCAGTGGAATCCACAATGCGCATTTCGTCCTATTTGGGACTCGTCATCTAGATGTACCTGCATTCCCCAGTGAGTGATGATGTTCCCACCGAGGCTCGAACCCAGTGCCCTTAGTTTCAAACGCCAAAGCGTTATCCATTAGACCATTTGGGCCACAAGACCGAACACTTTGGTCCAGTCAATCGACGGAAAAATCTAAAATTCAATTAAATAAGCAAAGTGCTCTAGCACAACAGCGTGTGTTCAATACCTCTGACGCCGAAGTACTTTCACTGGGTTTTTCATTCATGATCTGCTTCTATATGTTATAGGTGAGTGTTCCGCTAATTTTCGAAGTTTCTTGACTTTTGGTCAAACTATTTATTCGACCATTTTCACCCGACATAGGAGAATCTTGAACGTCTATGACAAAACCTTATTTAGATTTACGTAGCATCTTCAAAAATGTGTGGTTATAAACCTGATAGAAATGACAAAAATCACTGAACATTGATGTAGTCTTATAAAAAACGTGTATATACGTTTACACATTTATAAATCGTTAGCGTTCTAATATTAAACAACTTCCATGAAGTTAATAAGGACGTAATGGCTTATGCGTCAAGAATTTGGACGCTTAAATAAATACAATCAGATTTATAGGATCTTTCACTGATACTCCTTATCCGTGTGAGCATGAAAACAGAATCAAAAAAGAGTCAGGTCATACCAAAAGAATATTAGTGAAGTGAACGATTTCTTGTACGAGTTTGATTATTATTACAACCATAGCTTTGTGGAAGAAGTGCATAACGCCCAATACATAAATTCACTTCTCAGGGATCTTACTAAACATGAATATATACGAATCATCTCAAATATTACAGAAAACGTCTGTTAGCTGTTAGATCCCAATGTCTCTCTGTAAATTTGCTTGGAGTTTGTCACATAAATCTTTACAGTATGATCACAAAGTGAAGTGACATCAAAAAACTGCTTATTGCACAAACACTACACTTTCATAATTCATCGTCTACTAAACAATGTAAGGTAAACTGCTGAACGCCAAGCGTCGTCAGCAATCTTAATGATATAAGAATAAACCTTCAGTACTGTGGTAGGGTTTAATTCTATCATAGCGTAAATTTATTTAATAAAATCACAGTGTTATACTACACTATTACCTATTGATGACGTTTTGAGCACTATTTAGTGCTCATAGCCATAACAAGGTCCCTGATGGATGCGTGAGTAATCACTCATAACAAACAGAGACAACACTGCAATTTAATACTCTTTATAAGGACAAAAAGTAGCAAGTTATCTACTTATATCGTCTTCCTGTGATTAAGTATGATATACCTTACATTCTCTTACATCAAAAATAAATGGCACTGTGAAAAATGTCATTCTTCGTTAAAATGCTTCTTGTTCCTCAGTAGAATACAGTACGCGGACCTACTTGGATGTGCCGAATGTACCCACTTAGAATGACTGCGAGTTACAAAACGTAATATTTCATCCGATGCGTCTGTAGACACTAAACAGCGTGGCTTTAATTACATGACTCGCTAAACAGACAGACAAAGCAACATCCATTATAGTATCAGTTTATATCAACACATTGTTGAACACAATAAAGTTAGAAGTAGCGAGAAGTAATAGACAGTAAAGCAAAAGAGATGATCATGTCCTCAAAAGAATTAGGTATCCAAAGTGTATGGATTATTGAAGACTTTGATAAAGATAAAAAGAGAACATACTAGTCATTCTTAGAACATTTAGGGAGTATGTTGCCTAGATGTGTGTTTCAAATCTTGGCCTCAAACTGGTAAGAAGCCTTTAGATGTATAGCAATCTTTATCTTTTTAGATCACCATTCATTTGGTCTGAAAGTTAACTGAGCATACAGAGCATAGAAAATGAAAATTAATGTTCAAAAACAAAGGCACGTAGTAATCACTAGTAGAATTCTTTGTAAATGAATTCGATACGGTCAGATGCACACGACATAAAGCCTATAAAGAATGTTTATCATAGACAGTTGGATGAATTTAACTAGGCTACGAGAACACATCCGTATTTCTTATCATTTTCAGATCACGTATCCAGAAAATACTAATGAAACAAAATTTATTTTCGGAATTCTAATATTATCCACCACAGACTGGCAATGCCGTAAACAGCTCGTAATACCAGCGCATGAGTTCATAACATATGATGTGAAAATAATGAATATACCGTACTGTGTGTAGAAAGTGGAATATTACAAACAACAGTCGCGAAAAATCCCCTTTTCATATACTTGTAGAAAAATAACACTAATTCTCATGTTATCTCTCATATTTTTTATACCGTTGAACGCTACTATGCATGAAATCACTTCGTGTCTTTGAAAGGTCCAACGATGTTTTACCTTTCTTGCTCATAAAGTATCTAAGTTACAGCTCATCTCAATAAATCTCAGTATAACCGATTAGAACTACTACTTATCGATAAATCTTACGCTTTAACACAGTTTAATGAAACCTTCCTTCTACTTATAAGTACCATCCCTCTCTGGATCTTAACATACATTAAGAATCAGCTAGGGAAAACATTTGACACTCATTTCCAACACCATATTTACTGCCAAAACTAGACATGAATACATTTTCACTTCCGTGTTATTCGTTCAATGGACAAACGTAATTTAAGACAGTCAGTCCAGGATTTCAAAAAAAAATAAATAGATTTTGATTCAAGCATTTGAAGCTGCAAAGGCAGCAGGCAAAAGGGACCTGAGGACACTATATCAGATAACCAAATCTCTATCCGGGAAGAGATCAACACAAGCGAAACCTATAAAAGACAGCCAAGGGAAGCCCATTACCAAGGAAGAAAAACAGATTAAACAATGGGCGGATCACTTCAAAAGACTCTTGAACCGAACATCACCTGCAACCCGTCCAGAAATACCAACAACAGCGCGCACACAACTGCAAGTTGACACCAATCCTCCAACGAGAGCTGAAGTCTTGAACGCAATCAAACTTCTGAAAGCTGGAAAAACAGCCGGACCAGATGGAATACCCCCTGAAGCACTGAAAGCAGACCCAGAGACGACAGCAGACATGCTGACTCCATTATTGCAAAAGGTCTGGAAGGAGGGAAAGGTGCCTACTGACTGGAGAAAAGGTTACCTCGTGAAACTACCAAAGAAGGGCGACTTAGGACTCTGCAAGAACTGGCGAGGAATCATGCTCCTATCGACGCCAAGTAAAATCCTGAGTCGCATCATCCTGGAGAGATTAAAGGACGCACTGGAGACAGAACTCCGACCAGAACAAGCTGGATTCAGGAAAGGCAAATCATGTACTGACCAAATTGCAACTCTACGCATCATCATCACAGAACAAAGCATGGAATGGCAATCAAACCTCTACCTCAACTTTATAGACTTTGAGAAGGCCTTCGACAGCGTTGATCGTGAAGTAATTTGGAAATTACTCGAGTACTATGGCGTACCCCAAATATTCATCAACCTTATTCAACAGCTGTACGACAACGGCACCTGCCAAGTGATCCACAACGGAAGACTCAGCGAGGCGTTTGGAGTAAACACAGGAGTCAGACAAGGGTGGCTTATTATCACCAATGATATTCCTAATTGTAGTGGACTGACTGGATTATGCGTCAGAAGTGAGTGGGAAACGAGAAGACAGAGATATCCTGGACCGACGTGAAGAACCTAGAAGACCTGGATTTCGCGCGTGGATGATTTATGTTTGATGTCACACACAATCGAAGACTTACAAGCGAAAACCGACAAACTGGTCGAAGAAGCAGCCGGCGAAGACAGGACTCCAGGTGAACATAGACAAGACGGAGGTTATGAAAATAACCAACCAACAACAGCAACAACATCCAACGTCAATCACCATCAACGGGAGGGATTTGAAAGAGGTTACTGCATTCACTCACTTATCTAGGGAGCATTGTCTCAACTACAGGAGGAACGGACGAGGATGTCAAATCCAGTGCGAATCGGGAAGGCGAGAAACACATTCATCAGCCTGAAATCAATCTGGAAATCTTCGTCACTCAGCATCACCAACAAAATTCGGATTTTCAATACAAACGTAAAGTCAGTTCTTCTATACGGATCAGAAACTTGGCGGGTGGGTCACAAAGAATATTTCCAAAAGGCTGCAGACTTTTATTAACAACTGTCTTCGCTCTATACTGAAGATCAGATGGCCGGAAAGAATCACCAACAATGAATTATGGGAACAAACAAAGCAAGAACCAATCGCCCAACAAATATGCAGGAGAAAGTGGAGATGGATCGGACACTCGCTGAGGAGACCGCTGGGTGACATCGCGCGCCAGGCCCTCGAGTGGAACCCGAAAGGGAAGCGGCGTGTGGGACGTCCAAGGGTGACATGGAGGAGATCGTGTGAAGAGGAGTTGAAAGAATATGGATTAACATGGATGCGGGCGAAAAGTATAGCAGAAGACAGAAGAAAATGGAGACGTGCAGTTGAAACCCTATGTTCCACTAGGAACCCAAGGGAGTAATAATAAATAATAATACAAGCATTTCTTCGCATTCCTATTTTTAGATTATCCAGTTACAAACTGTCATATCCAAAGCACACAACTATTTCTCACTTACTGAACATATGCATATGTACAAAAATAAAGGGAGACAACCATAGCTTTTTCAGACTTTTGCCTGAATAGCTCTTCATTTTGTCAATGCAAATAATCAGAAGTAATTTTTTTGTAGAATAAATGCAAACAAAAGAAGTTTGGTTTCATTGTTTTACCAAATGAATGAACAGTCATGAGACTAATCCTACTGGGGGCATTATCTGAAACAAAAGTTTTAAACAACAATGTGGTTAACATAATACAAAAGCCTACCTCTTTGAATGTATGAAAAATAGTTCACGGATATTGAAATTATTATGGAAAACTTTTTGTCAATAAACTATTGAAAATCAATCGTTTCTTCTTTACACTTGACGACATGTTACCAAGTGATTAGCAGAGGCAGAGAATAAATTTTTCAATACTTTATGGTATGTTACATTTCTACAATTGATATTTTAGTTCAGAAGTATATTTCATATTTTTGAAAAGTGTATTATTCTGCTTTACTGCGTCGGTGGCACAGCGGTAGAATGCTCATCAACCATGCAGGTGGTCTGAGTTTCCATCCCCGGCCGACGTACGCCTATACCTCGCTAAGCCAGTAGTAAGACTGTTGAAGAGGGAACGTTGGGGATGAGGCTAGCAACCCCATCCTGTAAAAAATAAACACCACTGCTACAGAAACTTCAAGCCACTAGTTTGAAGCCCTATGTTCCACTGGGGAACGTGAAGGAATAAAGAAAAAGCATTATTCTGCTTTCATGCATCTGTCATCAACCAATTCAGTTTTAAAGATATTGTAGTTAAATATAAATCTAACCGAGTTAGCATTTAATTTTTTTCGCAGTTTTTCAGCTTTTATTCTTCATTTCGATATATTTATCCTGCAATTTAATACCACAACGGAAGAGTTTGTTAGTTAACATGTTTCACGAAACAAGAGAGTGCAAACATTTTTCAGAGCATATTTCATCTCTGAAGTAAATTCCATTAAGACTCCAGTAAACATTCGAGTTAAAGAAGATTCCAGATACAACGACATTTTCAGGGGGAGTGGTTTGATTTAGGATAAATGACAACAACTCTGTTTACTTTTAAATTTAACTGTTGGTGGCAGTGCTCACGTGCAGAATATTGTATAAATTAACACACTGATTGGATAAGTATAAATGGTTAAAAGTTTGAAAGATGGAAAGATGTGCAAAAACTTTTGTGCAATGATAAGCAAGCATTGAGGATATCAAGAAGCATAAACAGTAAATAAATAAACACACTAAATGAATTTAAGTATGGCCGAAAACTAAGAATGTAAGTAAATTCTAATGAAAACAGATGTGTTGTAGTTTAATGAAATTAAGAAGAGTCAAAGTTTTATGAATCATGTGTTTCATATGATGAATAAGCGCCAAGGACACCATTATTACCGTACACAAGGTCATGGCTTCAAACTATATTTCTCAGAGACTTCGACAACACAGATATAAGTGTATGCAAACAGTGCAAGGTTTGTAGTACTTTAATTTCTGACAACGCGTTTATCTGCTTGAATACATATCTAGTCTTGATTTAGGCTGAACAATGTAGTAACGAATGCTACCACTCAAAATCAGTTGGTATTTGAAGATTGGATTAGTAATTACATGTACCGCTACTAAAAATCCAAGTGATTATTATACGGACACAGTAGAATACATGCCTTTGACACTTCGAAATGCGATTTAATGATACATATTTAGATAAAGCAATAAGAAGTAATTTGTCTGAATCGTATAATGTATTGGCGCAACACATTTCAAACAGTCTGATCACACACGAACTTGTTATAGGAATATATATGATGTGAGAAAATAGACTTAGGTCAAGTTAAAAGGACATATTCAAGGTCAAAATAATAATGAAGACCACTAAACCAAATAGCAGAGGTAATAATACATCTGCTATGGTATCAAAAAAAATTTACCAAAGAAGGTTTACTGTGATGACGAATTATTTTTGAACGCATGAAGGTGGCTTAAACTTTCTAATTGCTTGGGCTTCCAAAACTTTAGGATATGCCCGAAACACGTTTTATAGATAGGTTTAAAAGATGTGTTAACGTCAATTTTATGTCCTGTCTCTATGATATGTTTCGCAATAGAAGAGCTAGGTCTCCTGTTCTCACTGTTAATAGGTTCTGATGATTCCATTTGTTTCTGGAGCCATTTAGGAATATGCTCTGAAACTAGCCCTTACTTGCAGAGATCGATTAGTCCTCCCTATGTATGTGTGTCCACAAGTACATTCAAATCGGTAAATAGAGTGGGATGTGACGTCATTTTTCGCATGTTCAGAAGGCTTAGATAGATATATTGGCTTTACCTTCCCTATTATTATGATATAAGCTGCATAAAAAGTCTTTTTAAGAGCAGCGTTCAGTCTTTGTCTAGTTATCAAGCTACTTTGATGCCCCATATAGGGTACATACATATTTCACAAGATAATATACAGTAGATTAAATTTTTAAAAATCTCACCACTTTTATGTAGAATACTTATACTCAAAGATAGTTCAGTTATATTTATGTGTACATGGGAAGAACTGAGAGGTTCTTCATAAAAAGAATTACAGAACAAATGCCAAAAATATTGTCATTACGTACAAGACTACCTAGTAGTGCCATTGACTGACAATATCCTTGATAGAGGTAACTTCATGAATTCCGATACAACCTTCCGGGTGGTAGACATACAGAGTAATAGAAGATTACTACAATATACAGGAGCAGAAGAAACCTGACTATTGAAGCCTAATTTATGCGCAGAGAAGTATTTTGTGATCTACCTTCCACTGCCTTGGTAATTTGTTGTTTCTTTACTAACTACTTTATTATTTATTCCATTCTCTTACAGTCTTTAAAAATCCTTCATTCATCTTTCTAATACTTTTCACTTATATTGATTGTACAGTAATCGTGTTTCCTAGTCTTCCCCAGTCTTACCATTAATTCATCTCTTATCACACCGTATCTGTCATAATTAAACCACCCTCTCTACAACCTTGAATCCCTATCACATCATATCTGTATTATGTTTAATTATCGTATTCTGTCTGGATCAAATTTGGAGAGGGATTTTGCTTCTTAATGGCAACCTGTATTTTTGTTTATGGTCAACAATTAGTTCATGAATCACGTCATTTTTTCTTTTCATATATATGATCGTGTAAATGTAAAAATACGTATTCTGTGTTGATTGTACCACCGAGCAATATCAAACTATTTGCACTGACAGGAAAATCTTAAACTGTTATATTGCACACAAGCTTTCAGTCTGATGCACTTGTGAAAAATATATCGCACACATGAAATGACATTGAGCTCAGTTCATCCTTCACTGTTTATTGTTCCCGCTTAGAAAATTTTCCTTTAAGGCAGAGAAAACTCCCATTTCATGCAATTAAGAACCCATGAATCAGTAAAAAGGTCTATTTTCGTAATTACACCCCAGAGCTGTACATTTATTCAGAGGGTTTGTATGTGCAGTGTGAGTTGACAACAGAGGTCAAAGGTTATTGTCAGTTAGTGATAAAGTAATTCAAAGTGCATGAGTAAGAAACATGTTTGAAAAATTGAGAATAACCTAGCGTAATCAAGATGGTTGATAATCTATTAGATGAATGACGAATAATCTTTTGGAAATTATTGGAGAAGATACACATGGACAAAGGATGGAAAATGAGTCGCAAAAAACACAAAGCGGACTAAACAGTTATTCAGGAAAGTAAAGAAGGAGGAAAAAAGAAAAGAAGAAAAATTGCACTAAAAGCGACTGGATAAAACGTTTCTAAAAACATAAATTTCCGGTTTCTCCTTGAGGATTGCTAAGGCTTTGACTGCATGAAGATGTAGGCAAAATCCTTTCGAACGGCTCGGTCGCACCTTGTATATGACTCTGACAGACATTTCTGCTGACACTGTATGACCAGATGCAGTGACTGCTGACTGTCCTACGTCCATCGGGTAGGACGAGGAGCAACTATAAAATACTTTATGTTCGAACGATTGGTCATCGTCTCTCGGTGTTTCGCTATGGCTCGTACAAAGCAGACTGCTCGCAAATCAACTAGAGGAAAGGCCCCAAGAAAGCAGCTAGCCACCAAGGCTGCCCGTAAGAGTGCACCAGCTACCGGTGGTGTTAAGAAACCACACAAATACAGGCCTGAAACCGTTGCCTTACGTGAGATCCGTCGTTACCAGAAGAGCACTGAATTACTGATTCGCAAATTACACTTCCAACGGCTCGTCCGCGAGATCGCACAGGACTTCAAGACAGATTTGCGCTTCCAGAGCTCAGCAGTTTCTGCTCTTCAAGGAGCCAGTGAAGCCTACTTGGTTGGTCTCTTCGAAGACACCAACTTGTGTGCCATCCACGCCAAACGTGTTACCATCATGCCAAAGGACATCCAGTTGGCTCGTCGCATTCGTGGTGAGCGTGCTTAGATGTTTGTTGGTTAGGAACCCAGAGGACGATGCAAAGGCCCTTTTTAGGGTCACTTGTGCGTCGGTGGCACAGTGGTTAGAACTCTCGCCGACCATGCACATGGTCCGGGGTTCGAGCCCACGCCGGCGCACACCTGATATCTATGGTCGGCCTGCAAAATTTGGGCTACCGATATCCATGCTGAAAATTCCATACTTGTACCAAAAATACAGTGTGGAATCAAGCTGTAAATAAAAAATAAAAAAATAAATAAATAAAATATAAAAACTTAACTACACCTCATGTAGTGAGCATTTTATGTGGTCGAGAAAAGTGTTAGGTGCAGAACAACTAACTTACTGAGAAACAGTAAGTAAATGGTCTTTATTATTATTTGTATCATTAATAAATTGTTGTTACTGTTTCAACTAATTCTTAATTTTAATTATTTGATTTGGATTCATACTAACTTCACCATCAATGTAAATGACTTGTCAGTTGTATTCCCACTTATTATGCATACAAAGGGGAAACTAGAGGCAGTGTTGCACCGAATGCCAAGAATTCCACATTGTATTAAATGTATTGTTTGAAATAAAGCCATTAATATTATTATAATCACCTTAAAAAAGTCGCTTACTACTTTCTGTCAATGAATTTCACAAATAATAATTCACTATTGGTGCACAGAAATCGGATAAATAACCTACCGAACTCTGTTTCTAAGAGGCGCGAAATGAAGAGTTGCAAGACTGAAGAAAATAATTTGTGAATTCCTATTGGTGTTGTTTTGTAAATCAATTTCGACTGGGAAGACTTCTGACACCTTTCAATGAGCACAACTTGCAATAAAAAGTGATTATTTTCGTCGCTGTAACAAAGTTTCAGAGAAATGTATAACTACGTGACAAATGTTCCCATACTTATTAATTGTTAATTCCCAACAAATTGAAACGGAAAGTGCCTGTCATATCACTTGGCCCAGTCAGCCTTCCACAAAGGTGTATATGATTCTGTTAATCACTTCAAGAATTGTCAACTGCGATGCTCTACATGTACTTGACGTCAAGATAAGAAGAATGCGAAAAAAAGAAATAATTATTCAAGCGTTAATAGATACCGTTTGAAAATATTCCCACTTATTATTCTCCTTTACTATAAGAGCGAAGACAAATATTTTAAATGAAACACAGTTTTCAGTGTTGATTTACTGGGTTTTATTTGGTTACAGTTTTGATCACAAGCTGAATTCAGTTAGTGAACCTTTTGGAAAAAACAACGGAATACTCGACACCTGTTTTATCCTAGTTTGCGGCTCAGTACCCACCGCGGCTAAGAACAAAGGCCGTCCTGTTAAAAAGTTTGTTCTCAATTGAAAAGACATGTGTGTATAATCTTTTGATGTAATACGTTCACGTAGTTCAGCAAAGAGTCTTTTAATCGGCCAATTCATTCACTTAGCTGTACAGTCGCAATTTCATATACTTATTTTTGTATATGTGTGTACAGCAGGTTTCTCCGATAAGAATAAAAATCAGTTAGGTTATTGCTATTAAGATATTTCAAAAGTGTGATGAGTAATCAAACAGTAACTAGGGTACACGTGAATATTAGCGAGAGGGTGATGGTGATGTGTTGTCAAAAAAAACTTATTTATTAACACATAAAAGAAGTTGAGTAAGAGTGATACAGTTACGTAATAAGATGCATAGTTTGATCAGTGTATTCTGATTAAGATGAACATGGAAACAAAGGAAACTAAAGAATTATGGTAGAATTGTAAAAATTGCAAATGTTATGAGTTAGAAAAAAAACAAGCACACAAACATTTTAATTGATTAATAATGTCCATTCGAAATTCCAAGAGATTGATGATTACTGAACAAAGCATATTCTTTTCGATAACTTCATCATCAGGTTCTACAGTTGTGTATATCAATAATAATGAAAATATGATTGTTATTGAAAACATTAGTGCTTTTTAAAAGAGTAGCATAGAATTACTTTGATCAGAATTCCAAAAGTTATTTGCAATTAGACTGTTAATAGATTATAGTCCAAAAAATATGTATGTGGTAATTTGTAAATTTGTAATACTAAACTGAACATCAGTATTACAAAGTAAATGGTTACGAGTGACAAAAAATGTACAGTAATAAATTCTCATGAGTCATGTTCATATTAAGTTCCATTTATATAGATTATAAACTTCAGATGGATAAGTGATCACGTCAACGACGGGAGTATAGGAAATCTATGTGCGTTGTGTGTGTGTGTGTGTCAGTGAGTAAGTTAACCACAACGTTTAAATATGAAAACAAAAGGTTGGTTAATACAAGTGTAATGACAAGGGGTAGGATAATTTAAAAGTACAGGACTGAGGTCCATAACAAGGCATTTATGAATTTGTAAACTCCACAGCAGGACAGGATAGTGATGGTGGTCTGACCTGTTTATTCTCCACATAGAGCACTGGTTGTCTCAGGAGAATCGCGATAGCCTTTGGTTTTTGGAGTATGAATTACCTGAACGATGGAGAAGGACTTTTCAATATTGACTTTGTGGCCACTTTGAACCAGGCGTTCTAATATGGAACTATTTATGCTTCTAACCACACCTTTATTTAACTACCCAGACGTTCCCGAGCAAGAAAAATCAATTTCCTATAGCAATGACCGATATAACTAGCTCCTCAGGCGCAGTAGAATTGGTAAATACAATAAGAAGTGGCTAGTCTATGTACTTCATCTTTCAATCGAGAAAGTAAGACTCTTAGTTTGCCAGCGTTAAAAGTTCCCTGAACTGATTTTCTAAACTTGTTAGTTACTATTTCGCTAGGTGTATCCGCCTTGAATTACAGTTGAATGTATAAAGGCTTCTTCTTTACGGAGAGTGAGTAGTTCTTTTCAACTTTCTCAGTCAGATATTTCCTGATGAATTTGTCTGGATAGCTATTTTCGATCAAGATATCATATACAATCCTTAATTCATCTTCAACTCCTTATAACCTTCTCATATTCATTTGGTCTTCGAACCGTAGTTATGCACACAATTCTGTGTAAATTAAGAGAATAAAGATAAACAAAGAGTAATCTTTTTGTTGTTTTTACTCTCATTTATTTTTAAATCCTTTCGTGTTTCGACCGAACAAAACACAACTATTTAATCTTTATAGAGGACTTATCTATGTGATGAACCATCTTTGGCACTGAAGTCTTTGAAATAAGTGTAATTTAGTTGCTAGTTTCTTATAATATAAACTTCCGAAAGTGTTTACTCGATGTGAGGTCATCTATGCGTAATAAGTATCTTTATAATAAGTTACTATCATATATGTTGACCTCTGGATTAACTAGTTTTGCAGATAATCTGTTTTCTTTGATTTGTAAGAGATGCTCTAGTTTTCATTAGATAATCAGCCTGTCGTTACATAAATCAGTATGATTTCTTGAAAAACTTGCAGATGAAACTTTTTAATTGATGATCATCTCGTTCATCCGAGAATTATGGGGGAGCAAATCTTAAATCATTTATAAGCTTTTCATAGGATACGCAGAGAACGCTTTCATCATAAAATATCATTTCGTTCTTAAATTGATGATATCTACCAGACTGATGCTAAATAGTCACGCAATAAGTCATTTAGATAAGTGAATATATTAACATCGAAATTATTTAGCTGTGTAGTAAATCTCTTCAGTTCTATCAGGGTAGAGGCTAGATAGGTTGAAGTTTTGTTAGTGTATTCAATAAGATAGCAAAATAATTAGTGCACTAGGATTTGGAATCTTATAAAAAGTGACAACTTGATTCGTGACAAAAAAATATTCCTGCGGGTAAAGAATTATAGATAAAGAAAATTGTTTCCATATTACATACCGACTAAATTAGACTATAACCATCAAAAAGACGAAACCATAATACTCTTTTGGAAGAAATGTGAATGGTGATAAAGCAAACTGAGGGCACTGGGTTTCTTTGCCGCCTGGTCATTGGTTTCCTTGACTTAGTTAGTTCCGAAAATCGATGGGTAACGAATCGCTCCTCTTAGCCAGGTCAAATCACAGAGAATAAGTTTCTGCCTCCTTTAAAGTTCCAGCAATTGAATCTCATGTGACCAAGAGTTTGGAAAACAATAATTTACCTCACTTAGATAGGCAAAACAGTTCCTGCCGATTAAATTATAAAACTATAATTGTTTTATTTTACTTTAGTGTTGGAAATTCCGATTTTCTTGCTTAGACCAAGGACTGTAGATTGTTGCACCGAGGGAAGAAATCGCACGTCTCAATTCCCTGATATGATGCTTCCTGTCTTTGACATCGTATCAAATTAAAACTTCCTTGGCTTGAAACACGATGCTGTTTAGGTGATTAGAGAAAGAGATAACTTCCTTTAAATTTCTCCCGTTGATGATGACTGGTGTTGGTTGTTAGTTTAATATTTTCATCACATATGTCTACCTGAAGTCCTGTCTTCATTGAGATTGTTTCAGGCATTTACAATGTTAATCAAGTTGAAGTAAACAGTTGACCTCCATTCTAGGCTCTAATCTATGACAATGAATTTTACCCACACATGATTTGCCAATCCAGAATCCAGCTACCTGTAAGCGAAGTCTTCAATCCATAGCACCCTCTAGTCTTTACAGGATGATGAGATTTATCATTTCCCTTCTGCTGGATAGTAGCATGATGCCACATTTCTTGAATCTGCAAAGGTCGGCATTCTTTTGGCATTCTAAAAAGATAGCCTTTGTACCTTCCTGGCATCTGTTTCCAGTGGTTATTGAGAATACCATCTGATTCCGTTCCTTTCTCTGGTGGCCTCCAGTTTCGAAAATTCTGACTTTGTCAAAGAGTTGATGTGAACTGACAGTTATATGTTTGTTGAGGAAATCTCTTCCCGAATAGTGACCCGGTTATCTGATATAGTGTTGTGAGGTAAGCTTTACCTTCAGAATGTTCTGCTTCAGTGGCGAGTCCATAGTAAAAGTATTTGCATTTTTTCTGAATGGTTTTTACTCGGCCTTGCACTAGGTAGTGAATTGAACCTATATATATATATATATATATATATATATATATATATATATATATATATATACTCTTCTTGACATTGTGCCCGGTAAGCTTTTTATGGCGGCCTCCTTGAATCATTAGGCTACCTGAATTTTAATCCGAGATGATGCATCACATTTTCTTTAGTTCTTGTTGTTATAATCCTTCAGTTACGTCCGTGGTTCACAAAATGTGCTCACACACAATTTTAATTGGTTTGCAACCTACTGCTGCTCAATTATGGAGGACCAAAGGAAAATACCATAAAGGATTTTTTTTATTTTCCAGATCTAACATCACTGCGACACATGATTTACTGCAGATGGCTGCTTTACTTCAAACTCCTGGATGAACAGCAAATGTTATACCATAAAAATTATGCATATCGTGTAAACATATTATGCATAATAAAGCTATTGTTATAATTATTATCATCATCATTATTAAGCTGAGTCTACGTCGTCTTCAGATTGTAATGAGGTCTACCTCATTTATGGTGTGTTCGTCTAGTAAGGCCCACATATCCTTGTATACGCTACTTTCAATCACTAGATCACTAAATGTTCAGAAGTCTGGAAAAACTACACCTTTGTAATTCAAATAATTATTCGTCTATCGACTTAATATTATTATATCTTTTAATTCCTACAAGAACATAGGGCTTCAGCTGCGCATCTCCATTGCCTTCGCTTTTCTGCCAACTTTCTCACCCCGCTCCAAGTCTGCCCACACACTTTCATCTCCTCTTCACATGACCGCCTCCAAGTCACCCACACACTGACGACCAACTCGCCGCTTCCCTTTCGGGTTCCACTCGAGCAATGGCTTGTCTAGTGATGTCACTTGATGGTCTCCTCAGCGTATGGCCAATCCATCTCCATTTCTTCCTGCCTATTTGTTTCACAATCGGTTCCTGGTTGGTTCACTCCCAGAGATCTTTGTTGCTGATCTTTTCTGGCCTGCCATCTGATCTTGAGTATTGAGCGAAGACAACTGTTAATGAAGGTCTGAAGTTTGTTTGAGATGCTCTTTATGACGCGCCAAGTCTCTGATCCGTATGGTAAGTAGCACTGACTTCACATTGGAGTCGAAAATCCGGATCTTATTAATCATGGTGAGTGCTGTTGTCCTCCACACGGACTTGAGAGTAATGAAAGCTTGTCTTGCTCTCCCGACCCTCGCTTTGATATCCTTGTCAGTTCCTCCTGTAGTTGAAACGATGCTTCCCAGGTAGGTAAAGGAGATTGTTTCTTTCAGGTTCCTCCCATTTATGCTGATTGTTGTCTGTTGTTGTTACTGTTGCTGATGGCCAGGAATCTCCACCACCTCTGTTTTATCTATATTCACCCGGAGTCCTATCTTTGATGCTTCTTTTGCCAACTTGTTGCTTTTCACTTCCATATCTTCCAGTTTGTGGGAAATCAGACATATATCATCAGCGAAGTCCAGATCCTCCAAGTTTTTTGTGTGGGTCCACTTTATGCCTGTTTCCTCATTGACAACTACCTGTCGCATTATCCAATCTACTGCAATCAGGAAGATCATTGGCGATAGTAGACAGCCTTGCCTTACTCCCGTCTTTACTTCTTCGAAGGATTCCGTAAGTTTCCCGTTGTGGATTACTTGGCATGCAGCATTGTCGTATAACTAATGGATGAGATGTATTATTGTCAATGGCATCCCGTAGAAGCGAAGTACTTGCCAAATGACCTCCCGATCGACTTACGACGAGTTGTTTTTCTATGTTGTCTGCCCTCCGTTAACATCTGGAATTATGACTGTATCGCTTACTTTAACATTTTGAGCTTGGCTTCAAACGATAAATTTAGCTAAAACACTGGTCATTAAAAGCAAACTAGTTAAGTGTTAAACTTTAATAAGTGATCATTGTCTAAGTAATGCATAAATTAGCTTGTTTAGGGTATAATTATTTCAAACTGAAAAATATATTAGACATTATTACTAAATAGCTTTTTTGTTTGAATTATGCAGACTCTTATACTTTATTGCGTTTGAGTGCTTGAAATTAAGAAAATAGTTTTCAAACGATGTTACAAATTTACATTTAACTTTTTCAGTGCAATTATTTAACTTTTCTTCAGATAACGCAAAGTGATTTTGCTTCTTCATTTCTTATCTATTTTTATGATTTTATCTTTTGGTTTATGCACTCAGCAGTGGAATGATAAAAAAACTGTTAGCGTTTGGAAGCCTGTGACTTTTTATTTACTTAGAGTAAAATAGTTATGTTCTATCATCGATTGTCTGATGTCTGCAGTAATACAGGCAAAGTTATTCAGAACAGTGAGAGATTAGATATTTGCCTATATTTACATTCATCGTGCCTTGATAACTTATCACTGGAAGTCTCTTTTATCTAAGAACGGTGAACAAGTTCTCGCATGCTTCAGATTTCACCTGATAAATCACTTTTTTATATTATATTAGTGATGATTAGGGCTAAACTTCGTCTACTGCTTATACTGCTATTGTTAACTGTCCTTTATTCGCAAAAAGATCGGTGTTATCCTAATTTTAAGAGACTGTAATCTTTTTGTTTACCAAGGAATAATTAAAATCAAGCGCATTATAGTAACAACTCTTTTGTACTTTTAGAATAAATAAGGCGGGAAAAATAGGTACATGGCGTGTGAAAAAAAACCTTAACTGAGAAGGAATCTATTCAGTGATTTTAAAAAGAATAAATTTAGCTCAAACAATGGATTATAGCCTGATTCCACACCGTATTATTGGTAGAAATATGGAATTTTCAGCATGCGATATCGGTAGCCTAAATTTAGCAGGCCAACCAGTTGAGATCAAGTGTGCGTCGGCTGGGGATCGAGCCCCGGCCCATGCACATGGTCGGCAAGAGTCCTAACCGCTGTGTCACCGACGCACACTTAAAATTCTTAGTTTTATCAAGTCACCCTTGATACCAAATGATGATTTTTCTTCCACTACTCCATAAGTCGTCTCCTTAGAATGATTTGGATCAAAAAGTTAATTGATTCACATACTGCTAGGATTACAAATAGAAATGAAACAGAAAAATGAATCATTTCTAGGGTGTAAGGATTTAGGCAAGCCATTATTATGTATCCGAATATCTGAAGAAATATTCACTTTATAAAAACGTTGTGGCAACCGCTAATATGATAAGTTCACTTCCGAAAAAGCATAAATCTAATAAATACAGAATTATCTTGTTAGAATTATTTAATCCTTCCAATATACTGACGAAAGACAAATAACCCCTTCGAATATATTGTTATCTATATTACTTGAATTAAACAAAATACGTCATTCATTAGTGCCTCAGGAATTTGTGTGTATTGTTTACAGTTCATTTTTATTAAAAATGACCAGATCACTGCCATAAACCTTCTTTTCGAGTCTTTCTTTAAACCAAACAATTCAGACTTCGGTTCACGGAGTTTCGCGTTTAATGTCTCAGAAATACGGTTCTTGGTGGTTTGCAATACAGTTTGCCTATGTAAATATGTTAGTATTAACAGTAAAGTATATGCTTTAACTACACTCATTGAATAATTAGTACAGAGCTTATTTGGAAAGCTGCAAAAGTAGGTATTACACATGCTTTTTACATATTATTTTCATAAGGAGCACGTCAATAATAATAATGGAGTCAAATTTGTTTGAATAACCGATTCCTTTTTGCAACGTACAACTTTGTATGTTGAATTTCCGAAATCAACAAGCAATTGATATGCTTATTCAAAGCCATCAATATCTTTCAAACCGCCGAAAAAATAGCTTTTCTTCTGTTTGTTACTGCTAACATTGAATTATTTTAATACTTTTTTACTAACTGAATAATGTTTGTTGCGACACCATTCCCTATCTTTTAACTCCAGTCTATGAGTAATGACATTTCGGTAGATCTGAAAAGCTATAAAACCACGAAGCTCTTTTCTTTCCTGTCACCAAATTACTTTTCCAGACTCTACTGATAATCAGCTATAGTCTTCGACTTCTTGACAGGCTTAAGACTACAGTGACAAATTTTCACTGGCTCCCAGCATATCAGTTAACAGTAAAACCTCCAGAATTCGAATGTAAGTCGTACAGCATCTGCATTAAAGTAATCACTTCTAGACGACACAGCATATGAATGATACTATTCAAGGTTAAATGACGTTCATAACACCAAAACTTGTAAACATCTAGATTATGTCTTGTACTGCGTAACTTTATGAAGTGCACTTAAAATGATCGTAAATTTAAGGACATTAAATTTAGAAGGGCTGTTTGATTCATTAGCGTCATTAAGTCATGTTCCTCAGATGTTGAATATGAAGTGAGATTTAAAGTTCCAAACTAATCTAGTGAAGAAAAGCCGAATAAAATTTTATTCCCGCAAACAATTTTGATGACTATATTTAAATTCATGAATAATCCCCATCCAGACATTAAGGAAAACAAAACACATAATCTAGCGAAGAGTCACTTTTTGGTGAAATCATTCACTTAGCTGTGCAGTCTCAATTATGTATAGTTATTTATGTACGTGTCTGTACATTGGGTTTGTCCGATAAGAACAAAAATTAGTTGGGGTTGTTGTTTACGTCATCAAAATATTTCAGAAAATTTGATGAATAATTAAATTGTGACTAGGAAGCGGGTGGTGTGGACAGTAATTAGAGGGTAGTGGTAATGAATAGTCAAAATATAGTTTAAATGCATGGAGGATTTAATCATGAGCTGACATCAGCTAGAGAACCACTGGAAAACCTGGGAGTACTGGACAGCTGTTTCGTCATAGTTTGGGACTCTTCAGCAGTACGTACCCACCGGGATTCGAACCCAGGATCTTCTGGTTACAAGGCGAGCTCGTAGACCATTGAGCCACTGGGACCCGATTCTAGTGGGAAGCCGTGACCAGTAGGGTACAGCAGGTCGAAGATGGGGTAGTAACTCATCGAAGAAGACATTGCGAAGTGGTCGCGCTATGTCGTGAACTGGCAGAAGTAAGAATTCAAGGACCATTGGATCGGGTCCCAGTGGCTCAATGGTCTACGAGCTCGCCTTGTAACCAGAAGGTCCTGGGTTCGAATCCCGGTGGGTGCGTACTGCTGAAGAGTCCCAAACTAGGACGAAACAGCTGTCCAGTACTCCCAGGTTTTCCAGTGGTTCTCTAACTGATGCCAGCTCATGGTGAAATCCTCCATGCAATCAAACAAAATCCTTACAAAACCAATGCTTGAACATAGTTAAAATGTTAGTCAATGCATAAAAGAAGTTGAAAAGTGTATTGTAGTTAGGTAATAAGATAAGTAATTTAGTGAGTGAGTTTCGATTATAATGCACAAATAAACGAAGATAATTATGTAATTATGTAGGAGTTTTAAAGAAATAAAAAGAGTTATAAGTTGTTAGAAAAGCAGGCACACAAACGTCAAGTCAGTAGAAATCAACACGGTTGTTGCCGTAGAAATGTCTGAATGAATTTTTTTTGTATAAGAAAAGGCACAAACAGCAAAGAACATTTTCTTTTCGATGATCCATTTTCATGAGCTGTACAATCGTAATTATATTTAACAAAAAAACATTAGACCAACCAGATACTGATAAGCACTCTCGTTAAAAATGTATTACGTAACGTAAGGTGTAACCTAGATGGGATGACTAATTGTAAGTTAGGAAAGAGGCAGAAGTTGGCATAACCTAATAAGTGTTAGATAATGACTAATCAATAAGCTCGTGTAGAACTGACAGGAACTAGTGGGAAGACGATAAATTGTTCTATATTAATCTGTATGAAAACGCAACGATATTAATAAACAGTAATAGAGCGATAATAAAATAAGTATGATGAGAATAATAATGATAGTAAAAGTTAAGAATAATGATAGTGAACTTACATATTAAAAGAAAGAAGCAAAATTATAGTAAGAACTTTACTCTGGCTATGACAGGGCCAGAAAATGTGTGTACCGTTTTGCATGCACAGGTTCGGTTTTAGGTCTCGAATAGCCAATGCCTCAGCTATGTACAGATGTCGTATCCGCAGTCCCTTTGTACGATATTGAGGGACTGTGTGTACCACTGTGAAGCATTCGTGTGGCGGTGCCCGATGTCTGGAGATGAAAAGGTGTTCGAGGATTAAGCTGTTGCTATTCTTCTTTTCTCCTCTGGCTAATCAAGCTGGGCAGTGTTCCAGGATACGTTTATGGACTTGATATTGCGTACGGCCGACATACGTCGCTCCACACGAGCAAGTAAATTGATAAATACACACTGAAGTGGCCAGAAGTGGTATCTTGTCCTTAGTGTTAGACTGGATTAACTGTCTGCAGAAAAATGTGATACTTACAGTGGCTGTTGGAAATGTCTTCTTCAGACTTTTTGAAAGGCAGTTTCTGAGAATTTCCGCTGCGATATCACCTTTGAATGCTACGTGCATGAAGAAAGTCTTCTTAGGAACCGTTGTGATGTTTGACACCGGAGGCTTCTCCTTCATGTTTTGCGATCAATCTTGGTGGATACCCATTCTCTAGTAGGGTTTCACGTAATAAATTTAATTCTTTCTCTACCATGTCTTCCGAGCAGATTTTTCTAGTCCTTGAACACGGTGTACATACCAGGTTTCTCTTTCGGATCAGCGGAACAAAGCTCTGGAAGTTGATAAACTGTCCAGTCCATGTCGGCTTACGGTGTATCGATCTTTGGATTGTACAGTCGTGTCTTCTGGTGAGTAGTACATCGAGAAATGGAAATGAGTTGTTCGATTCGCGTTCTAAGGTGAATCTTATTGATGGATGCACTGCGTTGAAGGTTTTGAGGAGAGAATCTAAATCACATTTTTCATCACACATTATAAACGTATCATCTACGTATCTCTTGTATAAGTGCAGTTGACTTATCAAGGGATCAAGGATGTTATTTTCGAGACTCGCCATGAAACAGTCGGCTAAGAGTGGACCGAGAGGAGACCCCATGGCTACTCCATCTTTCTGTACATACAACTGTTCATTGAATTTGAACTGGATATTGAACGTACATCTTTCAGGTATTTTATGGGGAGAGGAACTTCTAGGTTGTTGGTTTCGATATAATTATAAATGAAGCATATTGTTTCGGTTAGGGGATACTTGTGAGTAGGGAGGCGACATCTAGTGAGATCATTTGTCTTTCAGACACGTTGACGTCCTTCACTGAGCCGATGAAGTCACATGTATCTCTGAGGCTATATTTTGTCATATGTCTTTTAACTGGTTCGAGGATATCAGCCAGCTACTTCGCGATTTGGTGATATGGTGAGTTAACCATGTCTATTACCGGTGGGGGTGGGACATTCTCCTTACGCAATTTAAGCAGTCCATACAGTCTTGGAATAGTTGAACTGCATGGTTTTATTTGCTCATAAACCTCAGGTGTTATGACTGAATCTTCTTTCATTCTCTTCAGCAATTTTGTAAGTAGGTTTTCTGTTCTTTTGGTTGTGTCTTTATGGTTGGGTGGTTCGAAGAATTTAGTGTTGCCTGATAGTATATTTGTCAATTTCTCATTATAATCGGATCTACTCATTACTACAATCCCACTGCCCTTATCAGGACGGACGAGGATTATGTCTTTATTTTCTTGAAGTTGTTTAAGTTGTCTTCTGTGTTCCTTGGTCAGTAGGTAACGGCGGCTCGGTTGCGTACGAATGTACTTGTAAAACCTGCCAAGAACTAAAGCTTTGAATTGATCCAGATCTTTTTCGGAAGTAGGTGACAAATCGGATGTCTGTGACATTAAATTCTCAAACTGCAATTTAGTTTGTAATTCGTTGGTTGTACTCGATACATGACAAAATTTTGGGCCAAGTGATAGCACTTGCATTTGAACAGGAGTCACAGGAAAATTTAAGAAATTAAAGACATATTTCTCCTGATTCTGTCGAAACGACGAAATAGTTTCAGATGGTTTCAGGCTTTTTGTTAGTCGAGAATTAGTATCGTCACAACGTTTTTTTATGACACTAGATACGTAATCCTGGAATGTTTGTCGTTCATCATTGGATAGTTCATATAAAGCATGGGTTCTTTGTGATATGTTTCGCTCAAGTTCGGGTATGCATGAGCTGATGGCGTGGATGTGATTCAGTTTGTGACGTTTTAGTGTCTTTGAATTAGAGCAAATATGATTCCGGCGGAGATTCTTCCAGTTATGTTTTGGATACTCTTGCTTATCGATGCATCGTTTAGGAAAATTAAGCTCCGTGTTAACTTCAGCAAACTTGACAGAGAAACGCAAGAATTTGTCTAATTCCTTTACTGTCACAGGCTCCTTGCAGTTCTTCGATGAACGAAATATTCCTATACTGAGTCATAAGAAAAAGCACAAACAGCGAAGAAAATTTTCTTTTCGACGATTCATTTTCATGAGCTGTACAATCGTAATTATAATTAACACAGAAATCTTTTTTGTATACGTTACCCTGGTTTTTCAAAATGAGTGACTAAGGCTTCAGCAATATAAGGAAGAGTTTTTTATTCAGCCAACTTATACCTTTACTCAGTGAAGAATTATTGGTTCACAACAAGATAGAATACCTTATTCAACTTTTTGCAATATATTGAAGTTCCTTAAACACATTAATAGAATAAACAAATTGACTTCATAATTCGAAATCTTTTGGGAGAGAGTGCCTTCTTCAACATTCAAATTAAGTGACAGTTATAAAAGTTTACAGTACACGCATTTGACACATTCGAACATATCGCTAACTATAGGATTAAATTCAGTCCTGCTTTTACCTAATCCAGTCACCATCTTTCATTCGCATTCTATTAAAATAAGATTTATTCTGACTGATGTTTAGGAACTATAAACGTTAACTGAAGTGAAACTATCTAATTAATGGAAGTGAATTTCAGCTTGAAGTCACACTTCAAGTTTAATTCACTAAACATCAGACATGATCAATAATGAAACTGATGAGACCTTCATTACCACAAAGATGGTGTCTTCAAATTTATTGTATACTTTAATCTTAATGTAAAAACTCTTCTTATTGAAACATTATTCAATAGTTTAAAACATATTGTCTCCTAGTTATTGGTGTGAGAACAGAATTTTTATTTACAGTGACTCCTTCAATTTATACTAAATAAAAAGCAGCTGAGAACTATGTTCCACCATAATGCATGAAATCTTCTTTAGATTAATGAATGAATAGAAGAAACTCAATGCTGAAAGACCTAGATTTAGACTATTCAGCTGGTTGGATGACTTAAGTTCATTTTATTTGCAGTGTCCTAAATGTGTTTTATCATTACACTCAGGTAGTAATTATGTAAGTATAATTAGGTAGCTTTCAGTCATTCAACTTTTCTGGGAGTTTTGTCAGTTTCGATAATCTACAAAGAGGAAGCCTTTCTCTAAGAAAACCCATGAATTAGAACAATTACTTCTACGTTACTTTATAACTAAACAAAAAAAATCAAAATTTTTAAATAATCTATTTACCCTTTATTTCAGCCAACTTTTAAATCTATTAGTGTCCAATGCTTGATTGCTGCGAATCACATGAAAGACATTTTTAATCTCGACAGATTAATTCAAAAAATTATGTGAATTAGAATATTTTTTTAATGAAGCAATAAAAATGAGAGATAACTATTCCGAATCCATGTTCAGTAAACTTGTTTTTAATACTGAAGTACTTAAGAATACTTTGATGTTCACTCATGTGAGTTTTTCGATGATGACTCTACTCTGTCAAACATTTTCCATCCTTTCAGCATTTAAACAAATACGTTACACTATTGAAGGCATACCATGAAAAAACTTTAAACTTCCTCTATTGCTTTATATACTGTTTTTTCGGTTTTGCATTTTGTGAATAATCAACGGATTCATTCTCAAAAAGGCGTAAATGTTCATGCTTATTCCTTATCTATTCATGTTTTTAAGCAAATATTTGACTAATGAAAAAAGAATAGGTCTTTCAGTATTTATGATTCGTCAAAATATGGCACTGAAAGAAAGAAAGAAAAACTTCTCTTTGACTATTTCTATTTTTGACCAGTTTGGTTCGATATGACCCTAAATACTGCTAACGCAATTTTGAATACAAACTTAAAAGTGAAAGGAACCTAATGAACCCTATCGAACGCAAACGCTAGAAATTGCATATTCTATCTAAAGCTTGCCAGGGCTATATCTGATTACCAGATCATTTATTGAGTATTTAGAAAATATAAATACACGAGTACAAATGGAGTATTGTCTTAGAATGCAGTTTTACACCATCGATATGACTGTAAACAATAAATCGTGTTCAGGGCGTTGCCTGATAGGCAATAATATTCTGCTGTTTCATATACGTAGCATTTAAAAAATATATATAATTCAATATTTCCCACTGTAACAATAAGAAAACGATATTCAACGAAGATATCCGTATCAACGAATTTATATCTAAATATAGTTATTTTCAAAAACTATATCATGTGACGAAGTTTAAACGGTGTGAATACTTGTGATAACAATGTGAAATACGATCAAATGATTTAGCTTACGATTTCATCTCTCGGTATCAAGCTATGAAACACGTAGTATCCATGGTCTTTTTTTATATATGACGTTATTTGTTTCATCGCTTCATACTTGTCTGAGATTAAAATCAGAAACCTTTTAGAGCATTCCACACTGTTATTACAGGCATTCACAACTTCCTTTGAATTTTATTATAGAATATAGTTTTTTATAAATTATATGCACAAATATACAGTTGTACCTCCTGATAATGAATTTGGTGAAAAAAGTCTTTCTTCACAGATTATTGTGCTCTTAATATAAGTAGCAAACAAACCACTATGATAGAAGGGTACGTAGAAGTAGGACCTTGATAAAAAAATCCTGAACATTTAATACAAATCATTCGTAATTGCTATAGTGAACAATTGTACAAAATGAAAATTGAATTAACTATTTGTCGCTAATGGACTACATATGGCGCCTCTTTCTCCTTTGCTAATTATTTGAAAAGCTCAATTTTCCAGTTCGAGACTTCGAACCTTTTTTTAAGATCAAACAGAAAACTTAAAAGCAAGAGAAGCCATCCATGCCAAAAAAGATAGTTTATATGAACCTCGACCTCAAAGGTAACCTACTTAGTGATATCCTCTGGAGGAGAATTTCCACTTCTTTAAGAAGAACTTTCTTTGCGGCAACACTAAGTAGTAGTGTTCTCCAGTCACTCACTGATCTGTAGAACCCCAAAGGACAGGATCTCGCACCTGACCACTTCTTTGTGTATATATCAGTTCATCTGTTGCTGTGGTACCGGATACATCGGTCGTTCGACGCACATCCTGTCAAAAAGGGTCAAAGAACACCATCTAGCGTGGCTGCAGAAAGGAAGTATTGGTCGTATAAGGAGTGCAATAATCGAACATATCGTCAACACTCGTCGTTCCATCTCAACAAACGCCTCCTTCAAAGTAATCTACAAAGTGAAGAACAACCTGCCAAATACAATACATTTCCGCCTTCTTTGCATTGCTGAAGCCCTAGCTATTCAGTTAGAAGAACCAGAACCATGTATATAGAAGAAAATTATTCAACCACTTCTACTATCATGGTAACAGCTCTGTTGACTTGACTGAACTTTTGCTTGTATGCTTATTTTTCTAACTACTTAAAAGCCTTGTGTAATTCCGTATGTTATTTTGTTTCCATGTACACCCTGAGCACAGCTCTTTCATCAAACTATTCACGCCATCACGTAACTCTTATTTAACAATCGTTTGTGACAACTCATCACTTTTGTTTCTACCCTCTTATATCAACATCCAATCTGTTTGAACCTACTAATTGTATTTTAATTTGTATAATTTAATGTGCACACACATACAAAACAATCACACACATATATATATTTGCGATTGTACGACTATGAAAATGAAATCATCGAAAAGAGACTCTTCGCTGAACTACTAGTCTTCTGTTTATAGTTAATATATGCTTCGTGATTGCAGACCACAAAACGCCAGTGGAAGTATTTCGAATGTTATTTTCTTTGACTGACTGATTCCTGTTATTATAATGAACACAGATGTAATTCAAAATTGTAGTGAGCACTATAGCTAGAGAGTCGTTGATATTTCTGCACAATTAAATGCTGGCTTGGAGAAGATTATTAACCTAAAATACATTTATTTTACTACAAAATTATGTCTTACTTTGCAAATTTATCATATGAACTAAATATTAGGACAACTACGAATGCTTTGGATTGGAGTATTTTTCTCATATTCAATTTGTTTATTGTAACTAGCTTATTGAAATAACTTATAATTAAAAGAAAATCTTAAAATTTGTTTCCCATGGACTGACTGTCTAATGATTTTCTCTTACTTTTATTTCAACCTTCATTAACTAAATAAGATAAACTATGCTAGCACCTCATTGTTTGATAAATAATTAAGCGAGAGGTGAATAAATTATTCACTTTCTTCAAAACAAATTCCTTAAGTTATTAGATCCGATAAACAAAATACAATTAATACACTTTGACAACTGTTTCGCAGGTTATATTCGACCTACACTGAAAATAATATTATAAAATACAAAACCAATTATAGATAAAATATAAACAGTAAACAAAAGGATATTACAATCCCTTTGTGGATGAACTTATAATTTTCACCTAATTGGAATTCGATGCATAGAATATCATCAGAAAACTCTAAGTAGGTATTTATCGGGGTTAATAGGTGTGTAAATTCGATTCGATTTATTTCCAAATAAGCAAATACAGAAATGTAAATTATCATGTATGGCAGAAAGGGCTAGATCTATCCACACTATTACTACATCAGGTGATACCACTAACAAATGGAGAGCACAGTGTTCTGTATTCACCATTTGAAAATATAGAGGAAGAAAGATCCAGTAATTGACCTCTCTCTTCACTTAACTTCATTACTTAATAATACTTTAACCCTGCTTTATTTATAGCAATTTTTATGACAATTAAATGAATGAAATTAATTTAATTATAAAATGTGTGTATTTCTATCCGGGCATTATGAGACAACTGTGCAGTTCTACATCGAAGATGTTTCTGTCTTTACATCACTGACGGATTCAAATATATTTCCGTCCAGCTTTGAAATATTTCAGGCTAAATGAGTCTTAAAACTGTCGTACATAGAAAGTTTAGAGCTATCCTGCTGTGACATGACGTTCTCTGGTATGCTGGTGAGTTATTTTTCTTCAAAATCACTTTCATAAGTAACCAATGTACTTAGCAACAATCACTGAGGCTAAGGTGAAATACTCAAGAATCACTGAATTACACACCTTCCTACATTTTGATTCATTCATAACGAGACCACAGAGATTAATCCGTCCGCAGAAAAGTTTGCAGTAAGCACGACATTTCATTCTGCTGGTCATCCTACTCTTTGATTCCACCACTTCGGTAATAAACTAACAACTGTTGGTAGAAGTCAAAAGACGAAAATATAAATTTAAAAAAACCTCACTTCTAAATGGTAAAAAAAGTGTGATAATCGGGACAGTATTATGTGTTACGCATACGGCCACTCGACTGGGTTCAACCGTGTCGAGCTACATATTTATTCAGGTAATCATGTGATAACGATGATCAGAAATCATCTTGATCGAGGCAATCTAATTCAGTTACAATAGTGACTGGAGAAAAAGAAGAACTTCTGGAAAGTTTTCCTTGCACACTTCCTTGTGTGTTGACCATAAATACTATGTATTTCAAAGTACGGCACTTCATTCATATACTGTATATTTATTCTGATAAGCATTCAAGTATATACACTTTCTGAGAGTAATTCAGTAAATTCTTGTCATTTAATGTTTGAAATAAAAATTTTTGGGGAAATTAAATATCTTTATTTTATATAAATTGATAGAACTATATAATTCAGCAGTTGGCGAAGGATCACACTTGGTCATAGTGCTACAAGTATTATAAAGTGATTTCACAAAACCCCAGTTTTTCCTTAACTTTACTATTCTAATTCTGCAGGTAATACAAACAGATGTTTTCTGCATCTGTTTGCGTGACATAATTCTTAGAAGATGATCAGTGACAATCAAAAGACAGTAAAGTATGCACTATTCTCCTCTTATTTCCCTTGAAGTAAGATGACATCAAAAAAATACAATTAAACGTTTTTCTGTGTACGTGGTGAAGAGAATATAAATCAGACAAATAGTTTTTCCTCCGAACTCTATTACTTCTTGAAAAAACTACAGCACTAGCACTTCAAACTTCTAGCAGCATAAAGTTCTTCAGGTGTCATTCCAAGAAAAATATATTTCAGAAAGGAAATGGTGAATGTGATACAGGAAATAGGATAAAGCATAATTTAATGGCTTAATTAACTATTTACACAAATACATGTCACACTTATTCTATGCGGTTATGTGCAAAGAGAAGTACTATTTATTATTAATACACGAAAATGAAAAGTTCTACACTCAAAACTGATTCTGCAGATTAATTACTACAAACGGCTTGGTTGTAATAGCACACATCCACTCGTAACATGAAATAGCACTGGCTTCAAAGAGTTAACGTTCTAGCCTCTTAATCAATCAGTCCTGAGCTCTGTGTGACTTAATATTGTGTGAAATATGCTGAAAAATCTCAAACCAGGATACAAGCACTTATTTAATGACGCCTATTTTTCAAAGAATCTTCCACTCGAGTTCGATCCATGAAATTATCAATTGTTTCTCCAAAAAGAACATCAACGAATTATATTCGAATGTATTTTTAAGAGGAGAGATTAACAAACTATTTCTTGTATTTTGTTATCTAGTGAAGTTGGCGTCTGGTGAGTTAGTGCGTTTCCCTAAGAAGACTGAAGGTAAAAATAAGGCTGATGTTTAGCGTAGGCATTTATTCTTCTGAACTATATTTTGTCAGTACTAATATTCTCGTTACACAATGCGATTATAGGTCAGTTTATCACTTTTTTTGTATCATAGATAAGGCTGATGGCAGTTTAACTTAGTAGAACTAAGTTAGTTCCATCTGTTATTTATAGCATCCTACAGTTAGAACTTAGTCTTCTCGCATCTTTCTTTGACTTTATGTCACTGATACTCAGCGCTTATGGAATAATGCCAAAGATTTGTGTTTCAAAAATATCTTGGAACGTATCCTGGGATTTATCAACAACATTCTAGTCCTAACGTTCAGCCCATTTGGTATATTATTTTTAAGTACATTCACGCAAATCACTATACATGTGTTTGGACTAAGTGTAGTTGTATTTTTTTTTTGAGAATGTCGCCTACTCAGTATTTCGAAATATATGCATTTTTCATTCCTTTAAATATTGTCATCAGAAATATTCGTTACAATTGGTTTCAGTGAATGAATGAACATTTGTAGCTGAAGGGTTTCTAGTCATAAAGCTGAAATGAAAATATTTCGTTGATTTAATGTTATTTAACCTGACTACATGAAACTAATTTTCCTTCACGTTCCCAGTGGAACATAGGGCTCCAAGCTAGTGGCTAGTAGCTAGTAGCAGTGTTTAATTTTTACAGGATGGGGTTGCTAGCCTCATGCCCAACCTTTCGTCTTTACCAGCATTATTTCTGGCTCAGTGAGGTAAAGGAGTGGGTCAGTGGCCGGGGATCGAACCCCGGACCATATGCATGGTCGGCGAGCGTCCTAACCGCTATACCACCGACGCACAATGAAACTAATTAGGATTTATATATTTTTTCTAAAAGAAATTTAGTGTAATCATTTGTGAACACACAAAACTCCATTTACGTTTTCTGTAAATTTGGTTTTATCCTGCCCTTATCTTTCAGTGAATCTTTCTTGGTTGGGAAAAAGCAGTGAATTTTTTTACACAGAACTCCGAAATCCAATACTGATAAAATCTTAATTTTAAAAGATTGTACACAATGTTACTAAATGGATTTCATGCCAATGTTTTCAAAAATTATTTTTAATATCCAAATGTATCAGCGAAAAGGAGGGATAAGGATTAGTCTATTACATAAAACTCATGATAAAGGTTGGGAATCATTTCACCTAATAAAGACAAGAGTTTTCTGCTACCATTTTCTACAGAATTCACCTAATTGAAGACTTTGGGAAAATGAAGTTTTATGGACGTCTCATACTACTACTACTAATAATAATAATAATAACAGTACAAGTCTGATTTCTTTGTTGCTATTTGCTGAATTCGGGCTAGACACACTAAAGCTCTTGATTGTCACACAAAAAAAGATGCAACAGTCACAAGGATTAAAATGAAACTGTTGTCAAGTCTTCAGAGGTGGAAAGATTCAATTAAGGACAATGTAGGTGAGAACTGCAGAACTTTTCAGAATTTTCTCACTTCAAATCGCTCAGAATAGTTGTCATAAATACAGTTAGAAAAAAGAGAACACGAAGTTCAGCAAAGATATATCTTTTCGGCGATTTCATGGACCTAGTTTGGTATGTTCCCTTTGCTTCCGTTTTCTTGTCTTCCTCTTCTTCGTCTTTTTTCGTTCAAGCTTTTCCTTTTGAGCATTTTTCGTTCGCTGTGTTTCTGATCCTTAGTCCCTCAGTCTTCAATAGATCAACCTAATTTTTTTCAGTTATAAAAAAACAGTTATTTTGAGTTTTTTTCCATTCTTTTCCTGGTCACACTTGTAGTCCGTATAGAATAACCATTTTACTGTTGTATTTTAATCCTGTGTAATTTTTTGTTTCTATGCCCCTTGTAATCTATATTCACACCTTCTAACTAACATTTCAAGTTGAAAAATTTTGATTTCAATTTGTTTCCATGCTCATTTTGTTCACACCTGTAACTTCGTTCTATCCCTGCATTTCTAAGCCTCTTATAATTCATATCAAGTTGAAAACAATTATCACCTTCTATTTAACTTAAAATTATTTCACCAGTTATTAAATATTAATGTTTGCCTACGTTGTAGCTATTTTCCAATCCTATGAAATCTTGTCTCTAAGCCCCTTGTAATCAATATTCGTACCTTCAAACTATCATATCAAGCTGAAAATTATTATCACCTACGTTACTATGTGTGATTAAGCAAATAATAATTGTATCCATGTTAACTAATCTATATAAATGCGATTGTACAGCTTTTGAGAATGAAATCGCCGAAAAGATATCTTTGCTGAACTTCGTGTTCTCTTTTTTCTTATGTCCATAAATACAGTTATTGATTCTTCTAAATTGAATGTTACCTTAACAGAAATTCATTAACTCCATGAAATGCTAAGTTTTGCCGAAAATTCGCAGTTCAATGCACCTCACTGTAGTATCAACGTATGAGAAAAACATTTTTCTTTTGACAGCTAAAGTCACTGAAGAGAAGTGTATTAAGTTCCTAAATTCCTGTACAGCTCCGCTAAATACTTTACTTCAGTTTATTATATTAATAAAAACAACAGTTAAATCAGTTTTTAAAAGGCCTATTTTATGTGTTAGTGATTTCGAATTTTACTTGGGATAATTTATTGGTACTGTCTATTAACTAAAACTCAAATACTTCGATATATATTTATTATCATTTGAAGTAGGCTTTATACACTTGTATTTTGAATAATGAATGAAAGTGACAAATAGGAAATACGAATCATTTAAGCTGAGCTTTTGGTACCTTTAACGTTACATTCGGCTGCAATAAGTATGAGTGCTCTTTCTACTGAATTTCGCTTTTTTTTTAATTTACATCTCATTAACTATTTAATGGATTTATTACTGAGGGCCTCAACAGGTATACCGGTAGACGAAATATTTCCTACTTAAAGTTAACTGAATAAACGTCAGTCTTTACTGAACACAATTACTATTCCCTAATAATATCTTAGAAATTAAACCATGATAAAAAGCATATCCAAAAATTTCTGCACTGTGTACGAGTTAATCCATGCCGATGATAGAGAAGTTCTGTTACTTTTGTGACAGGAATAACTGAATTCTGTACAAATTCCTTCACTTAATACTTAGAAGGATATCTGAACAACTCTTGGCATAGAAATTTGACACTATTTTTTTACACTTGCACTGAGGCTGGCTATATGAGGCAAATCCTCTACATAACATAATTATTTCTTTAGCCTTTTAAATGTAATGGTCTTCTTGATAAAAAGTCAGAATGACAGAAAAATTTGTTCTACAATAAAGCATTTTTAAAGTTTAATAACACGCAAGAAGGAACCAGGAATAAATTGTTCGTATAGGCACAATTTATTGCAAAGCAGAGTCACGCACTTAAATTTGTCAATAAATTCGTGTGTCTGTTAGAAGAACACCTGATATTGACATTTAATGCCACATTTATTTTATATTAGTCACCTTTGTGAAGTTGTTGACATTTTAAATGATGATCACAAGTGTATAATACTGTTATATTTATAGAAACGGAATAAATATTGTTCAGTGAACGAAATCAAAATTGCATACGAGATACCAGAGAAATGGATGATTTCCGTGGACACTGCCTACAAATTTTGTTGTTTAACAATTGCTTTTGATTTGGTTTAACTAAATGAAGTAAAACCTCCCTTCGTCTTATAACCAAAGTTTACAGAAGAAGTCTTTTGACATTCAAATGACTAAATGAGTTACTGGATTTCATCTAAATCGCTGATAGGAATAAAATCTATCATTCAAGCAAAAACGCCTAGTTTATGTGTGAGTAGAGTGCGGAGAAAAATTGTGTCTGTAGTAGAACTCGGCAAGCAGTGGGTCCTCCTAGTGAATGAACAGCAAAACAAGTGCTGGAAGTGGAAATTCTGTGTAAACTAACTTTCTATCACTATTTCACTCCATAATGGAATAAAATCAATTGCTCGTATTTCTTATGCCCTCGATTTTTCAAATACAAGTTAAATTCCACGACTATGGATTAGCAGGATGAAGCCTTGAAAATGTTTAAATTCAGCTCAACGGTAGAAGCAACCACAATCAAAGCATCCATTGACTGCATGAATCCATGAATTTAGACTCAAACAGAGTGTTAATGCTCAAGACATACGCAGAAAACAAGTAGGAATTTTCATTACGTTGTCAAGTCGCACAGAAAAATTATTTCGAAAACAAAAGAAGTGAATATTGTGACTGTAAGAGAAGTGGAAATTATCTCGTCATTCTGTTTCAGTGCATGAGATGGATGACAGTATATCAGGCGACCAGTGACTATTTAGTACTTTCCATAGGGAACGTCCGGCTCACAGTATTTATATTTGACACAGAAATCGAATCTGTGGAGTGCACACAACTTTTCTATAAAAAAGCATCTTCCAGATGTAATTAACTTATCTCCACTCATCATGTTAGCTTCTATTTATATCCTTATCCGTTTTTATGCGTTACTTACCTGGAAAAGCAACCCTAAAATATCTGTTGTTTAGTACTTTAACCTCAAAGACCTGTTAAATTTGCTTTGAAATCATCAATCGATATTCCTCCTATTCGTGTTAAGTTCAGCGATGTTATGTCTTAAAAAGTAACAGACTACAGTGTGTATTGTTAATGATAGAGTTGAACGCTAAATAATAATAATCAAGGAAAACAAGCATTTTTGTCTTTCACAAGGACAGCAAAGCATTTTTAACGAGTCATTATCAGTTATCTCCGGAATGACGGAGTTACTGAATGCTGACAAAACAAAAGCGAAAAAGGTAGAGCTGAATAGAGTGCGTGACAAAGTTTATCACTTACTAACCATCATCTTTTCTCCTCCTAATATAATAGAAGCTTTTAGTTTCTATAAACACATCTGTTTCATGCCACTAATTTTGTTTGATACGTCCTTCAGTCTGTAAAAACCCTTGGGATTTCTAGCTGTAGCGTGACTGAGTAGGTTTGATTGACACCAAAATATCTCATAGTTCAATTGGAAAATTTTGTTTAAAGCGGAGTAAAGATAATATTTCTTCACTGAGTCGTCGGGTTTACATATTTTGGAAAGTCTGTTCAGAGTTAGGTCCCCATTTTGATTTATTTTTGTTGATTTTATTTTGCGAATTATTGGATAAAATTAAATTTTATAGGGCTAAAGCCAATAAACCACTATATACTCATTTTTGAAATCATTTCTAAAACAGATGAGAAACTAGGTCACAAGGTAAGCATTAAGGAAAAACTATGATCTGCCTCTAAACAGCTTTCTTGTTATTTTGGGACTTTCAGCTAGGAGGTAGTCGAGTTTCTGTATTCCACTGATTCTAGAAATCGCCTCTATTTCACTTGATTTTTGCTTGATTCAACTTGTTATTCAGCTGTTATTGTTCATCTTTCAAATTAAAATAAAAGGACAAATTTAAACACCGATTGAGGAAATTTTAGTTGCGGGGTTTGGTTCATACAATGTTTTAATATTACTTTGAGAAATATCGATGGAACTAATTTTAGAAGCCTATAAAATTCTCTGTTAGTGTTTTAGCTTCAGCTGAGAAAATTATCATGGTTCATCAAGTACTTCTGCAGGGAATAAATCGCACATGAGTCTCAATTTTCGGTTGCTAGCCTACTGAATTATATCTGTCAACCTATGCCTAAGTATTCATGTAAAACATATATCTTGAAATGTCTGCTTAAAAAAGAACTTGATAAGTACTATGCTCACGGAATAAGTCATCAGATTAGAACAGCTACCATTGTTTTAGCAATGTAGGCTCATTAGCGAGATTTTATTCCTGTGCTCTTTCTGCCAACAGGTGTCTAAGAGAACTAAAGAAATGAAACGTCAACCTCTCATAATCTTCAGCACTGTATTTTTTTAAAAGAAAATTGTAGTTGGGAATACTCCCCCCTCCCAGTGTTTTCAAACTGATTAAAAAATATAATGCTAAAATGAATTATCTTACCTACGAGAAATGGAAGCTCTCTAGCTAATATAATAATAAACTGTTCGTTAACTTGAGTACCTTCTAAAAAGATAGTCTAATCATCTTAGTCAAAATGAATTGATTGAAATAGATGGTTGTTCTGGTTAAATCAGAATCATGTTTTGCTAGGATTATTCACTTTTTATCATCAACATTTAAATTAAATTACAATCAAATAAAGTTCCTTCGTTAAATATATAAAAAAAAATATTAACAAAAAATAGCTTCTTCTGTATGGTCTTTGTGTTTTGCACGAGGCATTTGAGTGCTCTTCAAGTATATCACATTTAGAGTCATTATTGCTTACTAGATACCGTTGTTGTTCATCATCATATCATAGTAAATTGTCAACTGTATAACCCATAATTCACGCATTCTTAAGCACCCAAATATGCCTAAAAACGTAGACTGTATTCGGAAAAAGATCCGACAGATAGGATTGTTTCACAGTCTAACATAATCAACGACAAAAGATAACACGAGATTAATGACCGAAGTTCAAATCATAGACCGTTATGTTATTTATTAGTGAATTAAATTGAGTGAAAATTTCTCAGAAGAGAAACCTCCACTTTTCTTACCAGAAAATTTACATATATTTACTTTCTGAGCATGTCACTGTCTTTTTTCCAAATTATTATGTAAAAAATATCAACAAGTGAAGCTAACAAATCAGCAGTTAAATCAAAATGATCATTATCTTCCAATTATTCGTATCAAATTATAATAGCGTTAATCTATATTCCCTAGGATTCCTAGTGAGACTTAGAGCCTCAACTGGATACCGTTCTCTGCGATTCTCTTTAGCTTTATCTCCAATTGCCCATCAGCTTTCGTTTCCTCGCCATACGGTCTCAACCATGTATAACCACAACACCTGACTCGTCATTCACCATTCGCGTCCAACTCCATACCTAGTAGGTCATTTCACTCAGACATCTCCTCAATCTGTGTCCGATCAGTCTTCACTTCCATATTTATATTGGTTTGGAAAATAGGTTCTAAGTCGGTTTGCTCCAGTTCACTGTTCCGTCATGCTTATTCTCTCTGGTCGAACATCTGACCTTCAATATTCTGCAAAGCCACCTGCTGATAAAATGTGTGACGGCTGTTGGGTGTGTATTCGTTGACGAGTGTGGCAAGTCTCTGAACCATATAGAAGGACTGACCTGACATCAGTGTTGAAAATCCGAATTTTGTTGCACATGTTGATTGCAGGAGATTGTCACAGTGATTTCAGAGTAATGGAGGTCTGCGTTGCTTTCCTCATTTTGTCCTGACTGTCACTGACATTTTCATCCATGTCAGCTCTAGGTGGAACGATGCTGCTGAGATTGTAAAAGAAAGAAGTGACTTCGTTTAGGTTTATTCTCTCATTGGTGAATGATGCTTGTTGGTGTTTTTGTTGACTGAGTATAGTCATCAACTTTGTTTTCTCTATTTTCACTTGAATTCCTGTCTTTGTTGTTAGCCTCTTCTGTCAACCACTTCGTTTCCACCTTCAGATCTTCCGGTTTTTGTGACACTAAAAATCAACTATTTTTGAAATTCAGATCCTCTAAAGCCATTTTGTTGGTCCAGCATATGCCCGTCTTCTCTCTACTAGATGAGTATTGCATGATCCGGTGCACCTCAATCATGATTATCATCGGTGATAGAAGGAAGCCCTCTCTTATTTCTGTCTTCAACTCGAAGGCTTCACTGAACTCTCCGTTATGAATCACTTGACATGAGGCATCATCATAAAGCTGTTGAATGAGGTTTATAAAAAGTCCACCAGACGTCTATAAACCTCATTCAGCAGCCAAATGATGATGCCATATGCCAAGAGGTTCATAATGAAACGCTCAGTGAAATACTTGAAGCCTTTATTCAAGTTATTGACATATACAGTGTTAAAACCTTTTAGAATAACTACGTCTTTTAGATTGTTAGGATTCCATTCATTTCAGCTAGAAAAAAATCTATGACCTTCAATGCGTATATTTTTCATCTCCTTTAAATATAATATCAGAGGTTTGACAAAATAGTTTAAAAAATTCTATCAAGTCTCAACGCTTCACTGACGATTCGTTGGAACTCGCACCATAGATAAATATGTAGTACAATGTTTCATTTCACTTTCTAAACAAACTGTTACCAATTAAAACGAACAACTTATTCTGAATCAGTTATACTTATGATCAAAGTATTCCATGGTAAAATGAGTAAAGTTATGCCGTAACAGACATCTTTTTTTGTTAGATTTCTAATGGTTTGATATTTGTTGATAATGCCATATGCAAATCAATTTCTCCTCTGAAAACAGGCAAAATAAATTTGTTTCACTCCTTGTAAACATATTACTGTCTAATGATAATAATAAAATTCATATAATAGAAGTTTTATACTCACAACATAACCTACATAATTTGTTTACCGATTAATGTTGTTACCGCTAAGCATTTCTAAAATCAAATGTTCTGCTCATGTGGGGTTGGGTACATTAGTCTTAAATGAAGGTCGTCTAGTGCCACCAATAACATCTTCCACTACAGATCAGCAGAAGTGGAAGCAAATTTTTCAACACATTCTCAAACGATGTATCTCACTGTATATATCAAAGAGTATTGCAGGAGGTATTAAGAAAAGTTTTTAATATAACGAGTCATGTTTTATAAAAAAAAGTTACTTTTCCATTCATTTTCCTTGTTAACTTTTCAATAGTTAAATGATTTGACCCAAATATTTAATTGTTCTCACTTGGCCTTTAGTTAATTTTCACCTCAATCTTTAACTTTCATATTAATACTTCACTTCATATTTCACTGATAACTGTACACTCAAACCGTTATTTACATTTATATTCTGTAAGTAAAGTCTTACTTATTTCATCAAGTTTATGATGTCAAATTTCAAAGTCTTGACTATTTCTTTTTTTATTTTCATTTTATTTCCTCTGCTGAAACCTAATTAGTGTTTTATTATTGTGGAAACTGTATTTTCATTCCCTGCCTCTAGTTCTAATTATGTTTGACTGGACAGACTTTGACGATGAGACTGCTAACAACATTTGGTGTACTGAAGTCTTTTACTCACGGGATAAGTTAATGATGTCTCAAAAAGACAAATATATTTTTTAAAAGAAAGCTGCAAGTAATACACGAACACTGATGATTTAGTGTTCCGACATTTTCATTGCAGAAATTCTTATCACTCTCACTAAAACAGTACTTGGGAAGAGTAATAAAGCCGATTCACTGTTATGGTGGGTATAGGAAACGAATTAGTGAAGAAAATCAGCTCTTAGCTATTTTAAAAGTAACTCATAAGAGTGAAGCGATTCGTCTTTAATTTGTAATGCTTGACAACAAAGAACTTCAAACTTCCCGTCAGTTAATAAACTGGAAGTTAACATATCTTTGTTTTAAATGAAACATGGCGAAAATTGTATAGAGTTGGCCACCTTTGAATGACTTGCAGTTAAAATCATTAAGTTTGTTCCTTAGCTTTCATATTGCTAAACTCACTTTTCGCAGTTCACTGAATCCTAACTGAAATTAGAAGAAGATTTTTATGTGTTCTTAAATGAAAATCATTATAATTTATTTATTTCTATTTAGTCTAGTTTATGTTAAATGTCAAGGGATAATCTCAGTCCGCTGTATTGCTCTGAAACACGAAAAAAAAATAATGAAAACGAAAACACCTGGTCCATTATTATTTTCGTGATTTTTGGCAATTAACTGATTAATACTCAAAGACAGGACGAAGCCTTCTTGTCAAATGTCAGTGGTAATGGACGTCAGTTAAGCGTCGACTTGCATTCAACTCGTGTAAATCAATTTGACATCGCTAGTCACTGTGCACTTATGATTATTTTTTGGGGATCCAAACAAAGGAATTTGAGGTTCATGGGGTTTTAACATACATTTATAAGGTGCGAATTCCGTGACTTGCGATAGAAAACAATAACTGTACCATTCCACGGTGGGTGATGAACTAGTTGCACTAGTTGGCACTAATTGGTTTCACGAGTTATGAACTCTAAAGTCCTTGAAAAATCAACCTGATGAACTTTGAAATCCATGACGAAATAATGCCCATTCAAAATCAATTCAGTAGTATTTTACTCAAATAAATTCATCATAACTTATAGATCACATATGAAATGAAAGACTTTGTTTCATCTTTACTGATGAAGCACTATGATAAATATATTCATCAAACATCTGTACAATCTCTCCTAGTTAACCGGTTCGCTAGTTTTTTTCGATTGCCATAAGGCCTGTGAAAGAGGGAGGCTCTGGAGAGGCAATAGCCATGCAACCCTGCAAATCACGGAACATAAATCATCCGCGAAATCCAGATCTTCTAGAGTTTTATCAGTGGTCCCACGTATTCCCGTATTCTCACTCCCAACGTACAGTCTGGCACATAATCCAGTCAATCACAATTAAGAATATTACTGGTGATAAAAGTCAGCCAGCTTTGTCTTACTCCCGTATGCACTTCAAATGCCTCACTGAGTTTTCAGCTGTGGATCACCTAACAAGTGGCATTCAGATATGAGGTTGATAAAGACTGGGACACTGCACACCAGAGTGTTGAAGTAGTTTCTAAATTACCTCTTGGTTAACGCTTTCTAAAGAAGGCGTTTTCGATGTCGATGATGTTAAAGAAGATGTTTGACCCCGATCTATTCTTTGTTCGAAGATGATTCGTAGAGATGCATTTTGCCCCGCAATTGATTCGCCCTTTCTGAATCCAGCTTTATTCGGCTGGTTGAGTTTTGCATCCAATCCGTCTTTTGTTCTCTCCTGGATCAGGTGACTTAGTATTTTACTCGCAAGAGAGCAAGAGAATTCTTTCACACCAGTTCACGCAGAGTGAGGCATGAGTCGCCCTCCTTTGATAGCTTGACAAGGTAGCCTTTCTTCCAATCGGTAGTCACCTTTCCTTCTTTTCGAACCTTTTTCAATAATAGAGTAAGCACATCTGCCCCTTCCCGGACGTCAAGAGTTTGATCGCACTCAGGATTTATGCTTTTCGTTGGAGGACTGATGTCCACTGGTAGAAAGTCCTGTTAGTGCTCTTGGTGGTAAGGGTGGGAGTTGTATTCCTGGGCGAGTTGCAAGTGATGGTCGATTTAACAGTCCTTTGGAGCGATCAGCACATTGTTTCTCCTGTCTCTCGTTTTTGGTAGTTCGCTTCCCTTGAACGTCTCTCATTGGTTTCATCATCTAGGTTGATCTCATTCCGGATACAGACTTGGTTATCTGATATAATGTCCTGAGATTCCTTTTGCCTGTGTCTTCTTCTGCTTCAGTTACTAATATGTCGTAGAAATGTCTTTTGTCTTCCATAGTACTCTTCTTTACTGCTTTATTCAGTTCAGTGTACACTGAACTCAGCTTTTCCTTCTGTAGCCCATCTTTGCATCTGTGCATCTTCTTCTTTAACACCCACCCCCTCTCTTCTATCAGCTTCCAGGTATCCGTTGAGAGCTATTCCTTGTCTTGCCTCCTCTTTCTTCCTGAAACAGTTGTAAACGTTTCCTTGAATATCAGAAATCAGTACAAAATAATATACGCTCGTACAACCAAGTATAGGAACTCAACGATACCATATTTGGCCCGTGTTCTAAGTGACAGAGACAGTGTTAAGCGCGAAACCTAGGACTTGCTTTGTTGTTAATAACTTAATTTTGGCCCTTTTATTTCTCCCTTATACACTCTTATTTGTATTCTATGGTGAACAACCTTCTTAAACACACTTAGCTACCTAAAATTAATAACATTGGCTTACTTTTTTATACTTTATTCTATTCCTTCTTTTGTGTATCTACTGGTCCCGACTATATTATCACTATGAGTATTACAAAATTGTCCTGTCATTGACCATCATGTATTATTGTTTTGTGATTGTATTTTTGTTCGGCAATATTAAACTGACAATCTTGGTAGTGAACGCCGTTATCACCATCCTAAAACTTTGTGTTATGCATGATTACTCACACTACCACTACAAACACCGCATTAGTGATGACAATCAAAAACCTGAAATGTTTATTTTATGATTCTTAAGTGTTGTTCAATCAAATTAACTGATCATCTTGGCTATAAACATTCTTAATAACATTTCATAACTTCTTGTATGATTATAGCTGTTACTGTTCACCACGCATACACATATCATAGCTTCCACTACCCAATACTGAAATATTATTTAATATTGTTGTTTATTTTCCTTTCTACTTGGTAATTTATTTTGCATTTTTTGTTATTTTTGTGTGTCATTTGTTTCTTGTTGTTGTTTTTTATAATTATTTTTTGAAATACTCCTTTTAAATGCTTGATAAATTAGATGCAATATTGTATATATGTGCTGAAAATTCCACACTGTACCACTAGTACTGTTTCTGGAATAAAGCAAATTATTATTACATCATCTTCAGAGAGCTAGTTACAATGTCCTTCCACACAGGTTTCTTCAGTGAGATACCACGTAGTTTTTCCGACTTTGCTCTGATCTGTATTGAAAGTTCCCCTTGTAGTTTTGTCCTTCAGATGCAAAAAGGGAACGTCTAGTTCAGATTTCTGTTCTATGGTGAATTGTAAAGAAGGATGGCAGTTGTTAAATCTAAACAAGACATCATCAAGAATCATATTCTTATCGCAGATAGCGAAAGTTCTGTGTACACATGTCTCATAAATGTGAAAATGACCAATGTTTTGATTAAGTTGAGTTATCAACCTTTGCCGGTAACGTACATGGAATATACAAATAACCAATTTTTATAGTTGGGTGCCTATCTCTGGGAGGAAGATCCTAATTCAGTTGCTCTGCTTCAGGATAAAAAACATTTGTTGTTCTGATTGCGTTGGATCAGAACTTGACTTCCTAAAAGCCACGCCCGAACCGATTTATTGACAGAAACTTCAAAGATAAGCAGTCCAAACTTATCACCAACTCAGTTACAAAGAAAACTTTATTCATGAACTTGGAATTCAAAGGTGATCAAGCTTCAGATATGCTCAAATAATAAATTCGTTGAAAAGAGTGTTTTTGCTGAATATTGTGTCCTTAAAATGCTACAATGGGAATTATTAAATCATTGAAAAAGAGGATAGTAAAATAATGATAATAATGTATGTAGTTAAGATTATCTATCAGTCAACATTGAAAAATTTCAGGAATAATATTACAGAATTGGTAATGACGGCTTTTATATGGCATTTGTAGTGACAGTGAAGTCATATGCATGTATACACAAAAAATTCTAAATAATAATGGTAAGGTTAGTGGCTAAGATTGTGAGTTAATTGGAGTATTGTCACCATAGATTACAAATAGGAAACAATAAAAGGGCTAATTATTCAGCAAACAACATAGTAATTCATTAGTTTCACGCTTTACATCGTCTCTATCCCACAGAACATGGGTTGAATATGGTATCGTTAAGTTTCTATGCTTGATAGTATGAGTATATAATCTTTTGTTCTGACTTCTGGTTCTACCAGTTGAGATACAAAGAGAGAGTTGAGAATAGAGGGGATGTTGAGGGATAGACAAAATGGATTCAGTCTGTCCATTTCTCGCATGAGTTTAAATGTATATCAACTGATGTAGTGACAATCTGATAAAGTGGCGCACCCCTTGCTCTACTGACAACCTTTAACAATTCTCAAAGTGATATAGTCCTTTTTCAGTACCCCAGGAAAGACTAAGGCGGAGCAGTATAGTACAGTAGGTAAAATACAAGGGTTAACAAATTGTAAATGCACAGGTTGAGTGATTCCAGATAGTTTTAGCTTCTTAATGTAATAGCTTAGACGGAACATTCTCTTGGAGATCGATGAAATATGGGATGACCAAGTAAGTTAAGAGGATAAAACAATACCAAGGTATTTGGTGTTAGACTTGGTTTCTATTAAAGTCCCCTCTACGCTACAAGCATCGTGTGAACTAACCAGTAATTGTGTAACGACAAAAGACAAGAGTCAGGCAACAGATCCTTTATTTAGGAAATCAACACCTATTTATATATATTTCATGTACATTATTATATCTTATTGATGCAGGCAAACACAGTCTTCTGATTGGTTGTTTCTTACAGAAAGTTGACTTTGCATCTCTTTGTGGCTGTTTCTTGAATGTAAAATCATCTATATGTTAACTTTATCTGCCTACGCCAAGTTTGCTGTGATTGGTTGTTGAATCAGTCTTGTTTATACTTTCTCACCATCAATATTTGCGACATACCCATTGACGTAAGATGCTGTCTACCATTTTTGGCTAGCCTGCTCTCACCACAGTTGTAGATCACTTTTATATCTAAAGAAGAAGTCAACAGTCTGGCATTTCCATGGATTTAACGTAAGTCCATTTAGCCTAGACCACTGACTGATGTCCAACAAAAAGCAATTAAGTATGCAACAGTCAGACTGAGACTTGACAGGAAGTGACACGATCAAATCATCAGCGTATTTGACGAAGTTTTTCTCGTTAGAAACAGGCAAGTTATGTAGGAAGAAAGAAAACAGAAAAGGAGAGAGGACAGCAAATATGTAAGAGGAAGAATAGATAGCCCGACCTTCAAACAGGCCACCAATATAATGTCAAGGTTGCAGATATGCGTTGCTAACGAGTGACATTACGCGAAAATCTCAAGTCCAAGAGTTCCTGCCGCCTGACTCCAACCATCTAACATTCTTTCCTTAGCTAGGGCACACTCTAAGACTTCTCTGAAATAACAAACACTTATGCACAGTACAATTTTATAAAACTTCCCTACCTATACATTGAATAAAACACGTTCTGATTACTTTCGTGACTTTATGTCACGTTCTTAACAAATTGTCAAAGTTTTGCATTTCAAAGACAAAATTGTCCGCCGTTTATGTTATAGAATAATCTTTGTACTTGTGGAAGGCTATGTGCAAACTGACAGATGAAGTTATGATTCGAAGTCACGAAAACGTTCACTGAGAATGTTTACACATGCATTTATTATTGCTGTTGAATAGAAAGAAATTGCACGCAGTAAACTCAAGCGATTTAAATTTTAATCAAAACTGTAATCAAATTAATACAACTATTTTTTGCAGTAATCAATGATTATTTATATTGACTGAATAGAAGTTTTTGAAACTTCATTAAAAAATCCCTAAGCACTAAAGATTAGCAAACGCTTTTAGTATTGCGGCAACAATATTTTAAACGAAGTAGCAGTGTCCAGAAAAGTAAGCCAGTAGCTGAAGGATAAACACCTAAATTAGTGAGTTATACTTTCCTAACATCTATTTCATGCGTATTAAATTGAGCATTCAAATGCCAATTTCGGATTGAAACCACTGAAGATCCAAAAGTGTGAAAAAAGTTATTCTCGTTGTCTCAGCTTACGTTGATTCGTGTAGGGCTTCATCAGTAGAATATTCATTATCAAGTAATTTTTTTTTGATTTATTAAATGTCACTACTGATTTGCTGAAGGAGTTTATGAAACACTAACGCTATTTATTGACCACCACAACTTTGTGTCACATTGAGTACCTTCAGTTAAATTTACAGTCCAAAGGAATAAGAACTGATTTTATGTAAATAATTCGTGGGTATGAATACCAATTATAAAACCTTTTAAAGGTTACGGCCAGATCTAGACAAAACAAAGTGAGATGAAACTATGCCAAAGAGTTCCTTCTTGTTTTTTCTCTTAAGCTTATCTAGTTCCGATTTCACTAAGATGTTGACAAATGACAGCTAAAATTAGAAAAAATATTAGGTTATAGTTATTTATTGTGTACGAAAATAATTTCTTTAAATTAAACGACAGTTCCTTCACTTTTGTTTTATAGATGAACCATTAAACAGAAATAACCTTTTTTAATAATGCAAAACCCAACAAATTGTTAAATGTGTGCATTAAACACATCTACAGTTCAAACCAGGGCTTTCCAGTCACAACGAAAGCTCGTATACTATTCAGGCACTGGGACCCGATTCAGAGGCCATCCCATGAATTCTAACTTCTACCATTTCGTAATTTCAGTTCATTAAAGATGTTCAAATTATAATAATGATAACAAAGATAAAAGCGAATAGAATTTCAACTAAAATTAGGGAAATTCTACAAAAATTCAGGATTATTCAAACCTAGGTGGCCAAGGTAATGATAATGTCTGAACTAACTTCTTTTGGATGCATAAATTAGGCTTGTTAGTACGGATCCTCACAGCCTCAGCAGTATTTAGTAGTCAAACTCTTAAGGCAAAATTGAGATTCATAGGTATGCGGTAAGTGACCGTAAAAGCATGGTTAATGTCAATCTTGTGTTCTGTATCCATAAGATGAGATAGAATAGCGGTGCGAATAGATTTTGTTTGACCTTTGTGTAACCACGCAGGGAGATGTTCGGAAATCCGAAGAGAAACATGCCTAATTGTACGACCTATGTAACCGGCTCCACAGGGGCAGTTAAATTGGTAGATACACATGGAAGAGGCAAAATGAGGCAATTTGCCTTTTACTCCCGAAAGCAAAAGAGGAGTAGTTTTGAAGACACAACATAATTCGGCAGCAGGTGATGCTCTTTTTACCTCACTTCGAAGGCGCTGTGTTAGTATCTCGCTGATGTTGTCCCCAAGGAACTGCATTTGTAAGAATAAGGCCTTTTTTGGAACTGTTGGTAACTTGGGCTGCTTTGGTTTCAGATTCATATTCTTATCAATAAACTTTTCTGGGTAACCATTTTCACGTAGCAACCGTTTAATATTGTTAATTTCCTCATCAAGACATTCATCCGAGCAAATTGCTCCGGCTCTGTGAACCAAGAACTTTATTAGATTGCACTTGTATTTCAGGGGCACAAAGATGAGAAAATGTGTGTGCTGGCCTGTTGATGTAGGTTTTCTATAAACACCTCTTCTTATTATGTCATCCTGTTTTCTGGTCATAAGGACGTCTGAAAACGAAATACTAGAGTCTTTCTTTCTCAGTAGTAAAATTTATTGCAGGATGTACCTCATTAAATTTATCAAGGATGCTCTTCGCTTCCTTCTCGTTTTTCATAATCAAAAAAATATCATCCATGTACCGACAACAGAATTCGAGTTCATTAATAACATCCTTCAAAGGCCTATTTTCTAGTTTCGCAAGGAAAATGTCGTCTAGAATAGGTCCTGGTGGTGACCCCATTGCCACACCGTCAATTTGTCTATATAGTTCCTTATTAAATAAAAAGTGGACATTCATTGTACATTTCAAGAGAAGCTCTTTCATAAAAGATATAGGAATGCCAACATCGATGTTTCGTCTTTCGAGTTCTTCGCATACAAAGTCCACCGCTTCAATAAGTGGTACATTGGTGAATAAGAAAGACACGTCAAATAATATCAGGAATTTGTTATCAACATTTAAATCTCTTATCCTTTCAACAAGTCCAAAAGTAACCTTTACACTGTGTTTCACAAACCCAGTATAAAGAGGCTGTAAAAGTTTGACTAGCCATTTGGCTACAGGATGGTATGGTGAATTTAACATATCTAATTCGTAATTTAGCGCGATCACCAACCACTGTCATCGTTGGGAACTCCATCTTCACATTTGACTAGATGGACCTCACTGGTTATGACTTCTCACTAGAGCTTCAGGGAACTCTGTCCTGTAGCAAGTCACTAGCCAGCATCAGATCAATTTTCAAGAGTTTGGTTTGTAAGGATTAGATTTGTTTATACGAGTTTGACGACGGATTGATATCAGTTGGAGAACCATTGAAAACCAAAGAGTACTGGACAGCTGTTTCAACCCACTGGGTTTCGAACCCAAGACCTTTCGGTTACAAGGCAAACTCGCATACTATTCAGCCATCTACAGTTTACGAAAAGTTTATGCCATATGTAACTTTTTTATCATCTTTATTCCCTGTTTAAATTTTGTTTAACAGGAGAACAATTCTTGATTTCATGAAGCAATAATCTCTTTAATTGCTTGTTTGTTTGCTTTGATATTCATGTAGATAGTTTCAACACCTATCATTTACCTTTGTTAAACTAGCTCAAGTGATTATATATATATATATATATATATATATATATATATATATATATATATATAATAGTCGGAACGATCAAAAGAATCAGTAGATATCTAAAATGAGATAAATTTGTTATTATTCATAAGTAGTTTAGTATATAAATGATCACATCTGTAAAGAACTTTAGTTTCTTTCAAGGATATTACTCTAGTCGACTTTATTATTACCAGTACCCAGAGGTAAGGACAAACAAGAGTTTCCGATAAATGACTGGGAATCTGGTTCTAACCACCTTGATTATAATTCATCGCCTTTATAACGACACTGTAGTTACCTACATAATATAACTATTGACCGTCTTGACAATCTGAAAACTGACGTTCTTGTTGTACTTCATACTTCTGACTGGAAGAGGTATCAGGTGAACGTCAGTACGATTATTGGTTACTTACCAATCTTTGAAATGGACATTCTTTGTTCTTTAACTCTTCGAGAGAATAATAAACTGTGAATAAATTACCATCAAGTGTTATTCATTTGCACTGAAATGGGTAAATTTACTTTTTATTGCCTAACCAGTGGTATTATTCGTCGAAAAATCATAATACTGAGATAAAAACGGTTTTTAGTAAAGCTCTGCCGTCTTTCTACATGGATACGGGAATATCCAGACCCCACTATTCCAATTACTAAGTATCAGTAGAAGAATAGGCGACAAATGAACAAAACAGTGAGATTTGTGGGCAGAAAGAGGCAAATGACAGACATTTGAGTTCAGAGTACTCTGAAAGAACCATTATGGTAAATTCAAAGCAATCACAAGTTCTTTTCACTTCATAGATGTCTGTCACTGGAAATACATCCTTATTTTTTGTTTGCTGAGTTGATAAATTGGAAACATCGGGATCACACATGTAGTCCAGATAGTTCACTCTTAAACTTCTTGATGCTTTTGTTTCTTAGCTCTTTATGCATAACAGAAGACAATCACCATACAAGGGACAAATGTATTTGCTGTCGCAAACAAGCTAAATTTATTTTTTCACGTAAACAAGTAATAACTGATGCAATTTTTACATGAGATGGCTCTGGTGGTCCAGTGAACTAATATGCATGGATCTGCAGCTGTGATACCCTGGAAGAAGAACTACACTCCCTGAAAGAAATCCTCCAACAAAACGGTTATCCCTCAAGATTCATAGACAAAACATCAAACAGAAAATCCAAAAGCAAGAGACGCCATCCATGCCAAAAAAGATACTTTATATGAACCTCGACTTCAAAGGTAACCTACTTAGTGATATCCTCTGGAGGAGAATTTCCACTTCTTTAAGAAGAACTTTCTTTGCGGCAACACTAAGTAGTAGTGTTCTCCAGTCACTCACTGATCTGTAGAACCCCAAAGGACAGGATCTCGCACCTGACCACTTCTTTGTGTATATATCAGTTCATCTGTTGCTGTGGAACCGGATACATCGGTCGTTCGACGCACATCCTGTCAAAAAGGGTCAAAGAACACCATCTAGCGTGGCTGCAGAAAGGAAGTATTGGTCGTATAAGGAGTGCAATAATCGAACATATCGTCAACACTCGTCGTTCCATCTCAACAAACGCCTCCTTCAAAGTAATCTACAAAGTGAAGAACAACCTGCCAAATACAATACATTTCCGCCTTCTTTGCATTGCTGAAGCCCTAGCTATTCAGTTAGAAGAACCAGAACCATGTATATAGAAGAAAATTATTCAACCACTTCTACTATCATGGTAACAGCTCTGTTGACTTGACTGAACTTTTGCTTGTATGCTTATTTTTCTAACTACTTAAAAGCCTTGTGTAATTCCGTATGTTATTTTGTTTCCATGTACACCCTGAGCACAGCTCTTTCATCAAACTATTCACGCCATCACGTAACTCTTATTTAACAATCGTTTGTGACAACTCATCACTTTTGTTTCTACCCTCTTATATCAACATCCAATCCATCTGAACTTGTTAATTGTATTTTAATTTGTATAATTTAATGTGCACACACATACAAAACAATCACACACATATATATATTTGCGATTGTACGACTATGAAAATGAAATCATCGAAAAGAGACTCTTCGCTGAACTACTGGCCTTCTGTCTATTAATGTTCGAATGGGAATTTTTCATGAAATACTATGGATGAAGCTTAGATGTTTGACATAATGAATGCAGGATTCGAGTCTCAGTGGGGACATCAGTACCTTCTCGGGTGCAGACGCATCCAGTGAAGAGTCCCAAGTATGACCAAATGTGCATTATGAATTCCACTGCCATCAACTAAATGACAAAACTCTAAATATGTTTAAAAGTTCCAAGCTTTTCTTCGTTTTCTTTTTGGACCTGCCGGTCAAAAGCTGAATACCTGTTGAAATAAAGGTTCTGAATTATGTTTTGTCTAAGAATGGATATCCTGAAAAGTTCATTGATAAATACTCTAAACAAATGAGCCCTTGCGAAACTACCCAAGCAGCTCCGAAGCCATCTGTATTTATCAATTTGCCATTCAAAGGAGATGATGTTCAAGAGGTAGTCAAAAGAAGACTCGATTAAACTATCAAGAGAACTTATTATGCCGCAAAACTTGTTCTGCTTAACACCACCAAGCGAGAACTTCAACAATCTGGGAAAGACCAGTCGCCAGTCGTCGACACTTCAAACAGCGTACATCAGTTTGAGTACGTTTGTTGAAGCGAATACACAAGTCGTACAGAAAGGCGATTGTCCACTTGCATGATGGAACTTTTTCCAAAGTGATTAAAAACGGCTGAATTCAAAGTGCCAAAACGTTCAATAACAAAGCATCTTGTGGACTACAGCGGCAGGATATCGATGATGTCAAGTCACTGACTGTAATCAGCAAGCACCCAAACAGAAAGATGCTTGCAATTGCGGAGGCTTGTGCAATTAGAATTTATAAACCGGGTTTGTGTGTACAAAAGAAAATGGTCGTCATTTTCAATCTACCTTCGTAAAACGTTTTACTTACGGACTGTTATTATTATCAAAATTATTGACACTTTATTCTACCTCTTATAATAATTCATTCAAAACTATCTTTATCGGTAGCATTATCTTAACTCGTTTCAGCATTATTATTGCAACTATTATTACTAACATTACTCTGTAAGCCAGAGTTGATATATTTAAGTTCTTTCTCTAATGACTAATTGTTCATCTAATTGACTTAATTGAAGCGTAATGCATTTTATCTTAATGTCAATCTCTCATACTCCCTCTCTATTTATCCATTTGAAGATGACCTGGAAAATATTCGCACGTGTCTTTCTGATTGATTTATTCAATGTAGTTTATTTGCCTATTAGTCTTATATCTCCCAATGTATTTCCAATAATGTATTTAGAGTATTCAGCTGAAGAGCTCTGCGGAAATTTGATGAATTCGTTGAATCCTGCTTTACAGATTTATGTTGCAAATTTTAAACTGACCATGAGCTTTCATTTCCTCGCCATACGGTCTCAACCATGTATAACCACAACACCTGACTCGTCATTCACCATTCGCGTCCAACTCCATACCTAGTAGGTTATTTCACTCAGACATCTCCTCAATCTGTGTCCGATCAGTCTTCACTTCCATATTTATATTGGTTTGGAAAATAGGTTCTAAGTCGGTTTGCTCCAGTTCACTGTTCCGTCATGCTTATTCTCTCTGGTCGAACATCTGACCTTCAATATTCTGCAAAGCCACCTGCTGATAAAATGTGTGACGGCTGTTGGGTGTGTATTCGTTGACGAGTGTGGCAAGTCTCTGAACCATATAGAAGGACTGACCTGACATCAGTGTTGAAAATCCGAATTTTGTTTCACATGTTGATTGCAGGAGATTGTCACAGTGATTTCAGAGTAATGGAGGTCTGCGATGCTTTCCTCATTTTGTCCTGACTGTCACTGACATTTTCATCCATGTCAGCTCTAGGTGGAACGATGCTGCTGAGATTGTAAAAGAAAGAAGTGACTTCCTTTATTTTCTTCCCGTTGATGACGATTGATGCTTGTTGTTGTTGACTGGGAATATTAATCAGCTATACTTACTCTATGTTTATATGAGCTTCATGAAGTTTAGGTGTAAAGTTGACTGTCATCCAATTCTCTGTTCGATTATGACGCATACCGTCACTATTTTATCCGAACATTATTTTGCTTCTCTCTAATCCAGCTTGTTCTGGGCGGAGTTCTGTCCAGAATGTCATGCCTTATTATTTCGCTTAGCTCGGACAAGGGGATGATTCTGAGCCAGTTCGAGCAGAGGCCTAATTCGCCCTTCTTTGGTAGTTTCACAGGATAACCCTTCTTCTAATCGATAGACACCTTCCCATCCTTCCAAACCTTCTTTATTACTGGCATAAACATTTCTGATGGGGTCTTTGGATCCGTTTGCATTGTTTACTCAATCATCTAGTTGTATCAAACACTTTGTTAGTGGTGAAGATTTAAGACCAACAGTGTTCACCACTTGAAATGAAATGCAACATTTAGATCTGCTTTATAGTGAAACTGTAAGTTACTCACATTCACTTTTAGTAAAGGCAAACTGCTTCACTATACATCTTTTTTAAGTGAAACATAATATCTATTGGATCATTCAAGCATAGAAAAGCCCAAGGCATATACATACAGCTGTTTACTTCATAAAATAAAGTCTGAGATGAGAATTACACTCGATACGTTGAGCTTACGTATTGTATGCATCAGTAAACTCATCCATGGTTAAATTTTGCTTTAAAATTCCACTATATGACTAGCTATTTAAGGTGAGTCTGCAAACTGCAGAGACCCTAATAATTTATTCAATTATTTCGAAGTCTCTCAGTAAGGCACACTTTTCCGCCATCCTAGGCATAACATTTTCCTGCAAGAAACTAGTCACCCAACATGTGAAAGACAACCTGTCGTATGGGACCACTTCAACATGCATATACAAGTTCACTCGCTCGTGTGGAGCTGAGTAGATTGGCCGTACCATGCGTTCACTTGTAAAACACTATCCAGCATAGATAGCAAATGGAGAACTCAAAGGGATACACAGTTCGATAACAGAGCATCTGGTAAATTCTGGACATTCAGTCCCGATTGAAAAGTCCTTCAAAGCTAAATGGAAGATGCGATCTAACCTGCAAAAGGGAGTGAAATCAAGACATATACGAATAGCTGAGGCACTGGAAATCCAAAAACTCAAACCTATTCCATATGCCCAAAAGAAATACATCCAACGGTTGTCCCTGCCGTGGCCATCACGAAAAGTCAGTCTCATCAATAGTGATTATCCTATTACCTTTCTTGTCCAACCTGCCGGTTTATTTGTTATATTTACCTTTTAAATCCCTGTCTGCGCTATTAGATTCGGTTACTGTTTTTATTTTTTTTATATGTCCTAACCTCCTACCCATTTCGTTAATACTACATCCTTAACCTGTAACTATACAGATTGACTAGTTTTATAGTAATTATAATTCTACTTTGTCTTTTCTACCCGATCATCCTGGTTATTATGCATTGTAATTTTTAATTTGACTTTGGGCCTGAAATATTTATAGAATAGTGTCACTAGCTAGCTATCTTCTGTTTATTATACTTAGTAATTTTATTAATCTGACCTCTGACTGGAAATACTTCTGGAACTTTCTCACACATGTAATATAAATACATGAATGTACAGCCTAGATGATGACTCCGTCGAAAAGAAAACTTCCTTAAATGCGACCGTCTTTTTAATAATTTCTGTGATCCAATGTGCATACTCCGCTATTTGAACAGTGTTTGGAAAAAAATCAAAATTATCACGAAATCCAAACATAATTCATTGAAGTAGTAAACTTATTTACTCTTAAATTCGAACTTTTAAAGCTTGCAGTGAATTTATGACTAGAAATCAGAAACCGATTCGTTTTCATGTTAGAACTTCAATAAAAGACAATACGCAAACTTATAAGAGGGACTAATTGTTTTAAAAGACACTCTGACCAAAATCTGATATTATTCTTAGTTTTCAAGGTGCTACATAGCACAATGTCTTTGAGATGAAGACAAAGAATCCAAAAATAAAAAGGTAGAATTGTCGACCTAGTGGAAAATTATCATAATTCTGCCTTCCTAGTTAGATTTCACAAGGCAAAGTCACTTTCCATGTCAACTTATTCATCTACCATTCCTTCAATGAAGATGAAGACATTCTATCTATCAATGCAAATGGAAGGATTTTGTACTTATATTGCTTGAAACAGGTAAAGTAGTTGCGAATCCGTATGTGTTGGAAATTTACGGAAGCTTTCAAAAAAGCATATATTCTTTTTGTTTTCCGAGATCCGCTCCATCATTGCTTTGTACAATAACTTATCTGATTCCGTATTCGTTGGGTGGAAAACATCTTCAGGTTGTTGTAGTTTGTAAACCTTCTGAAAGGTACAGTATGGTTTGAATAAACATTCCAAGTCTACATTACAAGAAACTCCACAGAATTGAATTCATTCACCGGATATATAATTCCCCTCGGTACAGACTGATTAACTATACAATGATAATCGACTATAATCAATTTAAAAAACACTGGATTTGCAACCAATCTTAAGTGTTTGATTTGGATAATAAAGTTTTTTTTCCTTCACATTCCCCAGTGGAACATAGGACTTCAAGCTAGTGGCTTGAAGTTTCTGTAGCAGTGGTGTTTATTTTACAGGATAGGGTTGCTAGCCTCATGCCAAACCTTTCTTCTTTACCAGCATTATTTCTTGCTTAGCAAGGTAAAGGAGTGGGTCGGCTGGGGATCGAACCCCGAACCATGTGCATGGTCGGCGAGTGTCCTAACCGCTATACCACTGACGCACGGATAATAAAGTAATTCTGCCAAATGTTTACTTAGACTTTCAATATTTTTAAACAAAAGAAAGTCTACTTAATAAAAATGACTAAATCTCATTGACAAAAAACGGAAGCACATGGGTTTTCGATTTCCTAAACACAACCTTTTTACCGCATTAATTTCATGTAACAACAGTTAGTATTACAACTGTTCCCTTTACATTCACTCAATTCTTTAAATACAAAGGCAGAAGTGTTATTTTGCTGTCGACAATTTATTACACTTACACTGACGAAAACATTTACAGAATTAAAGGTTATTGTTGTTTACGTGGTTTATTAATACAGTGGGTATTTCTTTTTCAAAAAAAATAAATAAATAAAACATCCACTCAGTGGATTTATTTATTTAATTTTGAAGTGAACCACATGAGCGTTTTAAATAAATAAGTTCATGGTGTCATTTGATGTAACCTCCTTGTTCACAATGATTCTAATCAACGAAACTATTCAGATCATTTTTCAGCAGTCTAATCTTCTCCCACTCCCAGAGTCGGAATCAAAACGCCTACTGCTTATGTGTACCATGTGCAGTTCCAATTTGATAACACTCTTTACCGCCAAATAGATAGTGTAGCTATGGGCACTCCAATTAGCCCTGTTTTAGCAGATATATTCATGTCCAATCTTGAAAGAACAAAGTTGAAGCGTGCAATTGACGAAACAACTTCCTACTGTCGATATCTTGATGACACATTTATAGTGTGCAAAAATGAAAGTCATGCTTCACACTTCACCTTCAGATTATTCAATGATGCACACACCAATATTGAGTTTACTATGGAACATGAAAGTGACGGAAAGTTTCACTTCCTCGACATTGCCATGGAACGCCTAGAAGACGATAGTCTTCAAAAGTCAATTTATCGAAAGCCTACATGGAAAGGACAATATCTACATCTCAATAGCTTTTGTCCAAATACGTGGTCTAGTCAAGACTCTGTACTATAGAGCGAGGAGAATATGCTCTATAGAGAAATTAGAGGAAGAATTCGAGTTTCTTGAAAAGACATTGAAGAGCAACGGGTGGGATCAAAGGTTCATCAACAAGTATGGGAGATCTGAAGCCACAAATGTAAAATAAATCACAGTGGGAAAAAAGCCAATCTACTTTCAGCTTGATTATAAAGGTGAAAACATTGCAACGATGATCACCAGAAGGCTGAGTACATCACTAACCATAGCCTATCCTGCAGCTAAGATCATTCCTGTCTATCGAACAATTTCCTCTGTAGTGCAATCAAAAATTGATAGATATCCTTCTCATATTAACTCCAACTGGATATACAAATTCACATGTATCTGCGGGAGCAGTTACATTGGAAGGACAGAAAGAAGGGCATATCTACGATTTCCTGAACATGAACCGAAAAGCTTACGTCTAAAGGGAACAAAGGCTTTAAACAGTGCCATCGCCAGGCGTTTCCTCGACACGGGTCATGAGGTGGAAATCGAAAAATCCTTCAAAATTATCAATAGACAAAGGAGCTCCATTCTCCTCAAGTTTGCCGAAGCAATTTCTACCAAACGCTTCAAACCAGACTTATGTGTTCAGAAAGAAGTCTTTCCTTGCCCTGGTGACTGGATGTCTTTATTCTCTCATCTGATTACGTAATCTTTGTCTTTAACCTCACCCCTCTTTTTTTTATAATCTGTAATTTTGCTTGTCTCTTGTTTCTATGACGTGAGTTGAACTCAGTACATCGTTAACTAATTTATTAGTCACTTAGCATCTTACTCACCTCTCGTCTTTATTACGTAACTCCTTCACCAATGTATGCATACATTTATTTCGACTTGAACTGCCTGTGTAAAAACTATATAAGCGCAATTTTTTGAGCACTGTTCGCTAATTGTGGAACTTTCTGTCAACTGACAACATGTAAAACTTTCAAGTATGTCAAAACTTTCCTGTACGTAAACCTCACAATTTATTTAGGCTGTAAGCATTTGACGAGAAGCCAACGAAATAATTGATGGTACCATATTATTCTGCACAAACCACTGTTGTTCTTGCTTTATTCAAATTCATCAAGGGGAATAAATCCATGAAGCTTTCTTTATGCCACTAAAGGTATTGTTATTCATATTCTTAGTTTAAATAACAATAAAGCGAAAGAAAGTCGATGCATTAATTGTGCGAATAAATTTTTTCTCAGTGATTTTGTTTTAATTCAATAAAAAGCCTTATTTATTCAGTCAGCGACATAGACACGCATAGTGATTGTAATGAGTAACTGTTTCCTCTTCAGCCTACTGGCAACAGAATTAACGTCTACAGTAGAACATCCCCCATCGCATAGTTTGTAATCAGCATACTCTTGAAATTATTCAAAAACTTCCCTCACATTGTAAGTCAGAATAAGTCGAAAAAGACAACTATGATTTAGTAAAAACCATAACAATAATATAGGAAGCAAACTAAATCACTCAAAAGGATTTATCAGTCACGAACAATCCTGAATTTGAGGGTCACACACTTCCTTTTTGTTATAAATAGTTAGTTAGAAACTTGTCCACTGACGATTAAAAGATTCTATCCACATTCTTCATTGAGAGAAGTAAGGAAAAGAAAAAATCAGGCATTTCTAGAACATTCTATAACTTCTAGGTACCTTTTAGATGGTCACTTCATATGACCTTAAAACTAAGGTATTCATCTCCGGAATTTATTTCAAAAGAAGAAAGGAAGTACAAGATGAAAGTGTGTAAACTATTTATTCATTTTCAACAAAATCATACATATATATATAAGAAAAAATGAACCAAACCAATGAAATAAGAGGTATACACGCAAAGTCTTGTAAACCAAGTAATTTATGTTGAAGAAAGTCTACGTGGTTAGGAAAGCCAGGGGCAAAGACCACCACTTAATAGCTCTTCTTATGATACAAAATACTAGTGATCAGATGAAAGCACCTATTAATTTTAGTAAATAACTTCAGAAAAAGGAAACAATAAAAATGACTATATTATCAGTAATACTGAATATTAGTCAAAGCAAAAAGATATAAATGGAAAAATACAATGAAAGAATATGAACAAGTATTACTTACAACTGAAATAAGTTAGATGAAAAAAAGGATGCCAAATCAAAATAAACAAACAAACAAACAAACAATACATTTGAAGAGAATCAGTAGACACATAGACGAATCCAGTCTAGTCCTTGAAATTCTTGTCTGAATAGGTCAAAATTAATGAAAAGCATAAAAAACTAACACGTGTATCGGTGGCATAGCGGTCAGGACGCTCGCCGACCATGCACATGGTCTGGAGTTCGATCCCCTATTAGCCACCAGCTTGAAGCCCTATGTTCCACCGGGGAAGGTGAAGAAAAAAAATTGAAAACTAACAGAGAAGTTGATAAGGGTATATCACTCAAAATAATTAATAATAATAACTCATAACACTAGTCTACAAATACCAATAGTTTATACTGTTCATGATCTGTGTTTCTGTATGCATAAAATATTCACATTAATGAAAAAGTAAAAACAACAACAGAAAGAGATATTAATTAATTAATTGAAATAACAAATTAATATGAAAAATCGAAGAAAAAATAAATCAGATGGAGAAACAAAGTCATGTTGGAAGAAAATGTATAGGACAAGACGCAATAATAAGGCAGTTCTTTTTGTAAGTTACTAATGTTACATTTTTGTAGAATATATGATAATTTCCAAAGAAAAATAATACAGGTACTGACTGACCGTTTGAACAAATTGAAATAGGCGGTATTAGTAGTAGTAGTAGTAGTATGCTACTTCTTTTCGTTTTAGTCACTCATTCAAGTGTAATTTAATAGGATACTTTAACGTTGTATTGAGCACCTTATTATATCGTTTTAAATCATGTACATGATGATAGCAAACTAAATCTTCTAATGAATCAAATGTACACGACTTTTCCACAAATCCATACTTCCCATTGATACAATGAATTAGACAATGCTGAACAGACGATTCCAATCTAAAAAGACATATTATCAGTGGAAAAAAATGTATACATCTTGTAATATCTATACAACTAAATTGTAATAACTACTGAAACAAAATTTGAGAAAACTTTAAATATTTTTTACCAGTGCGACATGCACAGTGGTAGTAGCACAAGAATAATGTAAATGTTTATCATGAATTCCTACATAATCTATGAGTTTGCGAACCGTTATTAAATGAAGTAGCTGGAAAATCTGCTACACATGTCATCTTACTGCATGCTGTCAGGTGTAATATTCGTTCAGGTGGGATCTGGGAATCTACAGAAAGAGTAGAGGACACCAACGTATTAACAGAATGACCGCTGGATCACATTTAATACGTTTTCTGGAAATGTTCATATGGTTGAAGGCTTTACGTAATACAACTTAGAATAGATCACAGTGGTTGAAATGTGTTAATACTTCATTCACACAGTGGTTATAAACTCATACTTCTTTAAGTACTTTGATTTTCTTGTTTCACTTTACGAAATGTTGAAAACACCACACTGTATCATAGGTACTCTTTTGGAATAGAGTGAATCATTATTATTGTTATTGCGTGTCGATGGTTCAACGGCGGAATGCTCACCAACCACTCAGGTGGCCCCGGGTTCGACTCGCGAGTGACGCACTCCTAGAACTTGCTAAGCCGGCAGTAAGGCCGGTAAACAGGGAACGTTAGACTTGTGGCTAGCAGCCGCACTCCGCAAACATACAACCACCGATACCGACACTTCAAAGCTGTAGCCTGAAGCCCTATATTCCACTCGGAACGTTCAGGAATAAAATATATAGTAAATAAATATTACTATCTTAACTCTTAATCGGAGCATGTTCACTTCTTCAACTCCCTCCTTACGACCTTCTGTGTAATGCAGTGAAGTGAGGTGTGTTCCTAGATTAGTGTTAAGGCATTGAATCCCCAGGTGGTGAACAGAGTGCCTTTATCCGGAAGAAAGTGTTTCGTAACTAGCAGTCAGTCAGCCAATTTCCCCACTTAACCTAAGTTTGCAGAACAATCAGCAGTAATGCGTAAAGCTCAATAGTAACGTAAACGACTAGTACAGAAGAGATTAACGCAGCTAAACACAACGAAGAAGGAGAAGAAGAATAAAACTTCCCTTTAAACTGTAAACACGCTGATGATAATAATATTGCCTGACGAATGTGAAACTTAAAGCTAGGAAGCACACTTGTTTCAGCAAATCGAATAGCCAGTTAACAGCCTCAAAAAATTACTAATATTTATATTATTCCAATGTTGTAGAATAAATGGTTTTTATAGTATTCAGTTGCCCATTTATAAATAAAGCCTACCTCATTTACGAGTCAAAAAAAAATTACGAAAAGAAATAATTTATACAAATTCTTAAAAGTGTTGGAATTCTTTCAGTCTATATTTACTCATATATATGTATACATGCAATGTGATTAAGACATACATGAACTCATGTGAAAAAACCTCCTAACTATTATGTGACTATTATTCCTACAAGTAATATGGTGTTTCAATTGATAGAGTAAAACAATTGAAAAACAAGTGATAGACAGAAGTAAATTACAAACGAATGAGCAATTTGTATGCAAAGCTTTTTAAATTCAGTCATACCGGTTGAAGAAAACAGAAAACGTAAATCCAGTGTAAGCTACTATAAGCCTGTGCTTAATTTTAAAATATGTTATTTAAACTATCTATCACACGATAAGACACACAACTAACTCACAAAGGACTAACAAGTGGTAAACAACTGAGATAAAAGACTGTCTCACTGATAAGGAAAGAAAGAGTTTTCTCTCTCTCTCTCTCTCTCTCTCAGTATAGTGTATTCATCTCCTTTGAATAGACACTTTTTCCAACTTGATAACATAGCCTATGGAATCTCGAATATATTGGGCCTAAGAGTTGCAACTTAATCGACTCACAAATCAGCTTCCAGTAACGAATGAAATTCGCCACAAAAAAAACTTTGTAGAAAAAAGCTTCAAATTTATCTTTGGATCTAATCATCAATTGTTTTTTGCTATAAGGATAGACAGATTATGTACAGTTAAGATTTGAGAATTACTACAGAATATCAACTGTAGTGAGAGAGAAACACTTCATTATCTAGATCTTGAGGACTTCATAGTCCCTTTATTTTCGTCACACTTCGTATTCTTTTCGTTTAATCTTTTTTCTTTTATTTTCGCCTACTTGTTCTTCCTCTTAACATCTTTTTTTCTCAGCAGAAAGTATTTGAAAGCTGTTTATAACGCATCTATGATTCGGTCGCACTGATCCCATTAATAATTCAATATCAATGATAAACATTTCAAAACATAATTTAGCTGTTTATGCGAAAAAATAATTTGAAAATTGAGAAATAATTAATCACTACAGTAAAAAGAGATAAGACGGTAGCAAACTATCTTAAACAAACAATAAATATATAGTTGGAGAACACTATTTCCCCAAAGGATTATTTTTAAAGAATAACTAATCACAAGTGTCCTAGCCATATCAATCAATATTTTTCACAACATTTATTGAGCTTGTCCCCCTTACCACACAACAACTCCACACGTTTAACCTCAATTAAACGTATTAATATGGAATATAGGATACAACTATCCTTGATCAAAGACAACTGGCCTCTTACATTTAACAGGGGTAAATCGCATGCTGGAATGCTAACACTCAAATGGATAGTCATATACTGTAGTATGGTAAATTACTATAAGTTCACAACCTTTCAATGGGAAGAAACACAAATCAAGTGTTATTAGGTCATTTACAGATCGTATTGCTATTGTATGTTCGAAGTCAGGTCGATGCTAGATAAACTGTAAATGAATTCTTGAGAAACCAAAGATAGGTGAAATTTCACCTTTATTACTACAAGTATAACGAATTCGAACAACTGAATCGAAATGATAACAGTAGGGCATTAGTGGTTAAATGAATCAATTATAAAAAATTTTTAAAGACAATCACAATGATATTGAACCCAGCCTAGTTAACTAGCAATCTAGGGGCTAGCGATCCTACACCATAAAATCTATCATACTGCTGGAGAAACTTCAAAGCACAAAAAAAAGGTATTAAAAAAACCAAAATCCGAATAACGATCTTAATCTTCGCTGGAATCAGAGAAGCGAAATGACGCGGGCCGGTGAAAGCCTACGTGAAACCAGTCAGCCGAAAGCAAGAATACGAATGTGGACATATATTATCCATACAATGTATGAGATTAGGAAGGTTATCCAGGTAGCCATCGAATGACATCGCACGCTAGGTGGTATAGATATCCATATAATATGTGTTTTGTTTGACAGTCTGATATATTTTGCTATGTATATATGGATCGATATTCCATTATAATTAGCCAATCATGTTAAGACTGTCTATTGATTTGTTCATTTTGAATATTCGCTCACACACCTGTTCGGACATTTATATATATTTTTGCTCTCACACTCTTGTGTAACATTTTTGATTCTCCTTGTGTTTGGAAAATATAAGTATCATCGCAAACTTAGTGGTCTTCTGATTTCTGTCTTTCTTGCGTCAAGACTATTAAATTCTCGACCAGTACATGACACCAGGTCATAACTCGAATGGAATCCACACGGGAAGCGACGAGTGGGTCGTCCGAGGGTGACATGGAGGACATCGTGCCAGGAGGAGAGGACAGATTATGATCAACCGTGGACCCCGCTGAAGAGGACGGCAGAAGATAGAACAAACTGCAGGTGTGTTGTTGAAGCCCTACGTTCGACTCGGAGCCCAAGGGAATAATAATAATACAATGACACTGCCAGAATTTAAGTATTTACCCGAAGGGACATAACACTACAAACAAATAAAACCCGAAGAATTCAACTACTACTAAAGACTTAACAAATACACAAGCGCTCATGATCTATTAAAACGTCCCAACAATAAATATGAATTTACTGCTCAACATAATAGAATCGAACCATATAAATACTTCATATAATAATGTATGGATGGGCAAAAACAAAGAATTAATTCACTTTTAAATAAACTCCACTAACTTGAATTAATTGGAATCTTAATAAGTTGTACAACTACAAATCATCACTCCATAACCGAACTTGTTATGACACAGTTAAGACATGCATCAATGACAGAACGCCTAAGTAGTGCATGATGCATACTACTGACTGCTAGATTAGCTGAAAACCATTCACACCAATCCCTGTAGCTGGTTGGTACAATACAATGATGCTAGATGATTAGAGGTGATAGGTATAAAGCGCTTAGTGGCACTAGTCAGTAAAGTGTATTTGTGCACTTACATGTGTGAATCTGTATCACCTAGTGAGAGAGTCAGGCACTATAAGAGCCACGATCAACCTCCTGTAGGACTGTGATAAATATATTAACTGGTCGCTAGAGAGTAAACAATACAGTCTAGCCACTAGTCCATACCGAATCACAGCCGATCAGCCGATTTCTAGTGCATTGTGGTGAAATATCTCCAAGATTGGCTGACATATATTGTGGTCTTGACTAGTAGAATTCCTTCAACACTAAAGATCAGGTAGCATGATATTCACTACTCGCTATTTGACGATTGATGTACAATAAGGTTAGATAATCGCAAGGTACATAGACATGAAATTTCACCTCAGGCATTCTAATTTGGAAGTTTGAGGTTTTCAAAAAAGGCAGTCACAGTATAATATCGCCTTAAATAGTATTTTTTGCAAATCATTAAATCCACGTTAATCGCAGCTAGAGATTGGAAGACATTGAAACATGCATATGTACTCAACAAAGAACAACAAACAACATCGGTATTATTTCTTGTAAAAACCATAAAATATCAAGTGCTGTATTTTCGTTATTTCTTATTCAAATCATGATAAAGAAAGCAAAACTTGCACACTTAACTCAAGTGGGAGAAGAAGAGAACACCATACATGAATATATTGTTACAAAACATTAGACTATATTGTGATGCGAAATATAGAACTATTAAAAAAAGGCAGTGGGAGAAAACACTCACCGTACACCTAAGGCTAATTTATTTCCAGCAGTTGAAGGTCTAACAACGAAAGTTCCAGGAGGTCTGTCAGTCAGTAATTCTTCTACCCTTTGCCGAGTTACATCAGTAAGAAACCAATACCGACGATCACGTATCTCCTCTGGTACAGATGCATCATCAAAGTTTATGAACACATGGCTTTGAATATCTTGTTTCATAGAACCCATTTCACCAGTTTGAGTATCAACCAATCGGTTCGCGGAAGAGATACACCCACTATCCAAGGAAGAATTTGATCCAGATAAGGATTCTGCTTTAATCCCCCGATCTTTAAGTGCACGACGAATCTCTTGCGTTTGTCTTTTTAATTTACGCTGTCGAGAAATTGCATTTGCATACTTCTCAAAGACTACTCGTGCTTTTTTACACTGTTCGTTAACTTCTTCCTTGTTTTCCTTGATTTTCTGTTCAACTTCACTCATTTCGTTTTTAAGTGTTTCTATTTGAGGAGAAATTTTCAATCTAAATTGATTTTTTTTAATGTAAATAATAAAAATTGGCTCAATAAATCATAAAAACAACATACACAAAATGATTAAATCAGCTTCACTCCCCTGTAGAGAAAAAAATGTTGTCCACCCGCCCCCCCCAACCTTAACTGTTTAGAATCAAGTGCATGTACGTTTCCGAGCATAGAAACTCGTTAAAATCTATGTCTATTAGAAGACTTTTAGGATTCTTCCATCAGATTATTCTTCTTCAATGAAATTTGACTGGTGACTTTAAAGGAATTAATTCATCACGGACTAATTTAGACCATTGATAAAAGTTCTGGCTTCGAAAGTGACTCATTTATTTAGACATTCAGTCATGGGTCCTGATACTTTGAAATTTGATTAGCTTTTATTTCTTTATACAAGAAGCTTAGTATTGTATACAGACTGTGAAATATTTCACAGCCAATAAATAGTTTTTGTAGCCGCTACAAATCAATTCGCACGAACTCAATAGTTCAATAGTAGAAATAACCACCAAGAAAGCAGACCACCCACATCCCCTGGATAACGAACTCCTAAACCTTGTCTACTTATTATTATTATTGTTCCCTTGGGTTCCTAGTGGGCTTCAACTGCACGTCTCCACTTGCCACTTCTGTCTTCTGCTGTACTTTTCACCTGCATCCACCTTAGTCCATACTCTTTCAACTCCTCCTCACACGATCTCCTCCATGTCACCCTTCCACTGACGTCCCACTCACCGATTCCCTTTCGGCCTGGTTCCACTCGAGAAATGGCCTGACACGCGCACGACGTCACCCAATGGCCTCCTCAGCGAGTGTCCAATCCATCTCCACTTTCTCCTGCATATTTGTTGGTTGGAGATTGGTTCTTGTTTTGTTTAATCCCAGCCATAGTTTCTTGTTGGTGATTCTTTCCGGCCTGGCCATCTGATCTTCAGTATAGAGCGAAGACAGTTGTTGATAAAGGTCTGCAATAGTCTGTTGAAAATATTCTTTGTGACCCGCCCGCCAAGTTTCTGATCCGTATAGAAAATCCGATCGAATTTTGTTATTGATGCTGAGTGATGAAGATTTCCAGATTGGTTAAATTCATGATGTCTTTGTTCTTATTTCAATACTATTTTGGCGTAACCACCTCATTCATATCTGTGAAGATGTCACATTTGTAGAATTTCCATGAAATGATTCAAAAGCATATATATATATATATATATATATATATATATAGTCATGGAAATACACAATAAAACAGGAAATAAAATAATCAAAATACCAATCCTAAAATATGGTAATACAACTCACTTTTCACTAGGATAAGAATAATTATTCAACCGGCTCAATGATATCTGTAGCCATTTATACACATTTTTGTATGCTTTTATCAAACGAACAGCATCTTCCTTCAATTCAATTGCAGATTTAGACTGAAGCTCCAAATCAGCTATAAGCTTATCCAACTGACTGATTTCAACAGCTGTCTTCTTAAGCTCACTACTTAACTGTGAATCAGATAAGAAACAAGCAAATACTCCATCAGCACTGCGTCTATTCTCTCCCGAGATATTGTTATTATTATTATTATTACTGCTGTCATTATTCGACGATGCATCAGCTTTGCCATTAAAACGTTTATGGCGGTGTGATACAGGCCAAATTAGTCGTAAACTTCTGTAATTGCTCAAGTTCAATGGATGAGAACGACAAAAATTAATGAGTTCAGAAACCAAACGAAAAGTTGGATGTGGAGGATCAGTAAGTCCGAAGTATTCACCACGATGGTATATCCGATTCAATTTGTTTTGACCTTGCCATCTAGTTGAAGAAAGTATACAAATCAATTACATCACAGAATGTTACGGATACTTTTTACACAAGTTATTTAAAAGGATGTACAATGATATACTGGTGGTTTAAAATATAACGAAGTCAACATTACAAAACAGATTTGAAATGCAAGATTACTTGAGAGTTTGAAGTAAGGCAATAAAACTCAAAAAAAAAACAAATAAGAAATACCTGACCACAAGAGTGAAAGCAGCAACTGAACGCTCAGATGCATCACGAACAAGAAAATATCCATCTTGAAGACCTGCCATTATTTCACGTACTTCTTCTTGTGTGATATCACCCCAGTACCATTCCTGATTTTCTAAATCCTTCTTATTTGCAGCAGTTGAAGATGGACTTGGAGGAGTACTAATTGTCGGTACAATAGCAGTATCATCGGAAGACTGGTCTAAATGTAAAAATACAACTCAACGATTCAGCTGAATGTATAAAATCGTAAAGAATATTAAAAAAGAATTTTGTCCTTAGTTGGTCTCAGTTTCAAATCGTTACTGTTATATAACTAATTCAGTAGCAAGTTTAAAAGAAGCAAACAGTCCTACTATCCTAGTCCATTTGGATCAACAGTAAAAGTAGCTTTCCATGTTAACAAAATCCAATGACTATTACAATGAATGATAGTCATGAAATTATTGGCAGTTCGCATCAGGATTGTTTGATTTTGTGAATATAAAAGTAAAATTACACTATATTGGGATGAATATATATATATAGAGAGAGAGAGAGAGCATGATAGATGTGATTACTCCCACATTAATTAGCGAACTGTAGTGAATTAAAGCGGATATTCTGGCTAGGAAATTGAAGATTCATGAAAAATTAAAATTGTTTTTACGAGTTGATCACAGACTGATATCAGTTAAACAACCACTGAAAACTGGGGAGTACTGAACGGCTAACACACGTGACATCTGGATGAACCTCACTGGTCACGACTTCTCACTAGATCTCCATAAAACCCCAACCTGTAGCAAGTCACTAGCGAGCATCAGATTAATATTATATAGTTTCGTTTGTAAGAGTTAGTTTTGTTTTCACGAGTTGATCACGGATTGATATCAGTTAGAGAACCATTGAAAACCAACCAGGGAGTACTGGACAGCTGCTGTTTTATCCTAGTTTGGAAATCATCGGCAATACGCACCCATTATTGACTCTCTAACTGATATCGATCCGTAATCAACTCGTAAAAACAAAAACTAACCCTTACAAACCAAACTATAGAAAATTAAAATTGTGTTTCATAATCAATATTGAATATCGAAATAAAAAAAGAGACGTACAACATATGCTGAGGCTTTCTTCAGTAACAGAAGCTGATTACAATACTGTTTGTGACATTCATACAACGTAAATTTTATACACAACACAACAGTGTCCTAATGTATATTGAGTGGCATTTCTTTATAATAATAATAATCATTGTGCTACTTATTGTCCACCACTATTTTGAAATAACAACATTCAGACTTAATGTGTACACAACTTAGCAAGTTGATGAGCACGCTGACTCCGACCACTATTAAACTGAGTGAATGAAGGACAACATAATTGACAGTTTAAAATAATATATCTATCAACTGTCACTCCCAACCAGTAAAATAATACAGATGAATGCTTCACTTAAATAAAAACTAATTAGAAATCCATTAGAAATTTCATTTTCATGTCAACAATTAAATCACACTTTCCATAAATACATAAAGTCAGTTGAAAGAAATCCAAGACACAAAGATCAGTTGATACAACTAGCAACTGGTACCAAACTGTCATGTACAAAAGAGTACACTATCCATCGTGTACTATTGGTCGATATAATCTTCGAGTCGGCTTCATATTAATCTAGAGCTAAAATACACCTTCATCAAGGCCGTGTGTGTCATCCATCATAATCTTTAAAAAGCTAACTATCATAATTCACAAAAAGCACAACAATGAATAAGATGTTAAGAGTAAAGATAGACATATGTTCGACTCTAGAATTTTATACACAATTTCTTTTTAGTGTCATATAAACGCGAATGTCTGAAGGCGAAAACCAAAGGACCGGCAGAAGAAGCAGTGAAAACATGATTTAAAGTGAAAGTAGACAAAATAGAGGTGATGAAAATATACCTACCAATGACAACAACAACAACAAGCACCAATCCCCATCAATGGAAAAAGTCTAAAAGAAGTCGTTTCTTCCACTTACTACCTGGGCAGAGTGGCTTCAACAACAGACAGGAGGCACAAATGAGGTTGTTAGTGTTCGTCAGGGAAACGATACAGACTTTCATCACTATGAAATTAGTGTAAAAGTCTGTTGCATTCAGCATCAATAACGAGGTTAGAATCTTCAACAATAATGTTAAGTCACTTCTTGTACATAGTTCAGAGACTTGTCGTGTTATCAATAGGCCTTCACCGGTTCCATATTGAAGATCAAATGACCAGAAAGGATTAGCAATAAAGAGCTCTGGAAATATGCCGAAAGAAATGGAGATGGGTCGGACACACGCTGAGAAGACCGTCAAGTGACATCGAGCGCCAGGTCCTCAAATGAAATCCAAATAGAAAACGACAAGTTGGGCTACTTAGTTCAACATGAAGGAGATCGTGTAAGGAGAACATGAAAGCCTGTAAGCAGTCGTGGAGCCAACCAAAGAGAACTGCAGAAAACAGGATAAAATGAAAATGGGCTGTTGACGCTGTATATTCCACTCGGAACTTAAGGGAAATAACAATAATACAGTGTCTTTCAATAAACACGTTTAGTTAAGGATAAAAGCCAGTCAGTGCGGTTGGTATTTGTTAAAAAAAAAATTTAATAAACTAGTACACCACCACCGACAGCCTCTTAAAGCCGCGCCACCAATTTCATATAGGAGCTCTTAATGTTAGGACACTGTGCCAAATAGGACAACAAGCATCACTAGCCAAGACCTTGGCATCACGAGCCATTGATGTATGCTGTGTTTCAGAAACACGCATACAAGACCCAAGTGTGGTTATTCACCTAACCCCACCTGGCCAACAGGTTGAATCTGCGAAATTCACCTTGAGGGTGTCAGGAGATGCCACAGCTAGTTCACGAGGATTAGCTGGCGTAGGGATAGCTTTGAGCACTAGGGCAGAAAAGACACTGCTTGACTGGATCCTGGTAGATAGCCGAATGTGTGTTGTCCGTCTGAACGGGTCATCAGTCCGCTCCGTCCTCCTTTATGGTTGTGAGACCTGACCACTCAGAGTGGGAGACATGAAAAGACTAGCTGTCTTTGATCATAGGTGCCTGCGCTCTATTTCCCGTGTAAAGTGGCATAATAAGGTGAGCAACATTGAGGTTAGGCGTAGAGTTCTAGGTAAACAGGGGAAATCAATCGACGAAGTCAAGAAGCTACAAAGACTGAGATGGTTAGGACATGTGTTACGTATGCCAAGCCATCGCCTCCCTCGACAAGCAATGTTAGCGGATATAGGGTCAGGCTGGAAAAAAACTAGCGGCGGTCAAACAAAAACTTGGCATCAGTCAATGAAATCCACAACAGTTGGTCTAAGCCACGTAGAAAGGTGTAGACTTCCAGGCTGGGGTCCTCGGGACGGTAAAAATCTATGGTTGGAAACAATTGGTGACATGGCTCAAAATCGTTCTCAGTGGCGCAGATGCATCCACTCCTTGTGACTTATGATCTCCAATGAAACTGTTTTGCTCTTCGTTATTACTCCTCCTTTGTCTCACCCCTCTGGTCACAGTTTCTATTATGCTTTTCTTATACTTTCTTCTCTTGCTTCGCGTGCTACACGGAGTGTGGCGACTTGAACTTCCGCACATTTGTGCAAAGTTCTATGTCGAAAACAGACAGACAGACAGACAGTACACAGTTCAAATTTTCACTGTAATCTTGAGTTTCTAATATAGGCATATGAAGTTAGCACGTGATAAGGATAAGATAATTGGAGAAATTACAAGTCCCTCTTAAAAGTGTTATGATGAAAAAAAAATGTAATTGTTTAAACAGATTAGTAGTCTGAAATTTCCAACAAATGTTCACGTAGAAAACGAACAACCTTATACACTTTAATATCAGTATGTTATTATATTTTTAATGAACACTACATGTAAAGTTAGTAACAAGACAGTGACATGGTAAAAAGCAAACAAAAGAAGATAACAGGGAAAATACATGTACAAAGAAAACAAATAAAATATCTATTGACTGAAATCAATGAAACCCATGTATCAGTCCAGATGAGATAGGTTTATAGAGAAAAGCTGCATATACTATTGAACTGTGTTACATATTTTCAAGTATTGGTTTTGTAGGGATTTGGTTTGATTGCATGGAGGATTTCACCATGAGCAGACATCAGTTAGAGAACCACTGGAAAATCTGGGAGTACTGGACAGCTGTTTCGTCCTAGTTCGGGAATCTTCATCAGTGCGCACCCAGCGGGGTTCGAACCCAGGACCTTCTGATTACAAGGTGAGCTAGCTGGAGAACCATTGAGCCACTGGGACCCGATCCAATGGTCCTTCAATTTTAACTTCTGCCTTCTCACCTTGTAACCAGAAGGTCCTGGATTCGAACCCCGCTGGGTGCGTACTGATGAAGAGTCCCAAACTAAGACAAAACAGCTGTCCGCGACTCCCAGGTTTTCCAGTAGTTCTCTAACTGATGTCAGCTCATGGTGAAATCCTCCATGTGTTACATATCTAATGTTTTGCCGCAATTAAAATTACCCATAAACTCGATCCGCTTCGACTGTTACTTCACAAGCATTTATATACATTAGTATAACAAATGAAATGATATCTGAAAAAGGCATCATATGCATCATGGAAAAACATAAGAGACCTTATCCTTTTTAGAAAAACTGTTACACTACGAATAAGGGGGAACAATCAGTCTTTCTAAATAATTTGATTATTATTTATTATCATTCCCTTAGTTTCCAAGTGGAAAATATGACTTACCTGAAGCCTCTTCTGCCTCAGGTTTTAATGTCTCATAGAATTTTCTTTTATTTCCACTGGTATTCTTCTTCATTTCTTTATTCAGTGCGCAATACATTGAACTCAACTCTTCCATTCATTGTTCACCTCCTGTTTCACCATCCTTCTGTCCTTTATTAGCTTCCACTAGTCTGCAAACAGTCGTTCCTTGTTTTGCCTCTTCTTTCCTTCTAGAATGGTTACATATATTTCCTTTGACATCATTTTCACAGAATCCCAGCATTCTTCAACATGGGTTTCCTCGACGATGCTACATAATGTTTCAGACTTTGCTCTGATAGCTATAGAGGATGTATCCTTTATGCTATTTTTAAGCTTGTAGTTGTTGAACTTGAATTTCGGTTCGTCCCCATATTCTTTGAAAGCTCTCAACTTGACCATGAGGATCCTTTGCACTAAATAATACTGTGAGCCCATAACTGCCTTCTTTTCGATTTCATGTCCAGCAGGCAGTCTCCACTTTCTTGAGAATCAGATGAAGTCTTTCTGATTTTTGGTATTTCCATCTGGTGAAACTCATGTCCTTTTGTGTATATCCTTATGCTAGTAAATGCTAACTCCAATTACCAAGTCACTAAACGCACAGAAGCCTGCAAAGAGTTCCCGGTTATCATTCATTTCTCCGAGAGCCTCTCGACCCGATGGGCTTTGTTCCTGTGAAATTGGCTCCCAGTCTGACTAGTATTTATATCATCCACCGGGGTTTGAATATCGCCATTTGGAGTCTTGTGCATTACTTTTCGCTGCTGTCTGCAGAAGCCATCCTTCCTTTATAATGCCTCTGTATTGTGTTCAGGCGCGAAGCATTGAATAACTGAAACTTTCCTACTATCCTGGAGAAGTGAGGACCTTCGATTTTGCTTGGTGACATCAAGATAACTAGTCCCAGTACGCTCGTAGTTACCATTTGAGTGACAAGAGCAGATAGCTGATTCTCCTCCAGTTAACAGTTCGAACTCCACTTCCATTCCATCTACTCTCATGGATTTCTAGCAGTTCTATTCCGTTGGTTGTCATTTCTTCTGCAATCTGAACAACCTTCGCGAACGCGAACATTTCATGTGCCGAAGCTAATTTTGGCTACCATTGTAAGAGGATACATAGAATCACTGGCTTTCCGAATATTTTCACCAGTTCACAACATTTTGTCTCTGATTCTAGAGAATAGGTTTTTTTAGTTTTATGTACAGTGGAGTTTTTGTAACCCTTGGGTTGTTTTTCCGTGGTAGGATGGCTAGTTACTTCATTTTCCAGGCTTAGAACTGGTTAGTGAAGTAGGCGGGATTAGCTTCAAGTAATAGACAAATAAAACAACACAAGTAATCTCACTTAACCAACTGATGGACGTGCATTCAATCTTTCAATTTTGTGCAAAACGATTCATACTACTATTAGAAACCAAAGTATTTATATAAAATATTTTTAAATAGAAGAATAGATGAAATAGTGGTAAATAGTGACTCACGACCATATTTCGTTTTTGGATCACATACATCATCTACTTGATAACCCGTGTCTAGTACATAGGGATTCAACGGAGAATTCTTTACCTCACTGGTGACTTCTAATTCATCAGCGACTGAAGCATCGACAACAACAGAAAAGAGAGTTTCTAGTGCACGCAGATGTGTATCCATACCCATAGCTATGTCTGTGATTAGGTGCCATGGTGGTCGTACAAGTATTTGTCTAAAAAGCATTAGCCATGGAAAAGAATCATTTGGTCTACCCTTTATGGATGCAGAAAATGAACTTGATTGATTGACATTTACAAGTGATACACCTGATGAAAAGGTTTTTAACTTGTTTTGATGATTTACTACAAATCCCAAATGATTGAAAATGTGAATTAAGCATAGTCGATGAATCTCAGGAAGACTGTCGAGAAATTTTTGAACAGCTGTTGGCTTCTCATCTATAAGAGAAATATATATGTACAAGAAAATACGCTTCATAAAGATATAAACTTACAAACAGTAACAAATATTCGAAATGGAACTTATACATGTACAATTAGCCTCATACAGTACTATTACCAAGTGACTTGTTTTCACTTTGCTGAGGGTTAGAATACAGACTAAAACAATCTAATGATTTAGTCAGTAACTTGGATTATTATTCATTATTTGCGTTCCAAGAAGAATATAGGCCTTCAGAGGAACTCCGTGTTAATGTTGCAAATCGGGATCTTTAGCCTTGAGCTGCATACTGTAAATCTCCACACAGATTTCACAATAATGAAGGTTTATCTTACTTTCTCTGCCTGATTCTGCCTATAGCTGCAACGATGCTGCTCAGATAACAGACGACTTCTTTTAGATTTCCGACCTTCAGGTCGACTAATGTTTATTATTGTTGGGGTGTCTTCATTGTCTCTGTCTTCTCTATTTTCACCTGAAGTTCTGTTTTGGCTGCCGATTCTGTCCGCTTCTTGCTTTTAGCCTGCAAATCTTCAACTTTGTAAGAAACGAGACATAAAGCACCCACAAAGTTTATGATCTTTTTGTCAGTTTAACGTAATTTGTCAAAGACCTTTCCTAAGTCGGTGAAGTTGAGGTAAACAGTTCATTGACATTCTACACTCTGTTCGTTGACACTTAGTGTTGCAATACGGTCAGCGCACGTCTTATTTTCCATGAATCCAGTCTTTCCCAGATGAAGTTCTCCGTCCAGGGCATTTGTTAGTCTTTCAAGAACGAGGCAGATTAATACTTCAATTAAGATGGACAGCAAAATAACTCACTTCGTCAAAATATGCCTGGATTCATGCAAACAATGAAAATTTCATCAGCAAGTCAATCACACTCTTCAGACAAGACAAAAATAACAATATGGTAACAATATCACATTAGTGTCTAGAAATATAAATTCAATTGATAAATCGCCTAATGCTTACTTGAATTTTTAATATTTGCTAAATTGCAAAAGTCTAAATAGTTATCTTCTGGTATCACACTGATTGGAAGATCTCGAAGAAACGCTTTCAATAATTGAGCTGAACGTACAATATCTAATGGACGTAATGATGATTCTTCCGTATCGGGTAGAGGTAAACAATGAGCAAAAGTATTATGAAGCTCTTGTAATGTGTGCGCCGAAGCTGACTGTTGATATACCATAAGCATATCAATAGGTTGAGTATGTGGATTATTACTAGCAGTAGTAAAACTCTCAGTAGCAACTTTTTCTATTTGTTCAGTACACGCTGTTAAGAATGCAGGTAGTTTTGAAATAGGATCCAACTTCTAAAACAGAAAAGTACAAAAACAAAACAGTTTTATCAGTGAGCTTCCAAAGTAAATCCAAAAAGTAGCTTAGTGTATGTGTAAATCGTGACAGGAAATCAGTAGATAGTCAGATTTCGGTTAAGTTTTATTTTCAGCGAAATTATCTACGAAAGAATACTAATACAACTGTGGAGAAGGTTACATTCCCTAATTGTACTTCTCTATGTACAACAGAATACAGATGATGATGGATGAACTGAATAAAATCAACTGTTCTACGGCTATTAAATAGTACAACCTGTCATTGTTCTAATCACTTTGAGAGTGTTTATGACTTAACTGGTCTGAAAATATGGTATTGAGTACTATTAACCAACAGACAAACTTTTTCAATCTCTTTTCTACAACGATATTAAATAATAACGATATATATATATATATATATAATTTATCAATGTACAAAAATGCATTACTTGGTCTTCCAATTTAACACCAAAATATTGGCTGGTATAAGGGACCAGTGAAGTGGGAACCTCGTTCATTTCATCATGAATAGATGACCCAGTTGCAAGGAACTCTCCAGGACAATCAAGAAAGCAATCCAATACTTTACAGATACGATGGCATATAGCTCCACACTTTTTACACTGGAATCCTTGATGACTGAAACCTTTGGTGAAAATGAAGATGACAAGGTATACCTTTAAAGGGGAATCACATGATAAATTGTTGTTCATGCATGATTACTTTAGCACAGGGAAATTTGGAGAATAGGACATGCAACATTTTATACAATAATACACAGGATAAATACTACGCGCTTTTAGTCCATTCATAGTTCTGTGTTCAACTTTATTTTACTTCTCTAGACTCAGTGTGTTTCGTGACCACCCAAGTATTTTCCTTTCTTCCGCTTTATACATTATGATCAGTCGTCCCATCACACTAGAGCTTTTTTTAGTAACAACAATTATTTAGTCCTGTTAGCACTACAAAATATGGTTGCCATGTGGCAAGAAATACAATTTCATCTTAATAACATTTCTTTTGATTATCCGATTGAGACCTCCCCCCAGTGTCACTCTACCCTGTTTTTCTTAGACATCTTATTAAATATCGTGCATTTCTGTATTATTCATATTTCTGTCTATGCATAACCTTTGATACAGTTCTATCACTTCCGTGCAAAAAGCCTTACCGCCAGCTGGATACCACTGTCGAATAAATCCATATATGCGTGTTCCGCAGCTGACCTTTCTTAACATCTACTCTCTAGAGTTAGAGAGCAATGTAGGTGGTTTGCTGACCATACCAAGATACATTTTACAGACAGCATACCCACCTCCAACTGCAATATTAAAGTTTATACTATCACAACTTACAACCAACAATCATTTCATTTGTCAATCTACTGGAACTAATCTCTTTACCATCATGATGCAATAACGACTTTTTTTATACATATCATTAGGAATCCTACTGTAATATCTTTACTCTTTACATGATAGGAAGATGATGCGAGTCACTGCCTCGAGATCATATTAGATATGATTAGGAATAAAAACCAGGCAAGCATATACTTACTAATGAGGTCCCTTTTCAAACATACATTTCATTCTTGACCACTCTTTCTGTTGGATACTTTAATCACTCTGTCATATTATTTTGTGTGATAAATTATTTCGCGTGCATGCTGTGCACCAGATGTACGCTTGTTTAACTGTAACATCAAAAGTGTTTAATCACAAAAAACAAGCAAATAATGCAAAAAATGCAGTACCTAGTAGAGGAATTTTGCAAACAACACAAGCGACTATTCTGAAGAAAGAAGTAAGCCGGAAATCATGTTCACGGGAGGCGATAATTCTTTCAAGGCGGATTTCCTTTCTTTCCAGTTGCGTAAATATACTTAAATCTTCGCCTGGACCAGGTTCTTTACCTTGTAAAACCTTTTAAAAAGAAAGATGAATAACACTGATTTAAATGATTTCATTAAATGTAATCATCAAATAGGTAATCATGTTAAAATCGTATTTACAGTCAAGTCCAACTTAATGACACGTTTGAGTTGTAGATATCTACCGAGGACAAGTTAAAGAACAATAACCCAGGAGCGTGAGCACCTCAAAGACCTTGAAAAATAAATGAAGACCAAGTTCATGAAAACAAATGAAAGATATTATATTCTTGGAAAAATAAGGAAAAACTTTTGACAATATCAAACGGAGTATCTGTTTAGTTTAGAGTTTAGTTAGGGGAAGATTAGGGTTAGGAGCAGGTTGATGTTAATTTAAAGGAAGATTATAGGAATTTAGGAATACATTAAGGTGAGTTTAGGGGAAGATTAAGGCTAGGGTAGAGTAAACGACCAGAATTCGCGGTTTGATATCGATAAATCGTTTCAAGGTCATTTGGGCGTTTACATTCCCCGACGCTGCAGTCACTGAAATCAATGTATATAGAAAAAAAAAAGAATCAAAAGTTTGTAGAGAATATGTGCGAATATTATGCGATAGTCTAAATGTCAGTGTTTTCTTAACCTACACACACTACATTTATACCACTTTTGGTCCATCAGTCAGAAAGTATTATTTTCGATAAGTGAAAATATCGCAGACTAGACAGAACACTTTCAATCAATTATTGTCATTTCAGGTTGTACAGAAAACATGGAATACAAATATTATATACTCGGAAAGAAGTGAAATAAAACCACAAACTGAGCAATGATAGCACAAACCGAGCTGATTAATAATTTTGACGACTATATTGCAGTGAACCCTGCACCAAAATCAAAGTATTAAATTTAATAAATACCATCTTGCTTTTTTAAAGTCTGCTTGGATGTAATTTGTCTTAAACTTCTCATTTAACTGAAAGCAAGTAGACCACCTTAACCGATGGGAACACAACAAACTTATAAAAAGTAAAGTAAACAATCAGACATTTGAAATTAGACAAGATTCATCCATGATAATAAACAATGTGAGCAACACTTGAAACAGATGTACACGGGAAAAGACTTAATTATGAGGAAAATTTCAACCACTAATACAGCATACTAACTGACACAAAACAAATCATAAAGATACTGCATAAAAGGAACAACTCTTGAAGAACAAGACTTCCCGTGTTTTAGTTCCTAGACGTTACAATAGAACACCAGCTATGCTAAAAGATAATCCCAGGAATGTTTAATTAGCACGAATGGAAAAGGATCGGAACAAAACCTGAAGAATCAAGTTAGGGTAAAGAACGAAATAACAACAAAAAGCACTTAAAAGTTTTTCTTAAAGTGAAGATATTTTTAAACAATTCCACAGTCTTCTTTCCTCATGTAGATATTACCACGAGATATAGCACAAATTACGAAATAAAACTTTCGACAAACTACAAACAACCAACCTATGGAAAGTGGTTGCTTTTCCTCACCGAACTAAAACAATCTGCAATGATTGACAGGGGAAAGAGGAAGTGATGACACTGCAACGGATATATAAATAAAAAATGAAGTTGTACGACAATTTGTCAAATACGGATCGACAGTTATTTCAGTTATATTTGTGTTAAAGTGTTTAGGAAAGATTATATAGAACAGTACCTGTCGAATTCTTTTTACGGTAATTGTTCAGATACACTCCAGGAGTTCACAGTTCAAAAGAAGAGAGAGAAAAGCTTCACTGAAAGTTTCGAAATCTCCTAAAGAATAACAGATTATGCATTCAAATCTAACTAAACTAGGCACTAAACTGTAATTCAAAGAAGTTGGGCTGCCTAAAAAGTCTTACAGTGATCTTTTACACTGCAAATGATGAAACTGATTTGAGCGACTTTTTCCACAGACCCCATTACTTACTTTACTTTACTTTACTTCGGCTATCTCCTACGGGAGGATGAGCCGGCTTCATGAACCATGAAGTTTCATGGGAATTAGGTACGAGTGATGTCCCCAGCATCGCACCCCATTAGGCTTACACAGAAATAAAAGATCAAATTCATCACCTACGAATTAAATTCAATGATCGACACATGCGGAAAATATCACCCAGAATCACAGATTACTGCTGTACTGCACTACGCGCCACCAATCCCGTTCACATAAACCGTAGTTCACTAAATAAATAGGTCACTCTATATATCCATTCTTAATCAGATCGCAAACTTTAAAAACACTTATTCGCGCGTTCTACTTTGAAAGGGAGTCTTTAATTAGTATAGATAAAGAGAATCACAGAAAATATATTTCAATTTATTGAATATATTCTTTGCTTGAATTTACGAAATCATATCACAGTTAAATAGAATTTACTACTTGAAATAACAGCCAGAAATAGCCAACGATGTTGTTTGTCACTAACACAGCCATTCAAATTTTCTACACACGCACGTACAATTACAAAATAAACCACCGTGTATACTAAATAGCATGAATTGCCTCCTAATTAAATGCAAAATGACCAGTTTCCACTTTTAAGCAGATAAATTACTGTGATTAAAATCCCTATCTGAGGATTAATGAAAAGAAGGCTCAGTAAAGAGGTTCTCTTCTCTAGCTCCACCAATGCACTTATATATCCAATTTTCTCACAGAAGACGAAGGAACAAAAGAGATGAATTGTCACAAGAATAGTTTTTAATATTAATCATTACAACATAGGGGAAGTGAGTGATAAAGATAGGTTTAAATCAGGCTACAAATAAAAACAAGAGGAAAGGTGATACTGCATAAGAGTTTGAGTGAAGTGGAGGAGTTAGAAAGAGTTGAAAAATTGCGTTGTTAGAAAACCACGAGGTTTTTATCATTATGGTCAAGGAATTTTATTTTGCGTGCAGATCTCCTGTTTTTCCATCTGGAGAACTAGAGCTTCAACCATACAAAATGGACGAAGACGTATTTTCTTCGGAATACGCGGTTAGAGGTTACACGAAAAAGAGGAACTTCTTGACCTTAGATTGTCTGAGCGAATAACTTGTTCCGTAGCAGCTGGATAAGTTCCTTCAAGAGCAGCATTTGTTCTGCATTTAATTCTTTCAGATACCTTCATCGCCTTTAAATCCAAACTTTAAGAAAACTGATTTCTTCTTAACTGTAACAAGTTGTGTTTACACACTTAGTGTTCTCCTATATTTATCAAAACATTTCTGAGGGCATCCATCTTCCCGTAAACACTATTCAATAATGGTAAGTCTATAATTAAGTAATCCTTTCGAACAAAGTTTTTCATAGAGGTAGAACAATGTCTTCACCAGGCGTTTATGTAGCTTATTGTACAAAAACTAGTGAAACTGAAATGCAGTTCATTCGAGGATTCTTTACGACAGCTATACGAAGGTACATCGATCAGTTTAATTCTAAAATCCGGTTTTCTGAACCCAATTAAATCAAACTACGCTTCAGTGACAAATAAGCTTGCTAATCTTGCAAATATAACTCATCTTCAAAGTAGAGAACAATAACATATGTGTGATGGATAGCGCTTTGGTTCATTAAATTCCGCATTTAATCTTCAACCTATAAATCACAGGTTCAAACCTACCCCATCTACCAAAGTTTGAACAACCAAGTAGAGTTATTAATCTGAACATAATATGTACTGCTCGTTATTAGATGCATTTAAATGTAAACATAAAATTAATAAACCGGCAGAGAAATTGTAAGCATACAGATTTATTTCTCTTAAATGATTCAGACACAACATATTCCAGAAAAAGATAAACACCTATTTAAGGAAAACAAGACATAGAAGGAAAGAAAGGATTGAAGGTAACTGTGCACATATAACTTACCAGTATCGCTTGTTTTAAAGCTTCGCATGCAAATGGATCAATTATCTGACGTAAACAAGGTGAGTCAGGCGTAACTTCACTCACAAAACTACCATCCAAATTATGTTGTAGAAACAGACCAACAAAACGTTCAAAACCCACAACAGCTAACCAGTGAGCTACTTGAGTACGATTCCATGTCACCAGTGGCTAAAATCAAAAATATTTATTAAAATTACGTCTTAACAAGTGTACCAAGGTTACTAATTTATGCAGCCATTTTATTGTAATTTCTCATATAGAAATTAGTATATCTCCAAATTGAATGCCCCCATAAATAACATTGGTGTGACTGAGGGTGCATAGACTTTGGTCATTCTCTCAAAACGCTTTCGTATGATCGCACGTTCACAGCTTTTTCCAGATAGGTCCTGTTAGCTACCTATACAGTGAAGTGTTATCACAGAGCAGAAAGGGTGAATGCAAATATTCGGTGATTATAACTGGACGGGTAGACATGGAGGTCCACGAAAGGGAGATAGAAGACTCCTATCCCAAACATCTCAACTACATAATCCGAAATTATCGAAGAGAGTACGAGCACAGCTCCTGGTGCTACTCTGCTTCATTGTGGAACGGACTTAAAATCAAAGGACCAGAGAGTCAGTCCTGAAGATAATTACAAGCCCTGATCTTGCCATCAAGGCAGTATCGCGAAACAACAATCAGTGAGAAACTCTGCTAGCATGCATACTATAACATACTAATTCTATAACAGTGATTACCGACTTAATCGTTTATCTTATTTTTATGTATAAATCGTTTTGTTTTATTTATATCACTACGTTTTCTAGTGACTACCTCCATCAACCATTCTCTAATGTTTGAAATTTCAGTCTATTCATACCGCTTCAAATGACTAGTTAGCAGTCTTCAAAATACCAATCTCTACTGCAACATCTCACAGCGTTATTCTAAAATCGCTCCTCCCGTTCAGATTGCCAACCAACAATGTTCACTCATTTATCTAAATCCAACAACAGACAGCTTTAGCCAGATCTGTAGAAAACCTAGATGTCGATGTATTCTGCATCACAGACCCACATACAAGATCCATGACATTCGGCTATCAACCAAGGGACGTGTGTACTGCTCATCAGTTCGCTCCGTCCTTCTCTATGGCTCTGAAACATGGCCAATACGCGTTGAAGACATGAAAAGGTTGACTGCTTTCGATCATAGATGTCTGCGATCTCTGTCTCACGTTAGGTGGTTTCACAAGATAAGTAATGTTGATGTTAGGCGTAGAGTGTTGGGCAAAGAGGGAAAATCAATCGACGAGGCTATAAAGTTACATAGACTAAGATGGCTAGGTCACGTGCTGCGCATGCCTAACCACCGCCTCCCCCGACGGGCTTTGCTAGCTGATATAGGTTCAGGTTGGAAAAGAGCCAGTGGTGGCCAAACAAAAACATGGCATCAATCCATGAAATCCTTGACAGTTAAACTGAGTAAGGTAGGGAGATGCAGACTTCCGGGTTGGGGCCCTCGGGACTCTAGGAATCAATGGCTGGAGACTATAGGTGACATGGCTCAAAATCGTTGTCAATGGTGCAGATGTATTCAGTCTCTGTAATCTTTCATATTCCTTTCTGCCATTACCCATTCTGTTTCACTCTTATACTTGTCAGACTGTATTGATTCTCTTCACTCATCTTCTTGTCTACTTCTGTGTGCTATTTGTAAGGTGGCAACTCGAACTGTTGCACTTCGGTGGCAAGTTCTATGTTGAATCCAGACAGACAGACATACAAGATCGCAATGAAATCCTTTGAATGGCTTCTCCGTCTGAAAGTTCGTACGCCTGTCACGGGATCCTGTGGCATCAGCATCTAGCCTAGTCGGTATCCATATCCCACTAAGTGCTAGAGATAAAGCTACATTACTCGAGTGGATCCCTACAGTCATTTATGTGCCGTGATATCAGGTTATAGAAGAGTAAGAATCAACCAGCCAGAGAATGGTTACCTGTTCATCACTTATGCCTATGAACCGAAATATTACAACCCGGATGAGTCCTACAACAAGCTGTGTGAGCTCCTGACGCATGAGCTTCCAGCACATACTGTAGTGTTATCTGGAGACTTGAATGCACAAGTCCGTCCCAGCATAGTCACCACCATAGTGCTATCTGGTCTCCTCCCTCTGTCACTCAGACCTGGATTCAAACATATCCAATCAGTATCTGATACCAATCCTGTAGGTGCTTCCTCTTCTGGAACACTTGTCTGATTATACTTTAGTGCATGCCACGTTTATGCTGCAACCTGATTATGATCATAAATGTCGTTCCCAATAGGTTAACGTAATTAAACTGGTAACACTCATCTCTGCGAAGTATCAGACTGAACTAAAGTCAAGGCTATTTAGTAACCTCCTATTCCAGATAGTACGGAAGAACACTGCTTCCACTTACAATACTCTATGAAAATGGCAAGAAAGCCGCTTGCGGCTTGAGAGAATGCTGAGCTAAAAATTACTGGGTTCCCATGAGCTCCTTCCAACTTTTTATGGTGAACAGCAAGAATGACTACCTAAGGCTCTCATGTTTAAGGTCAAACAATGGTTACATTAAGATCGCAAAGGATGGTTGTCAGAAATTGCGTGCTGAGCCCAGCAATTGGCGAAAGCTGTTTCGGCTCCCCCGAGTCCCTGACAGAAAAAACCACGGTGTCAACGAGACAGGTAGTGAGGTAGATGGTACAGGGACTAACAACCTAAAGGCACTCCTGGAACGTTGGGAAAGGCACTGTAAGAGACAGTGTAGCTGACCAATAGCGTCAACATCCAGCATCACTTATTACAATTCTGCATGGTGAAACTCCAGTTAGGGAACTGAGTGGATTGTTCAGGAAATTGTGTGAAAGTGAGGATGTTCTATCAGTGTGGAATGCAGCTTGTATGGTGGCTACATTTAAAATGACCTACATAACCCCATTAATCCGTTAACAGTTGCGTCTAAAATATTGGCTACTATCTTGCTCCACAGGCTGTATAAAACGCTGTGAAATAGATTCGCGAACTACATCCTGAGTTTTGTTTGGCTTTTCAATGTATTATTCACGCGTTTACCCTTCTTCAGCTGACAAAACACCATGATACGTATTGCAGTTCCACAAACCTTGAATTTCTTGATATTAGGTCCACTGGACTGAACTATTCTTAGAAAGACATGTTCCTGTGAAATTCGCTACCATCATGAAAGCCCTATACAGAAGTAACTCACTTAGAGTGAGCATACAACCAGCTATCATCACTGTTCTCACACAACAGTAGGGTTACACAGGGTTGCCGATTCTTACCTTCCTCTTCAACTTTGCCATCAGTGACATTCTGTGACTGTTTAGTGAAAACCAGGAAAACATATGCCAAATTGGGCCACCTCTGGTGCCGTTGAGACGTCATCCTGGCCGTCAAAACGTCGGGCTTACAATACTTCAATGCTCTCAGTCTAGCTTTAGGCTTGTGAACCATTGACATAAGAATAAAACTTGTGCACTGTGGTAGAGTGTAATTCCATTATGGGTAAATTTTGTTTTTATAAAGTCTCACAATGTTATACAGTAATGTTTACCGATGACGTTTCGAGGACAATTTATTGCTCATAATCATATCACCTTCATATGATTTATCAAAACAAAATTTACCCATAATGGAATTAGGCTTGTGAAACCTGGCTACTCTGATCTGAAGATGTACGACGACTCTGCGTATTCGATCATCATTGCCTCTGTGGAACCCCTTGCAGCAGGTGACATTATCACGCAATTCTGAAGTCCGGCAGAATGTTTCGACAAGTTGAGAACAATCTATCAATTCGCGGAATATATGCATCAGATCATAAAAAATATTAAAAAGACGGTTGCAGTGAAGAAAATTTTCTTTACGACAAAGTCATCAACTAGGATGTACATCTGTATATTTATAGTAAATGGGTGAGGAAGTTCCAGAATCACTTCCGGTTAAAGGTCAAACTAATAAAATTATAAAGTGCAATAAACAGGAAGTTCGGATAAAAATGCATAGTAAGATCACAATTGCTGAGAAATTTGACTGTTTGTGAAATTAGACATTAAAAACGTAGTAATAACAAAACAGGCAGGAAGTTCGGATAAAAAACATATTAATGCAGATAGGAATTTAAAAAACATAAAAGTAATAGAAATAAACAGGAAGATCAGATAAGAAAGGTAATCGGATAATCATTACTAAGGGGACTGACTTTTTTATGATGGCCATGGTAGGGGAAACGGCTGAACGCATTTCTTTCGGATATATAGTGTAATCTTGAACTTTGGGATCACTAATGTGTCAGCTATTCACAGATGCCTTAATTTCACTTCCTTTGAGAGGTTTGGTAGGATCTTGTATACGACTTTGAGGGACTTTTCACAAGGAGCTGAATGTTCTGAATTCACCAAATGTTCTGTTACCGGATTATATACATCCTTGTACGTGCTCTCTCTCTCTCTCTCTCTCTGTTAACCATGCTGTATAGTGCTCCCGAGCATGTTTTACTAGCGGGGACATGGTACGGTTGATATACTCAGCTCCACACGAGTAAGTGAACTGGTTTATACATGTTGAAGTGGCCCAGTGCGATAGTTTGTCTTTCATTTACTGGCTGAAAGGTTTCCTGCGAAAAAATGTCACCGCGGGCTGGTGGAGAAGTCTGTTTTACTGAGATTTCGAAAGAGATTTACGGAGAATTCCCGCTCATCCCATTTTTAAGTTCGAGATTAAGCATCAGCATCATTTTGAGGGTGAATTGGACCTTTTCCAACGTTTTCCTCAATTTTAGATTCTTATCCATGAATCTGGATAGAAAAATACTTTCTGTCAATCTGTCAAGGTCACCCGTAGGTTTCCCAATTCTTCGTTAATTCATTCCTTGACGTATGTTTTCCTGATCCTCGAGTAAAGGGAGTGTGTGAGCTTTTTCTTTCTGCTTAGAGAAACACAACTATGAAAATCAATAAACTGTCTATTCCATGTGGGCTTTTTGTATATGGATCCACTCAGCAACAGCAAGCTATCAGCATCTCTTCGCAGTTGGACACCGAGGAAATGAAACACTGAGTCAGATTCAACTTCTAGATTGAAGTCGACGTTTGGGTGGGCATTATTAAAGTTTGGCAGCAGGTTTCTGAGATCCAGATTCTCACGACAAACTATGAAGGTAGCATCGACGTATCTCTTGTAGAGATGGAGCTCGGTGATAGATGGTGAGGATAAGGAATTCTTTTCGGGACTAGCCATAAGACAATCGGCCAAGAGGGGTCCTATAGGAGAACCCACTGCTATTCCATCTATTTGCCTGTACATTTCGTTGCTGAACCTAAAGTGGATGTTGAAAGTGTATCATAGTAACAATTCCTTTAGATAATGGATCGGTAATCATCACTCACTGTTGTCATCGAATTTAGCAGTCACCAGCTTCATGTTCTTACATTTCGCCACAGTCATCATTTTATCCAAGATTCTTGGTCTGTATTTACTACTCCTGCTTTGAATTACTTCTATACAAAGCTGAGAATAATAAACGAAAATGTCAAACCGTTAAAGTTTTTGAAACTTTACCGCATTTTAATAGGTGAGCATTTCTAATCCGAATCACAGTTCACAATGTTTTTGATGCCACATGAAAATGCAACCAATGCTTCAAACACACAAAGCTGCGAAATATACAATTTGTTCAATATCTGCATTACAGGAAGACTACAAATTGCACTAGTACCAATAGAGCAGAGGGCTTAATGAGAGACAATTATTTTATCAACACCCAGATACTGAAGTGAGACTGAACGGTATCTCTTCATTATCCAAGAGACCAGAACTGCTAACGTAGGCAAATGACCCACTTAACTACATCACACTAAACTATTAAAGCACAGATTAGTACACACCAACCCAAAATCTAAGGTATCTGCACAAAGTTCTTAGAAAACTGTGTTCCCGTGAAATTTCTATTCAAAGTGTATCAAGGAGATTTGCTGCATCCCAATAAGTTATCTTTTGACGAAATCAACAATATTTTAGCAGTAAGACAACCAACAATCGTTACAAAGAGATCTATGAATTTAACAACCACAAGTTGTATGTACGGTTTAAAACCTACTGTGAATAAAAATAGACAACGAAAAGGAAATACCTGTTCACTTGTTGAGATAGATGACGATGACAGAGGGAAAATATCGGATGCGTACGCATTGGCTGATTTTTCTGGTTTCCCTTTCACATTAGTGTTGGTTTCCCTTCGACATGGTAATTTCTCAAATCGTTTACAGAACTCGGCACAGACACGATGGAATAAAGATTTACAGGCTAGACACTGATTTGCATTACAGCGTGGCGTCACTACATAATCTCCACATAAAACACAAAGTCGTGGAAAGCTGACAGATACATTGTTGAACTGATGACACTCGTACAAAAAGGCTGACAAAGGGAACAACAAGACAATATGAAATTTAAAAATTGTAGAGTGATTAGTTTAAGTGCTCAATTTTCGGTGACATGATATGCCACTATAGACGCTAAACATTTCCGAAATCCTAGATTTTACCACAAACTTTGACCACCCCCTAAGAAGTCCAAAAACAAAAGTCAACCAGAAATGATTTGATGACAGACGACCTACAACAGAATCAGTACTGCTAATTTTGGTTATCAAAAAATCAACACCAGAAGTTAAATGCAAAAAACTAAAATTGCTCATAATACATGTGTGCATCCTTAGCAACATGGTACTGTATAATTTCATACAAGCTTAATTACTAGATGCCACATTCAGAAAATATGCAATTAATATTGTTCTATAATTCCAGATGACAGCGATACAATGCACCAGTATCTTCGCCATACTGCAGGATGAGTAATTTAACATACGGTTAAAGCAATACAATACATCCTACACTTAAATGTAAAATAGTATACTTCACTTGTTGTAACAGTAAGGTTGGTTAGAATTTATAATAGCTGTAAATTAAGAAAATAAATACATTAATGACTTGACCCACCCGGTACAGATACGTTACGATTTTTACTTGTATAGGATAAGGCATTTTGCGTCGCTAAACTTGACAGATTAGTGCAGGAACGGGAAGACTGTGATTTAATCGGTACAGGCGGTAATAATGAAGAAGATAACTTTACAAAACGCTTGTATCTACGAGGGATAACAGGTTGCGATAGATGCCCGGTATCAACATTTGTAGTACTAACAGGACGTGAAATTGACGAAAGTGGTGTAGGTACCAATCGATCGATACTCTTACTCCTAACATGAAGCGAAGAATTCACATTTGATCCTGATGGATGGTTGTCTATACAATAAGCTGGGAAATACCCTTTAGATCCTGTTGTTTCATTGATTCCATACAAAAACGATTTCGGTGCGGTAGCTAAAAACAAGAAAATATTACTTTCGAAATATTTTGTAGATTTCAGACGGTCATTATAATAGAGGTTTTTGTATTTCCCAATGAATGAAAAACAATCTCGTTTTGTTTTTCACTCATTGGGAAATACAAAAACCTCTATTATAATGAATATCATATACCCAATGCCCAAATTTTTTCAAACCGTTAAAAGTGAACTTGGTTTGGACATATATAATTCAAACGGTCACTTTTAAATATTATGCTCATAATTAAGTGTTTCAGATAAACAAAAGGACTGGAGAATTACACCTCACTGAAACTTTTCACTCAATCATCACTTAAACTTATCTCACACATTAATGGTGATAATAAAATCACCGTGTAGAGTTATTCCAGAGGAGAATAGAAAACAGGATGAAATAGTTCCACATAGGAATATAACGTATATGTAATTCAGGACATATTCAGGGCACATACTACCCAGTTATCCATGAAAAAAACTACACAAATTGGGATTCGAACGCATAAATCAGTCGTTGGAAATCAGCGAAGGTGGCACAGCGATTAGGACTCTCGCCCACCATGCACATGGCCCGGGGCTCGATCCCCTACCGACGTACACCTGATATCAATGGTTGGCCTGCAAATTTGGGCTACCGATATCGCATGCTAAAAATTCCACACTTGTACCAAGAAATCATCTGATGAATAGAACTGGATAGTTTGACGACTATTTTGAATTCTGACTTTAGTAAACAACATATACACTAGACGGAAGTCTACACAAACAGGTGAAGATGACGGCAAGATGAATTCGCTTAAAACACAAACTCCGTAAAGATGAGACGTGATATTTTTTAATAGGACTAGATTCGACAGCTTCTTATTTTATTTGTCCACACAAAGTGATACAGAGTATATGCCAGAAAATGCATTGCAAATTCACCAACTCATACGAAATCACCGCACTTTCAGTAGACACTCTTGTAAATTTCACCTAACCAACACACTAATGATACTCTATAAGATAAATGCAAGGTAAGTGGAATTGGTTTTACTTGTTTTCTTCCTCTTGAACAATAGTAAATAGAATTTCACTGCATACCATAATAAATTTTAATTAACACTTCACTAAAAGTCCAAATCATCATAAACACTACAAATAAACAGGAACAGTTATCGAATGAGATTTCTATCACTTATTTATTAACCCTTAAATTCATGATCAGAAAAATTATACAACCTGTTCATGTATGCTGGATCCAAACATAAATGACTTCATCATGTAGAAACCCACAATACTACAAAAATTCCAGATACAACTTCAACTGTCGAACGAAGAACAAAAGTGGATCTACACAAAGCAGTACCCGTAGTACTTAAAAAAGAGATGCGATTGTTACCTACACTACATGAGGTGAACATCGGAGTTTAAGAAGTGAAGAAATACTCTCGTTTTGTAGCTACAAAGAAACTACATTGCCTGATATGGTCCCAGCAATTTTAGGTTCCACAATCATCCAATACAACACTGCACCTCATATAGAGTGAACCCGAGAAAAAAAACTAAGATTGCATACCTAATCATGACGAGAACTTAACCCTTTACCAAATGATTAAACGTCGACCTTCTTCGATGGTATTAGCCTTGTTTTTTATACTATGAATTCCGGTGATAGTTTATTTTCGCGATTGACAAATACACCAGTATAGTGTGGATATTACTTGTCTTATTAAGTGTTATGATCAGAAGTTTTATATAGTGATTATATCGGATGTTTTCAGTATGCTACAAGCGCTTTTCAGCCATCGATTGAAACGGCCGTTGTGTGATTCAAGCTAACTTGGAGTTTAAAACAATAGTCTACATTAGAAGAAGCAGGACTATGCAGCCAAAAATAGGTCAGGTCAGCCATCCCAAAACATGAGTGACAAAAATCTGTTAAACGATATGAGAAAGTGTGGGCTTTTCCATTTCTGCTGTTAACGGGAACCGATGCTAGCAGTCAGAAAACCTAAAGAATAGTACTTTTAATCGATCAAAGTGATGTAAACTCATCCATTTGTACGTTATTTCTATCTATACTGAAATACCGTATTTCCTTTATTTTGCGACTGTTGACAGTATCATTGTTATTTTCGTTTCGATATTTATGTGTTCATTGTGAATACTTGAAATGACATTAGATCACGTTACCTGGCGTTTATCCCTTTGTAACCAACTCTTGAACAAGCATAATCCACTGACTAATACAAAAACACTGTGATTATCATATATGTTAGTATATTGAACAAGGAATAAAAAATGACCAGTAGTCATATCATGTGAAATACACGATGTTAAGAGTACAAAGTAACGAAATCTTCGTCTTAAAATATAAAGGTCCTATCAACAACGATAATATTAAAATGCACTCACAAAAAACAGAAGTTCAACAGTAATTTTAGCTAAAAAGAAAATTGCATACCATTTGGAGGACGAGTTTCTACCACCAAAACGTCACCAGCAACTACATCAATACATTCTTTCACCGGCAAAGATGCTTGGTGAAATGTTGAAATGCAAGTATATCTTCCAGTGTATAAGTCGTCACTACAGTGCACGTCGTTCTGTGTCATAAAAGAATATCTACTTCTCTTGCTACACAACTAAGAGTGAGCGTAACTGAAATTAGTAGACTATAAGAAAAAAACAATATTTTAAAGTGAGTGAATACAATCCGATATAAAAAGTGTTGTTTAAAAAACCAATTTTCAAAAGACAATTAACTATTTTATTGACTTTTTTCTAATAATCTACAATGAGTACAAAATGTTAGATTAAACATGTTTTTCAAGCTCTTCTTCTTGTTGTTTTGCTTGCCAGTTCATCCATCGGTGGTTGAGAGTTGCATATGGTAATGGATAACGTTCTCCAACAAGAGGAACAACAAAGTCAGGATACTTCTCGAGAAACTGTACATAGGCTTTAGCCGCAACTGACGCGATTAGAAATCCACCGCAAGCAGACATACGAATGCCCCTTGAGTCTTGAAAAGATAATGAATGAACGTAAAAATAATTCACTGTAAATAGAGACTTCTGAGGCATTTTTTTTCTGAAATTAATTTTGTTGAGAAAATAAGTGTTCATATACGAGAGGTAATAAGATATAAACTTAGAGTAGAAACACGATGCTAAAAACAATTGTAACTAGTATATATGATTATATTCTTCAATCTTCTTTATAAAAGAAGATTGAGTGAGTCAGTCAAACTAAGATGGCGGCAGTCCTAGAAGGGAAACGTATTGCCACATGCCACTACGACTTTGGATATACATTTGAGAGTTTCATCTACCATACTTCCATAAGAACTAAAGAATGACCTACATGTGCGAACTTTCCAACTATTTTTAACGATATGACAGCGACAGGGAGCGCGGATGAAGGCTTCTACCAATCCCGTAGCACTAATCCGAACTTACAGACATTGATCATAAAATAATTAAAGGATATTTGGGTGGCCTGAATACTCAAGGTCAAATAGTCATTGTTTCTTTTAACTCATTCACTACTGATTTAAATTTGAATTCTCCAACTCCTCTGTCACCAGACCAGTGATAAACACCCGCCATTTTATTTTTATAACAACACTAATGCATCTGTATTTAGGAAAAAGATAACTAAATAAATCTGAGTGCTACAGTAAAACTAATCTAATGTACTATAGAAGCAATAGTAAAGGCTGTCAATAAACTACGACCACAGTTGATTTTTGCAGCTGATTTACGAAATGAGACCGACCCTTGAAGACTCCAAACATGATGAGAAACGAAAGCTCCACAAGCTCAGCTAACTAAAAACTTTCTTCGCAACAAAAGCGAAAAAAGTGGAAAAGGAAAAAGAAAGTAGTACGCGTCAACTACGCATAAAACCTTTTGGTAGGAACGGTGGAACGGTTTCGGGGAAGGATGAAACTTAAATGACTTATTAGTGGAAACGCCTGAGATATTGGGTAGAATACTTTGAAGAGCAGTCCAGCTAAATCACAGTTAGACTAGAATTGTTCGTCACAGAACTCGTCTAAATAGTATGTAGGCATCCAACTGCAATTAAGTTTGCAGGTTTAAGTCTACCAAGTAAAAGAGCAGAATCTGATGGTATGGCTCCGTCGCTGATCATTCCAATTCATAAGAAATGAAACAAATCTTCCCATGATAATTAAAGCGAATCAGCCTAGCTAACATAGGTTCCATAGTCCAACCCCGGTAGGTTATTGATTGTATATCCATGATACGTAGGTCATTTAACGCAGACGCACTGACGTCCAACACCTACCACGTAATTTTGACTTGAAGGCGACATTAGATTCCGTGGGGCTAGATGCACTGAGGCAATGTCTCCTTGTGAAAGCAATGTCGAAAAAATAAATTGTACTTATCAAGGCATTGTATTCAAACTCAATCTGTCGTGTAAAGGCTTATGGAAGCCTGCCATCTAAAATCAAGACAGGGTGGGGTTTTTATCAGGGATGCTCACCGTCATCATTCTTAATTAATTTCCTGATAGATGTATTAGTGAATGTAACTCTTGTCGACTTGGATGTCTTAGGAACTTTCTACTAGGGAAATTTTTCTTTGATCTCGAGTAAACAAATGATATTGTCTATTTACGTGAAAACCTACCGACTTCTAGAGAGTAAACTGACCACGGAAAAGATACTAATGTCTTATTTGTGATCTCTTAGCTCGAGTTATCTGTGGGTAACGATTCCAATATCTCCCAAAAGAGATGTCAACTGTGAAACGGTTCGCTTCCTCTCTCTTTACGACGAAAGTTGAGGATATATAAACACTAGTCGCTTTAACTGTGTCCTTCCGTTCAACCTAACGTGTTAGGTGAAGAGATATGGTCAGTAATAATGTGAGGTTAAGCAGTGTTACTTAGGGCAGCAGCTTAATAATGCTATGAAACTCCCTTGATTGAAATACTTAAGGTGTAGGTCACACCATTAACTCCTTCGAGAAGCAGTGTTAGTTGGCATAAGATCCAGAACTCATCACAATAAAATACAGTATTAATCCCTCAATTCCTTGACTGTTAATCTGGACGACGTAGGGAGGTGCAGACTGCTTAGCTGGCTCTCTATAAAGTTGTGAATCACTAGGTGGTGGCATGGCTTAAAAACATTCCCGGTAACAGATGTGTTCATTTATTATCATTATCTAAATTCTCAAAATCTCCAATAATGTTAACCTTACTGTTCCTTCCTCTGTATAACTTCGTTCATTGTAATTTTATTACATTTTTGTACCTTTGTGTGTGCTTTATGAAGTACGGCATATTGAACTACCGGGCTTTTGTGGAAAGTTTTACCTTGATTTATCAGTAAGTTTCCACCTTAAAGGGCAATGAGTAAAAGTGCGTGGCAGATGCTACGAACGCATGACCACAGGGCAGTATTTTGCGAGTAATATCGGAACCTACTAAGAACTTAGACTAGAGAATTCCCAAGTTACTTATAACTGAAAACACACAACACCAGAGTAACTACTATTTTCAAAAAGGGAACTATAATTACAGATACGGTAAATTCAAAAATTACTCACCAGAATATCATTTCTAACATTATTCTACAGCATCTTCCTACACGGTTATATATATATATATATATATATATATATATATATATATATACATATATATATATATAAGCGCCCGTACGATAACACCAAACTACTATATACTTAAAAGATATGGAAGAGCAGATTAAGAAGTTTTGTTTGGTAGCTACCATAAAACACTTAATCTTACCACTCAGGAAAAATACTACAAAGAATGATCCAAGAATATTTAAAATTCTAGCCTTTAAGCCATGCATGGAAGCGAAAAACAATTACACAACGAGCGAAATATCTGACACACTGGGCAATTTCTCGACTTACATTTCCAGGTGCATATGAGACCGCTAACAGCTCCACCAACTGCATGATTGAACAAACCATCTGAAACCCCAGTAGATTTTGCTGATATCAAAGAAGCAGATGAATGACCTAATCCTGCAGCGGCTAAAATACTGGTTTTAAAGTACGAACGCACTCACCACCAATAAGTATGTATTGAATGCATTTCACTCCAGCCTGAGTTAGGTTTTTACCACACGTAAATGCGTAGAGGTAACTGCTACCAGCAACTATAAAACCTGTAACGAGATTATGAGATGATTAACCTGAAGTCAACAAAGAAAACTACCTTCAGTAAAATACAAGATCCAGAACACACATCATGGATTTTGTTTTAACAGGGTTTTCTCGTAAACTTAGTGAATTTTATACATGATCACAGACAATGGTACTCAATATCCGTCGGAATGAATCAACAGAAATCAAGAAGTTCCACTGCTTGTTAGAGGGACGTTCTTTTCAAATTGCAAGTGACTTCGTGTGTCCGCGACGCTTTGCACGAGCTGTAAATATTCGCAAGCAATATTTGAGTTCTTATTAATTAAGATCTAATCCAAGTCAGTATTTAACTGCAGCGATCAGTACAATCAACTGCCCTAAGTAAATCTAACTGAAATGATAATTAAGATTACCGCGAAAACTTAACATAGATAAACTCGCACACTTCTTATCTTTGAAAGGTGTATTTACAATACAGGATAATTCTACATCAATACGTTCTGACAATGTAGAGTAAAATGTTTGATTCAATCCACCATTCCACTTTATTGTGAAATGTTATCGGTCTTGGTGGACTGATACCTGAATAAATTTCAGCATATATACGGAGAACGTTTGGTTCCTACTAAATTACGACATTCATGGTCTGGTGTGTCTGTCTGTTTTCAACATAGAACTCTGCACCGATGTGCAGCAGTTCAAGTCGCCACATTCCATGTAACACACAAAGCAAGAGAAGAAATGCAAAATAGAGACAGGAAACAGGCATATGAGACAAAAGGAATAGTAATAACGAAGAGCAATATAGTTCCATTGAAAATTATTAGTCACAAGGAGTGGATACTTCTGCGCCATTGAGAGCAATTTTGAGCCATATCACCGACTGTCTCCAGTCATTGGTTTTTACCGTCCCGAGGACCCCAACCAGGAAGTGTGCACCTTCCTACGTGGCTGGCTTAAAATAACTGTTGTGGATTTCATTGACTGGTGCCATGTTTTGGTTTGACCACCGCTAGCTCTTTCCCAACCTGACCCTATGTCAGCTAACATTGCCCATCAAGGGAGGCGATGACTAGGCATCGTAACACATGTCCTAACCATCTCAGTCGATGTAGCTTTACAGCCTCATCGATTGATTTCCCCTCCTTACCTAGCACTCGACCGATGCCTAACCTCAGTATTGCCCACCCTATTATACCACTTCACATGGGAGATAGAACGCAGGCACCTATGATCAAAGATAGCTAGCCTTTTCATGTCTTCCATTCTCAATGGCCAAGTGCCATAGCCATAAAGGAGGACGGAGCGGACTGCTGAGCAGTACACACATCCTTTGGTCGATAGCTGGATATCACGTCTACGCCAGAGACGGCGTAAACTGGCAGGCGTATGACAAACGAGCCTTCTGTATGCATGCTGAGATTTCGTCAGCGATTAACCCGTTGACGCTGATTCAACTTCCCAAATAATTGGTCAACAAGCTCTACCACTTCATACCCTATTTTAAAGCTAGGAGTCAATGTAGTCCAGTCCTGAAGCACCATCTTACATTTGGCGGGAGCGAATCGCATGCCAAACATTCGTAAATTGCAGCTTAAGGTGTTGAGAAGACTCTGCATATCGTCAGCGTCCTCACCTAGAAGGACTATATCATCTGCATATTCGAAGTCAACGAGAATATTATTTCCTGAAGATAACAAATCAATCACTAAATCGCTGAAGTCAGCAGTTACGGCTAATTCCATTAGTGCATCTATGATGAAATTGAATAGAAACGGGGATACTGGGCATCCCTGTCGGACACCACTAGTTGTCACCACTTCAGATGACAACTCGTCGTAAGTACTCACCTGGCTGACTGCATGAGTTCGAGTAGAGTGCCTTGATGAGTGCAATGTATTTTCTCGGCATTCCCTTTACAGCCAAGCATCGCCAGAGAACCTCTCGGTCGACAGAATCGAATTCCGCCTTAAGGTCAAGAAATATGACGATTGTTGGACGCCGGTAAGCATGCCTATGTTTTAGAATCTGTCGAAGAGTAAACATATGATCAATACACCCTCTTCCTGGTCTGAAGCCTGTCTGATTCTCTGGTGTTCACGCCTCCCGATAACCGCTTGGTCTACGCAATATTTTTGAACCTAGGACTTTAGATACCATATTAGTCAAGCTAATCCCCCTGTGATTATCACAGGAAGACTTGTCTCCCTTCTTGTATATCGGGATAATCAATGACTTACACCAACCCCACGGGACTTCTAATTCCCAGACACTGCCCACAACCTTGGTTAACACAGAGAGGAAACTGTCTCCACCGTACTCAAATACTTCTAAAGTCATGCCACCAGGTCCTGCTGCTTTGCTCGTTTCAGACTACTGACAGCCTTAGTAACCTCAGTTAGGGACGGAGGACCTGTGTCTACATCCCATTCAGGGAGGTGTCCGATGTTAGGTGAGTTGAGCGTGGCTGTAGGCCAATTAAACTGCTTCTCAGTGTTCTTTCCAGCGTTTCAGTCGTCTATCATGGGAGCCAATTATGGTGCCATCTTCCTCAGGGATTGTTTCGCTTATCGTCTGCCTTTTACCACCTGTCTTCCTGATAAGTCTAAATAGTTTTCTGGTGTTGCCAATCGCCGATGCCCTTTCCATCTCTTCCGCTTTTGTCGCCCACCACTGTTCACGGTATAGTCTAGAGTATCACTCAACAATCACATATGCATCAATCAGATTAGCAAAGAAACAAATATCTTGTATGAACGTTGACAATACTAATTGGCTGCCTAAACCTCGGTAGGTGGAGCGAAGTTTAAACTTATGACTCACTGGTTGGAAATCAAGTTCCACGCTCAATCAGAAACAACTACACCGACCAAATAATTATGACAGTTCCAGGACCACCAACCACTGAACTTAAAAATCTAGGCATCCCTTGAAAAACTCTACTGGTACCTTAAATACGAATTCGATTCAGGTTAAGCGTCACACATTAGTTTACTCACACCTATATAGGCACGACGGCATATACGAACGTCCGGGGCTCTTTACCTGACTGCAAAGTATGGAATACTTGAAAAGTGTTTATTCTAAACTAGTGCTGCACATAGGCTTTACATCACATAAGGTGGCAAGGTGGTTAGTACTCTCACCGACCATGCAAATGGTCCGAGGTTCGATCCCCTGCCGATGGACAACTGATGTCTATGGTCGGCCTGCAAAATTTGGTCTACCGATATCACATGCTGAAAATTCCATACTTGTAACAAAAATCAAGCTGTAATCAAAAATAAAATAAAACCTGAGGTTACTTTGCTGCCTTATCAAATTCCAAATGTTCGGGGAGTGGCTCTTTAGGACAATCTTTCGCCTTGCTTTAGGTACGCAGGTAATATGTCAGCAATCATATGAGAAACAGGAGGATATTTAATAAGCAGTTTGATTGGATTATGCATTATCATTAGGCCCAGTAGCATACTACTGCTATCATTTGCATAAAATCTTTTTTTTTATGTTGTATAATCTTTATTTTTCAAACGTCTTATTAACGCCGACCGCATGTTATTACTTGAAATCTCTTTCTATAATCAGGGTTTTGGGGTGCTAATTAGTTATTCTCACAAAGCTGTTAGATACCTAGACGGCTCACTACCAACGTTCGCATATTTGATGCAACTCAGACAAAATGCAGTGTTAATCAAAGATATAGAAAGCAGCATCGCAGATGCAGAAACAAACAGGGAAGAAACTCCAAGAGCCTCTCAGATTGCGAGACCAACTAGGTTATTTCGTATGTGACTATCCGAGAACCTGTGGTACAACCATCTATCTCAGTTGCTGTTGTTGGCGTAATAAGAGCTAGAGGCGTATCGCTCGAGTGTGTTCCCATTATTATTCCCCAATTATTATCTCTTAGAACATAACGGTGTATTAGAGAAAATGGATCCGGCAAAGAGGCCTTGTATTTTTGTAAAACGACTGTCAACTACCAGTTGATATTCTAATCGTAGCTAACGATGAGAACCCACAAATATATAGTATTCACACTCATATTAAGGCCATTCGGCTGGTATATTGGGACTAGGTGAAAGAAGCCCATGTGACCTTCAGTGAATATCAACCCATTAATCTTCCTCTTGACCATTTGTGCAAACATATAAGATAAGATAATAGCTTTATTCCAAATCAGTACTTGTGATACAGAATGGAATTCTCAGCATTTTTACTACAATATTGCATCCACTTAGTACGTTAACAATAAATAAAGTTCTACATAGATTTAAGTTATCTCAGTCAGTTTTGACAACAACATATTAGCATGTCGGTAGCAAAGCCAAAATTTAAACAGTATTTGAAGGTGTCAGAAAGGTAGATACTACTAGCATATTTACTGGTGTAACCGATAGCAAAATGGTCGAGATATACAGAGTGTGAAAGAACGAACAAGAACGTTTTAAGTAGAATTTGTAAGGAAGAGAGAAACAAAACAGCACATAACAAAAATAAATACAGAATGAAGAGCGAGAAAACGTTGTACCTTTAAATGATGTGAGTTGGAAAGACGAGATCCATTTGTTCTACTGACTATTTAATAAGTTAAAGGTTTCACGCCTAATGCTTTCTTTATTGCACAGAACACGAGAAAAGTAGGGTATGGATGAGTTTTTGTACTTACTAGTGCGGGCATATAGTTTCCTATGTAGGCTTCTGGTTTTCCCTGAAGAGATACATGGGGAGAGTTGTGAACGTAGAGGGTGTTGTGAGTCAGATAAAATGGATTTCGCCCATTTTTCACATGAGTCCATGTGCCTGTCCACCAGAATATTAACAAGCTGGCTAAGTGGCACACTGCTTACCCTGCTGACAACCTTTAACATCCTACGTAATAAGGTATAGTCTTTCTTCAATAGCCCAGGAAAGACTAAGGGGGAACAATAGAAGAATTATCGTCATTTAAAAGTCAAAACAGTTTGGGTGGGTCTACAAAAAAATCGCAGGTCCGAGTTACCATGACATTCTTTGAACAAACCGACCACCGTCCCCTAACATAAAATTTAAAAATTAAATTGCATATATAGAATCTGCCCACAATGAGTACAACCACACGCAACCTGTTGCAAATACTATGGCCAAAGCACTCACTGAAACTATATGAGGTGAGGAATGCCATTTTAGCACGAAAAAATGGGTGTTTGTCATCCGGCGTAGCCAAATAGTTGTACAAGTACTTCATCCTGGCGAAGTTACGCAAATTCCGAGACGCCCGCTTTTCTCTGAACTTTCAATATTCAACATCATTTTAAGACTGACAAGAAATAAGATTAATTGACAATTGCATACTCTTTGTAGGTGTAAAAGTTTTTTTATATTCTCTGTACTTCTTCATGTTCTTTTCAACCAAATAAAACTATTCTGGATCTTGAGATTATGATGAAAGTTATATCTGAATGGTGGTTTGTGATTGCTGTTCAGACTACCGCTCTACTATGATCGGATTTAATTCCTTTGCCGAAAATTTTTAGTCAGGTCAGGATAATCAGGTAAGCAATGATGACCAAAGCTGTGATATAAACGACAACAATTTCATTTACATGAATGAAGATGTCTATAAGAAACAACATAAAAACAAAGCGAATGACTGTGAATAGGCATGGCAGTTTGCTGAGAGAGTTGGACTGGATTCTGATGTTGCAGCTGAGTATGTTGCTAGAAATCCTTATTGAGTCAACAGTAAACTCTGTACTACACGATGATTACGTAACTCCCCCCCCGAAGCCAGTCACTGATTCCGCCCTTGTTACTTCCGCTAAAGATGGGTTGCGAGGCTTCTAACTGTCGGCAAAATGTGACAGGAAGTTTTGGCTTTCCCATCAAGGACGCCACATGGGTTGCTTCGACGAATCATGCTTATATGGTTATATATTTGTAATCTCGTAATAGCTTGGTCAAAACAAACAATCATTAGTCCTCTATATGTCAAGACTTTAAGACAAACAAATTAGACAAGGAGTTTAAATAGGGTATTTAGAAGACGAATTTCGCGAGATGATATCATTTCGTAGTTTCTTTGCAAATGCTTTACAACTAACATGGTTAACAGTCATATAATAAAGTTCATGACAATTACTCAGTTAAATAAAAAACAAAAGTACATACTAATGACCAATCATATTTTGATAGGTCATGTACTCTTTGGCAGATGAAGGTTGAAGTCTATTGCTTTTTGCACATGCAGCTTAGGCTGTATGTGATTAATCCAAAGTGCTTCCATTACCTTCAGTAACTTTGAATTAGATTTAAGTGAAATAATTGTGAAACAGCCATTAATATTGATTTTTTGACCTGACGTTATTAAGTGTTTCGCAATGGATGATGATGCTGGATTTCTATTCAGATTAATCGAATTGGGATTTTCTATATAATTTAGTAGCCATTTTGGAACACGTTCTTTTCGACGACATTGGAACATTCTGTTGGTTTTACATATATGGGTGCAGTTGAACTTGTAGATACAGAATTTCGTCCTTTAATCACAGATGTGTTTGTAGATCCAGGAATCATGAATTACTTGAGTGGTTATTGATTTCATTCAACCCTTGTGATGCATGAATACAGCGAGACAATAAAATGCCTGACAGCCACCTAGCCCCATCCGTGATGCAAACCACTTCGATAACTTAATTCACAACAGGACCTCATGAATGTCTTCGATGATAGCGACAAGTTGGAATCCATTTTCTTCTATACATCACAAGACTGTCCGGTCTAGTTATGAAGTGGGGCAGCCTCTCAGTTGTTAAGAAGAGAAGGTGGTGAACACTCGACTAATATTAGCAACAACAGCTTTGTTCCAATCGGTATTTGTAGTACATGTATGGAATATTCAGCGTGCATTACAATATATTGCATCTAAATACCTCATATAATTGACACGGTGGAGAATTCCTCCTAAAACGTAGAGGTTAACCAAAGCGGGCTTGTCGATTTGTGTAGTTCACAGTGGTAAACGGGCGGAGACTTTTATTCTAAGCCTACACCAAGACACAGGACACTGATCTTGATAAGAAATTTCCCTGTGTTTCCGAAATCTGTTCCATGAAGAGTTCAAGATAAACTGACAAGTGTTTTTCGGGGTTACTGTCAATGCAGTTGAATATTGAACGATCAATTCATGGTTGTTTGCTCAAAACCAACTTCCCCAATTTTCGCGAGTGATCAATCCGCCAGTCATCGTCTCATCGGTCGCTGTTCAGAAAGAAGAGTAAAACACCGTCAGAAACCTTGGTCACACGTCATTTATATGTTGGTGTAGCAATAAAGAATCCTCGAGTCAACAATTGATGTTTTGGTTTTTTCGTCCGTTATTACTAAGCGTTTCTGAGAAACTTCAAGCGACAGCGTGAGCCCGAGCGTAGCAAGAGCTTGGCATTAACTGTTTACGAGACGTGGCTGACAGTTACTGATCGCTGCATTCCAGTGAACTCTTGATTAGGGCCCCTACATATGCTCCAAGGTTTGTCTACACTATCTGGGTTCTTGTTAGAAAGCACAAGGCGTAAATAAAGCGTGGCAGGGTGATTCCCACGATGTTACTTCTAGATGAACTATCAATACTTCGCTCAAACAGTGAGTGCGAAATAATCGTCAACATGTGACTAAAAACATCAATATAGGAAACTAAGGCAACAGCGGCAAAGTCAGTGTAACGGAGGAAGATACAAAGGGGTGGTTTGGTAAAGCTAAATTTATCACAGCAGAAACAATGTGTAATAATCAACGCGAAAAACCAGAACACAGATCGGCGACTCGAGAATCCTTTATTCTTACGCCAATATGTAAACAACAATAAGGTTATTATGCACAAGGTCTAAGAATAAATGTCATAAAAATAAATCACGATAATACTTCTGACAGTTTTCTGTCTTCCACCGAACAGCGAACGATGAGACGATGACTGCTGGATTGATGATTCCCGCGAAAAATATAGAGTTGGGTTTGAGGAAACAACCATGAATTGATCGTTCAATCTTCAACTACATTAACACCAATTATATTTTACTTGCTCCTATTTACTACCACTACAACATAGTGTGCGACGCTTTGTTACCAAAGTCCATCCAGTGAACTTCTCAAAATATTTGTGTGTGCTTCTCGCGGTGATTTATCATGAACTCTTTTGGAAGATATATAAGATGAATCATTCCAAACATCTACATTTTTATTACCGCAAATTTTATTGCAAAGTTTATGATTCACTTCATTTTCAACCGGAAAATAGGGCCTTAACGACACATCTCTGCTTCATCCTCTTCCCTTACGTACTCTTTATCTCTCTCTGTGGGTCTTTTTAAGCTTTCACCTCTATCCCACAAAAAATCCTTAATGTGAACCTCCGAAAAATATTCCACTTGTTGTTTGCTACCTGGACTCTACATCGATTGCCTGCCATGAAGCATGAGCGGATCACAGGAGTTCGCAAAATTGAGTGAACCATAGCCGTTTCATCCCTAACGATCAATTCTTTTATATTGGCTTACTGCAACATGCAGGAGAATAACGCTTTTTCCAGGAGACAATAGATCAGCAGAGGCGACTTCCTATGTTCGTGTATTTAAATAAGCATTTCCTGCCATCCGTTACAAGTCAAACTTCGACTAGATGTCAGCGCAACACTTTCTTCTGGCTGGTCGGATCAGTCTTAAGAGCAACCTGGTCACTAGGTTATGTGGAACATATCATGGAGTCAGCAGCTAGTGGAACCCATGCTGAGACATAACAGTATATGTGGTCACACAGAAATTATGAGTGTTATTTTTATTGGAATCTGGCCGGAAGCGAGCTCGAAGTCGATCGACCAAGCTAATTCTGGTTTGCCATTGATTGGTTTCCATTTCAAAAATAATGGGGCCGAATTCTCCGCTTTTCGGACAGTCCGGAAACCAAATACTTCGCCTATCAGGAATTAGAGTACGCAACACTTTGCTGCAGGTAACCTGACTAAATCTCAGCTGTTAGTGCTGTAATCATCACGTCCGCACTTCACTGAGGTGTTTTGGATATTAACTAGGACAGTAAGTATAACAGTGCCTGTCAGCCACGTCTCGTAAACAGTTAATGCCAAGCTCTTGCTACGCTCGGGCTCACGCTGTCGCTTGAAGTTTCTCAGAAACGCTTAGTAATAACGGACGAAAAAACCAAAACATCAATTGTTGACTCGAGGATTCTTTATTGCTACACCAACATATAAATGACGTGTGACCAAGGTTTCTGACGGTGTTTTACTCTTCTTTCTGAACAGCGACCGATGAGACGATGACTGGCGGATTGATCACTCGCGAAAATTGGGGAAGTTGGTTTTGAGCAAACAACCATGAATTGATCGTTCAATATTCAACTGCATTGACAGTAACCCTGAAAAACACTTGTGGTAAGGTGTCAGAATATAGGATGACAGTCCATCCATTTGGTGCCACGTCCTCCCCGTTTTGTGATAATTTTGCTCTGCTTACACTACCTCCAGTATGAAACTTGGCGAAGCTATAGTACCTAGTCTTGAAACAGTTGTCGGTAAGCCATACCTGTGTGACATACCTCTTCCAACACTGCAAGATGGAAGAGTGAGAGTACTGTCAATGGAGTTTAAGATTGAACGATCAATTCTTGGTTGTTTGCTCAAAATCAACTTCCCCGATTTTCGCGGAGGCATCAATACGACAGTCATCGTCTCATCGGTCGCTGTTCAGAAAGAAGAGTAAAATATCGTCAGAAGTAACAATGATTTATTATTGTAATATTTGTTTTCAGACCTTAGTTGCTTAGTTCGTTTATTCCTTTTATATGTTGGTGTAACAATAAAGAAATAACAAGCAGCAGATCGGTGTTTTGGTTTTTGCGTCCGTTATTACTAAGCGTTTCTGAAACTCAAAGGAACAGCGTGGGCCCGAGCGTAGCGAGAGCTGGGCATTAACGGTTTATGAGACGGTGACTGACAGTTTCTGACGATAGAAACAGATCTGGCGGATTCAAACAGTTGGTGAAAGTTTGGATAGTCGCCGTTCATTTTCCTGGTGCCGGTCAAGTCCTCTTTGAACAAGCAATATCTGGAACTTTTTGGAATTGGGTCAAGTTCAACAATGCCTGGGTCAAAGAAGGGACAGAGTGTCTTGGATGCAAACAGGAAAGTAAGTCATGGTGACTTGTCTGTTAATTGTAACGATGTGTCTGATGTTAAGCATGACATGGTTGATGTTACTGTTTCGCCGTTCAGGGATAATAGGAACATCAAACTCCCTAAATTTGAACCACGGTGTTTTGATGGAAACCCGGCTGATTATTTACAATTTGTAAAGGAGTTTGAGATCATGTTGAGTAGTTTTCTATTAAATGATGAATTGAAGTTAATGTATTTGATGAGATATTGCACTGGAGATGCTGCAAGAGCTATACAGTGCTGTAAGTTTATGAAGCCAAAAGAGGGCTACGCTGAGGCTATGAGCATATTACGTCAAAGGTTTGGAAGACCTTCGATGATTGCAGGGAAATTATTCGAGGCTGTTAAGGGTAATGGTGGTCAATTACAGGATGACTCCCAGGCACTCACTGAGTTTTTAGATAATTTGCTAATTTACAAGAATGGAATGATTTCGATGAATCGCATGAGTGACCTCAACTCGAGTTTTATACTAGAAGTAATAGCAAGACGTCTACCTACTCGACTGCAAAGGAAGTGGGTGAAGATAAGCTCCCGTATGGAGGATGAGGGTATCGAGCCAAAGTTTGATGATATCCTGAAACTGGTAAATACTAGTGTCAATCAATCTATGAGCAAGTTCGCCAGTCTATTAGATCTCACCCCTAGAATAGAGCAGTCTGAGATCAAAATGCAATCATTGATGACGAGTAGGCCTCAGAGAGGTGGATATCGAGAAAGCTCCATGATGTCTAGTAATGCATATAGACCTAGTGAGTGTAACAGGTTTCGTAGTACATCCTCAACAGATAAGTTACAAGATGCAAGACAAACACGGTTGTGTTTACACGTGTGCAAGAGGTGCATACAGAAGTGAACTGTGAACCGGTGAGCAAGTTCAGTGATAAGCTAAATGTAAACTCCAGGTCTGACTCCGAATTGTGTGACGATAACGGTGTTGTGAAGAAGTCTGTAGTTGCAACTGGTAAGCCGTTGTTGAATAGAGTGTCACAGAATAGAGTTACTGCTTCAGAGTGCAGTTCTGACTCCACAAGTTTACAAAGTATATCTAGTCAGAGTGAAGTTATAAAACCTTTAATGATTTTTGAGGAGGAACCAAAATTGTCTACTTCTGTTATTAAAGAGTTTGAAAATGATGAAGTTGACGGTAAAGTGAATATTTGTGGTAATGATCATGATACTTCACATTTGTCTTTGGTTGATCATTATGAGATGAGGGATATGCCTACTACTGCTAAGTTAAATAAAGGTTCTGTACAACTACAACGTGAAGTAGAATTGAACGCAGATGCAGTTCCAGAAGGTGTGCATACTTGTGAGACAGTCAGTGTAATTGATCAGCGTGTAGCCCACCTATCATCAGATGATAGTGCTAAACCCGAACTAGTAGTGAAAGACAGCAGTGGTGGTAATCTTGCAGTTGGACAACTATCTGAAAGCCGAACAAGAACAGCTTCTGATCCACCACTAAGTTCATCACCTTGTGTCACTCAGTCATCGTTGGTGCTGTCATCCACAATGAAACAGATGCCCATCAACTCAAGTATCTTGTGCAATGACTATGGTAGTATCAGTTCGTTTGAAAGGACGAATATCAATGGTCAGTTTAGTGTGGATAAGCCAAGTGTAAAGGAGAGAGTTATTGTTAAATTGACTTGCACGAATAAAGGCATTTCTAGTTTCAAGTTACTATTTGAATGTTATTATCTTTGGTGTAAATTACTCTGTTTCTATACTTGGTTGATGAGATATGTCGTGTGTTTGTTGGTCATCTATATTCTACGATACAATGACATGGGCGTGTTGCCGTTCAGATTTGAGGATATAGCTGATAGAAGGAAGTTAGCAAATGAACTCTGCGACGATTTTCCAACCTAGGGCGTCAACCTGAGAAGGGTTGTAGGCGTACTGGTGTAAGTCCTACAGTTCTTCAAAGGGTAGCGCATCAATGAGCAGTCCAATGTGCTTGGTGTATGATCTTGTACATATGTTCATATTGTATATACTGAATTGATATCATCTGTCATCTAGCTGTTGGTAATTCTGTTTGTGTCCGGACGACTTCCACTTGGATCATCAACCTGAGAAGGAATGTAGGCGTACTGCTGTAAGTCCTGCGATTCTTCAAGGGTATTCCATCAAGACATGAAATGCGAGTTTGTGTGTGTACTGTTTGTATATACGTGTGGTGTGTCATATCAATTGGTGTTATTTGAATTCATTGTGTTTACTCGTTGTTTTCGAATCTTGTTTTTATTGCATAATTTTGTTAAAATTTTCGTCGTGATTACTTTCGAAGTTGTGTCCACTCTTCTACATCCGTGAATGAATTGATTGATGTTAGAGACAGCAGATGGGTCGTATACGCCGGGGAGGCTATTGCTGAGAATGAAATGCACACGGAGATAAATGTTAGCTGCGGTCCGACACGCCGGGGAGAAAGAGTGTAAACGACTGAGGCTCGCATACGTCACCGTTACTAGAACTGAGGCAGAATGAGTGACAAGCGATTTCAGTGGTGATTGGTAGTGAGTAGATAAAAGGATGTGCGTGGAGTATCGTGAGGTGGTGCTATGGTCACGTTGCATTCTGCAAGAGTCATTCTAGCAAGTGGCGATTGTGTTGCAAGATGTCAAGAGGAGGCCTTTATTTGGAGGCGCAGGTCGTTATTGATGTGTGAGATTGTGCTGTGGGTATGCTTGTGGTGTGTTGGCTTTGCTGTTTGATTTCCATTTCAGCTCTGTCCGTGTGACCCAGGTTCTCGCAATGGCATCCAAGTCGACGTGCATTGATCGTGAAGGAAAAAAGGGTTGGATGCCTTTTTCGCCGGGGAGTGTCAATGTAGTTGAAGATTGAACGATCAATTCTTGGTTGTTTGCTCAAAATCTACTTCCCCGATTTTCGCGGAGGCATCAATACGACAGTCATCGTCTCATCGGTCGCTGTTCAGAAAGAAGAGTAAAATATCGTCAGAATTTTCAGACCTTAGTTGCTTAGTTCGTTTATTCCTTTTATATGTTGGTGTAACAATAAAGAAATAACAAGCAGCAGATCGGTGTTTTGGTTTTGCGTCCGTTATTACTAAGCGTTTCTGAAACTCAAAGGAACAGCGTGGGCCCGAGCGTAGCGAGAGCTGGGCATTAACGGTTTATGAGACGGTTACTGACAAGTACACATTGGATGTAGTGTGCCAGAAGCTCATAAGGTATTAGAAGAGAGATTCGGAGGTGGAGATTTTTTTTAATTTTTTGATTACAGCTTGATTCCACACTGTATTTTGGTACAAGTATGGAATTTTCAGCATGGATATCGGTAGCCTAGAGTTTGACGGCCGACCATAGATATCAGGTGTGCGTCGGCAGGGTATCGAACCTCGGACCATGTGCATGGTCGGCGAGAATCCTAACAACTCTGCCACCGTCGTAGATGACCCTTTCGCGACGAAAACACCCCTGAGATGGACAGTGAGAGGACCTATACCCATGGTCTACATATCATCATTGGTTACAAACAATTGGGAAAAACTGGAAACTACGATTAGAAATATGTATGACAAGGAGTTTTGTAACTGCAGCGTCCCAGAGAAGGGTCGTTCTGTGGAATACTTAAAGGCAGTTAGAATGGTTGAGGAGTCTGGTAAATACGAAAATGGGTGTTTCAGCATTGGCCTACCATGAACATTTAAAGATGGACAGTTGGTTTGTAATACAGAAGTTGCCTTTAAGGGACTAATGGGTTTAAGGAAGAAGTTTCTAACGGTTGCAGGCCTCTGGACTAAATATAAGGATGTCGTCGACAAACATGTAATGAAGGGTTATGTTGAAAGGCTAGTTGATCAGAGAGAGTCAGGTAAGTGGTATTTGCCGCATCATCCCGTCTTCAATCTAAGGAAGCCTGTCATTCACGTCTCAAAAACCGTTAATGCCCATTTCTTGCTACGCAGGGACTATTGCTGTTCCTCGAAGCCTTTCCTAAACGCTTAACACTAACAGACGCAAATACTAGAACGCTGACTGGCGACTCGAGAATACATTATTCCAACACCAACATACAAGCAGAATAATAAACTAAATTTTCCAACAGTTTTTTAGGTTCTTTCTGAACAGCGACCGATGAGACGATGACTGGCGGATTGATCACTGGCGAAAATTGGGGAAGTTGGGTTTGAGCAAACAACCATGAATTGATCGTTCAATCTTCAACTACATTGACACTCCCCGGAAAAAATGTGATCCATCCCTTTTTTCCATCACGACCAATACACGTTGACTTGGATGCCATTGCGAGAACCTGGGTCACACGGACAGAGCTGAAATGGAAATCAAACAGCAAAGCCAACACACCACAAGCATACCCACAGCACAATCTCACACATCAATAACGACCTGCGCCTCCAAATAAAGGCCTCCTCTTGACATCTTGCAACACAATCGCCACTTGCTAGAATGACTCTTGCAGAATGCAACGTGACCATAGCACCACCTCACGATACTCCACGCACATCCTTTTATCTACTCACTACCAATCACCACTGAAATCGCTTGTCACTCATTCTGCCTCAGTTCTAGTAACGGTGACGTATGAGAGCCTCAGTCGTTTACACTCTTTCTCCCCGGCGTGTCGGACCGCAGCTAACATTTATCTCCGTGTGCATTTCATTCTCAGCAATAGCCTCCCCGGCGTATACGACCCATCTGCTGTCTCTAACATCAATCAATTCATTCACGGATGTAGAAGAGTGGACACAACTTCGAAAGTAATCACGACGAAAATTTCAGCAAAATTACGCAATAACAACAATGTACGAAAACAACGAGTAAACACAATGGATCCAAAAACACCAATTGATATGACACACCACACATATATACAAACAGTACACACAAATTCGCAGGTCGTGAGTCGATGGAATTCCTTTGAAGAATCGCAGGACTTACAACAGTACGCCTACAATTATTCTGAGGTTGACGTTCCAGGTTGGAAAAACGTCGAAACGATGACAGGTGTATCCTTGTCTCCGCAAAAATTGGGGAAGTTGGTTTTGAACAAACAAACATGAATTCATCGTTCAGTCTTCAAGAACATTGAAAACTTGTCTAAGAAACATGAAGGTGTTCCTTTGATTGATATTCTGTATAGTGGCCCAGATTGCGTGAGCTCATTGGTGGGACTGCTGTTAAGATTCAGAAAGTTTACAGTTGCTGTCGCTGCGGATATTGAGGAAATGTTCCTACAGGTGAAGGTGCCAGAGAGTGACAGAGATCACTTAAGGTTTTTGTGGTTTGATGACGGTCCTTGTGGTAAGGTGTCAGAATATAGGATGACAGTCCATCCATTTGGTGCCACGTCCTCCCCGTTTTGTGATAATTTTGCTCTGCTTACACTACCTCCAGTATGAAACTTGGCGAAGCTATAGTACCTAGTCTTGAAACAGTTGTCGGTAAGCCTTACCTGTGTGACATACCTCTTCCAACACTGCAAGATGGAAGAGTGAGAGTACTCATTGGATGTAGTGTGCCAGAAGCTCATAAGGTATTAGAAGAGAGATTCGGAGGTAGAGATGATCTGTTCGCGACGAAAACACCACTGGGATGGCAGTGAGAGGACCTATATCCATAGTCCACATATCATCATTAGCTGCAAACAGTGGGGACAAACTGGAGCACTACGATTAGAAATATGTATGACAAGGAGTTTTGTGACTGCGGTGTCCCTGAGAAGGGTCGTTCTGTAGAAGACTTAAAAGCATATCATACTTGATCGTGCCTGTAAAAATGGCATGCATTTTCATGTAAATTTATATGTTTATATGAGAATATACATTATTATTATAGTTAAAATAGTTGAGGAGTCCTGTAAATACGAAAACGGGCCTTTCAGCGTTGGCCTACCATGGAGATTCAAAGATAGACAGTTGGTTTGTAATGGGAAAGTTGCTCTTAAGAGACTAATGGGTTTACAGAAGAAATTTCTGTCAGATGCAGAACTCTGGGCCAAATATAAGGATGTCGTCGATAAACACATAATGAAGGGTTACGTTGAAAGACTAGTTCACAGAGTGAGGCAGGGAACTGGTATTTGCCCCATCATCCCGTCTTTAACCCGAGGAAGCCAGGTAAACTCCGTGTGGTGTTTGGTTGTTCTGCGAAACATGAAGGAGTCTCTTTGAATGATAATCTGTATAGTGGCCCAGATTGCGTGAGCTCATTGGTGGGACTGCTGTTAAGATTCAGAAAGTTTACAGTTGCTGTCGCTGCGGATATTGAGGAAGTGTTCCTACAGGTGAAGGTGCCAGAGAGTGACAGAGATCACTTAAGGTTTTTGTGGTTTGATGACGGTCCTTGTGGTAAGGTGTCAGAATATAGGATGACAGTCCATCCATTTGGTGCCACGTCCTCCCCGTTTTGTGATAATTTTGCTCTGCTTACACTACCTCCAGTATGAAACTTGGCGAAGCTATAGTACCTAGTCTTGAAACAGTTGTCGGTAAGCCATACCTGTGTGACATACCTCTTCCAACACTGCAAGATGGAAGAGTGAGAGTACTCATTGGATGTAGTGTGCCAGAAGCTCATAAGGTATTAGAAGAGAGATTCGGAGGTAGAGATGATCTGTTCGCGACGAAAACACCACTGGGATGGCAGTGAGAGGACCTATATCCATAGTCCACATATCATCATTAGCTGCAAACAGTGGGGACAAACTGGAGCACTACGATTAGAAATATGTATGACAAGGAGTTTTGTGACTGCGGTGTCCCTGAGAAGGGTCGTTCTGTAGAAGACTTAAAAGCATATCATACTTGATCGTGCCTGTAAAAATGGCATGCATTTTCATGTAAATTTATATGTTTATATGAGAATATACATTATTATTATAGTTAAAATAGTTGAGGAGTCCTGTAAATACGAAAACGGGCCTTTCAGCGTTGGCCTACCATGGAGATTCAAAGATAGACAGTTGGTTTGTAATGGGAAAGTTGCTCTTAAGAGACTAATGGGTTTACAGAAGAAATTTCTGTCAGATGCAGAACTCTGGGCCAAATATAAGGATGTCGTCGATAAACACATAATGAAGGGTTACGTTGAAAGACTAGTTCACAGAGTGAGGCAGGGAACTGGTATTTGCCCCATCATCCCGTCTTTAACCCGAGGAAGCCAGGTAAACTCCGTGTGGTGTTTGGTTGTTCTGCGAAACATGAAGGAGTCTCTTTGAATGATAATCTGTATAGTGGCCCAGATTGCGTGAGCTCATTGGTGGGACTGCTGTTAAGATTCAGAAAGTTTACAGTTGCTGTCGCTGCGGATATTGAGGAAGTGTTCCTACAGGTGAAGGTGCCAGAGAGTGACAGAGATCACTTAAGGTTTTTGTGGTTTGATGACGGTCCTTGTGGTAAGGTGTCAGAATATAGGATGACAGTCCATCCATTTGGTGCCACGTCCTCCCCGTTTTGTGATAATTTTGCTCTGCTTACACTACCTCCAGTATGAAACTTGGCGAAGCTATAGTACCTAGTCTTGAAACAGTTGTCGGTAAGCCATACCTGTGTGACATACCTCTTCCAACACTGCAAGATGGAAGAGTGAGAGTACTCATTGGATGTAGTGTGCCAGAAGCTCATAAGGTATTAGAAGAGAGATTCGGAGGTAGAGATGATCTGTTCGCGACGAAAACACCACTGGGATGGCAGTGAGAGGACCTATATCCATAGTCCACATATCATCATTAGCTGCAAACAGTGGGGACAAACTGGAGCACTACGATTAGAAATATGTATGACAAGGAGTTTTGTGACTGCGGTGTCCCTGAGAAGGGTCGTTCTGTAGAAGACTTAAAAGCATATCATACTTGATCGTGCCTGTAAAAATGGCATGCATTTTCATGTAAATTTATATGTTTATATGAGAATATACATTATTATTATAGTTAAAATAGTTGAGGAGTCCTGTAAATACGAAAACGGGCCTTTCAGCGTTGGCCTACCATGGAGATTCAAAGATAGACAGTTGGTTTGTAATGGGAAAGTTGCTCTTAAGAGACTAATGGGTTTACAGAAGAAATTTCTGTCAGATGCAGAACTCTGGGCCAAATATAAGGATGTCGTCGATAAACACATAATGAAGGGTTACGTTGAAAGACTAGTTCACAGAGTGAGGCAGGGAACTGGTATTTGCCCCATCATCCCGTCTTTAACCCGAGGAAGCCAGGTAAACTCCGTGTGGTGTTTGGTTGTTCTGCGAAACATGAAGGAGTCTCTTTGAATGATAATCTGTATAGTGGCCCAGATTGCGTGAGCTCATTGGTGGGACTGCTGTTAAGATTCAGAAAGTTTACAGTTGCTGTCGCTGCGGATATTGAGGAAATGTTCCTACAGGTGAAGGTGCCAGAGAGTGACAGAGATCACTTAAGGTTTTTGTGGTTTGATGACGGTCCTTGTGGTAAGGTGTCAGAATATAGGATGACAGTCCATCCATTTGGTGCCACGTCCTCCCCGTTTTGTGATAATTTTGCTCTGCTTACACTACCTCCAGTATGAAACTTGGCGAAGCTATAGTACCTAGTCTTGAAACAGTTGTCGGTAAGCCATACCTGTGTGACATACCTCTTCCAACACTGCAAGATGGAAGAGTGAGAGTACTCATTGGATGTAGTGTGCCAGAAGCTCATAAGGTATTAGAAGAGAGATTCGGAGGTAGAGATGATCTGTTCGCGACGAAAACACCACTGGGATGGCAGTGAGAGGACCTATATCCATAGTCCACATATCATCATTAGCTGCAAACAGTGGGGACAAACTGGAGCACTACGATTAGAAATATGTATGACAAGGAGTTTTGTGACTGCGGTGTCCCTGAGAAGGGTCGTTCTGTAGAAGACTTAAAAGCATATCATACTTGATCGTGCCTGTAAAAATGGCATGCATTTTCATGTAAATTTATATGTTTATATGAGAATATACATTATTATTATAGTTAAAATAGTTGAGGAGTCCTGTAAATACGAAAACGGGCCTTTCAGCGTTGGCCTACCATGGAGATTCAAAGATAGACAGTTGGTTTGTAATGGGAAAGTTGCTCTTAAGAGACTAATGGGTTTACAGAAGAAATTTCTGTCAGATGCAGAACTCTGGGCCAAATATAAGGATGTCGTCGATAAACACATAATGAAGGGTTACGTTGAAAGACTAGTTCACAGAGTGAGGCAGGGAACTGGTATTTGCCCCATCATCCCGTCTTTAACCCGAGGAAGCCAGGTAAACTCCGTGTGGTGTTTGGTTGTTCTGCGAAACATGAAGGAGTCTCTTTGAATGATAATCTGTATAGTGGCCCAGATTGCGTGAGCTCATTGGTGGGACTGCTGTTAAGATTCAGAAAGTTTACAGTTGCTGTCGCTGCGGATATTGAGGAAATGTTCCTACAGGTGAAGGTGCCAGAGAGTGACAGAGATCACTTAAGGTTTTTGTGGTTTGATGACGGTCCTTGTGGTAAGGTGTCAGAATATAGGATGACAGTCCATCCATTTGGTGCCACGTCCTCCCCGTTTTGTGATAATTTTGCTCTGCTTACACTACCTCCAGTATGAAACTTGGCGAAGCTATAGTACCTAGTCTTGAAACAGTTGTCGGTAAGCCATACCTGTGTGACATACCTCTTCCAACACTGCAAGATGGAAGAGTGAGAGTACTCATTGGATGTAGTGTGCCAGAAGCTCATAAGGTATTAGAAGAGAGATTCGGAGGTAGAGATGATCTGTTCGCGACGAAAACACCACTGGGATGGCAGTGAGAGGACCTATATCCATAGTCCACATATCATCATTAGCTGCAAACAGTGGGGACAAACTGGAGCACTACGATTAGAAATATGTATGACAAGGAGTTTTGTGACTGCGGTGTCCCTGAGAAGGGTCGTTCTGTAGAAGACTTAAAAGCATATCATACTTGATCGTGCCTGTAAAAATGGCATGCATTTTCATGTAAATTTATATGTTTATATGAGAATATACATTATTATTATAGTTAAAATAGTTGAGGAGTCCTGTAAATACGAAAACGGGCCTTTCAGCGTTGGCCTACCATGGAGATTCAAAGATAGACAGTTGGTTTGTAATGGGAAAGTTGCTCTTAAGAGACTAATGGGTTTACAGAAGAAATTTCTGTCAGATGCAGAACTCTGGGCCAAATATAAGGATGTCGTCGATAAACACATAATGAAGGGTTACGTTGAAAGACTAGTTCACAGAGTGAGGCAGGGAACTGGTATTTGCCCCATCATCCCGTCTTTAACCCGAGGAAGCCAGGTAAACTCCGTGTGGTGTTTGGTTGTTCTGCGAAACATGAAGGAGTCTCTTTGAATGATAATCTGTATAGTGGCCCAGATTGCGTGAGCTCATTGGTGGGACTGCTGTTAAGATTCAGAAAGTTTACAGTTGCTGTCGCTGCGGATATTGAGGAAATGTTCCTACAGGTGAAGGTGCCAGAGAGTGACAGAGATCACTTAAGGTTTTTGTGGTTTGATGACGGTCCTTGTGGTAAGGTGTCAGAATATAGGATGACAGTCCATCCATTTGGTGCCACGTCCTCCCCGTTTTGTGATAATTTTGCTCTGCTTACACTACCTCCAGTATGAAACTTGGCGAAGCTATAGTACCTAGTCTTGAAACAGTTGTCGGTAAGCCATACCTGTGTGACATACCTCTTCCAACACTGCAAGATGGAAGAGTGAGAGTACTCATTGGATGTAGTGTGCCAGAAGCTCATAAGGTATTAGAAGAGAGATTCGGAGGTAGAGATGATCTGTTCGCGACGAAAACACCACTGGGATGGCAGTGAGAGGACCTATATCCATAGTCCACATATCATCATTAGCTGCAAACAGTGGGGACAAACTGGAGCACTACGATTAGAAATATGTATGACAAGGAGTTTTGTGACTGCGGTGTCCCTGAGAAGGGTCGTTCTGTAGAAGACTTAAAAGCATATCATACTTGATCGTGCCTGTAAAAATGGCATGCATTTTCATGTAAATTTATATGTTTATATGAGAATATACATTATTATTATAGTTAAAATAGTTGAGGAGTCCTGTAAATACGAAAACGGGCCTTTCAGCGTTGGCCTACCATGGAGATTCAAAGATAGACAGTTGGTTTGTAATGGGAAAGTTGCTCTTAAGAGACTAATGGGTTTACAGTAGAAATTTCTGTCAGATGCAGAACTCTGGGCCAAATATAAGGATGTCGTCGATAAACACATAATGAAGGGTTACGTTGAAAGACTAGTTCACAGAGTGAGGCAGGGAACTGGTATTTGCCCCATCATCCCGTCTTTAACCCGAGGAAGCCAGGTAAACTCCGTGTGGTGTTTGGTTGTTCTGCGAAACATGAAGGAGTCTCTTTGAATGATAATCTGTATAGTGGCCCAGATTGCGTGAGCTCATTGGTGGGACTGCTGTTAAGATTCAGAAAGTTTACAGTTGCTGTCGCTGCGGATATTGAGGAAATGTTCCTACAGGTGAAGGTGCCAGAGAGTGACAGAGATCACTTAAGGTTTTTGTGGTTTGATGACGGTCCTTGTGGTAAGGTGTCAGAATATAGGATGACAGTCCATCCATTTGGTGCCACGTCCTCCCCGTTTTGTGATAATTTTGCTCTGCTTACACTACCTCCAGTATGAAACTTGGCGAAGCTATAGTACCTAGTCTTGAAACAGTTGTCGGTAAGCCATACCTGTGTGACATACCTCTTCCAACACTGCAAGATGGAAGAGTGAGAGTACTCATTGGATGTAGTGTGCCAGAAGCTCATAAGGTATTAGAAGAGAGATTCGGAGGTAGAGATGATCTGTTCGCGACGAAAACACCACTGGGATGGCAGTGAGAGGACCTATATCCATAGTCCACATATCATCATTAGCTGCAAACAGTGGGGACAAACTGGAGCACTACGATTAGAAATATGTATGACAAGGAGTTTTGTGACTGCGGTGTCCCTGAGAAGGGTCGTTCTGTAGAAGACTTAAAAGCATATCATACTTGATCGTGCCTGTAAAAATGGCATGCATTTTCATGTAAATTTATATGTTTATATGAGAATATACATTATTATTATAGTTAAAATAGTTGAGGAGTCCTGTAAATACGAAAACGGGCCTTTCAGCGTTGGCCTACCATGGAGATTCAAAGATAGACAGTTGGTTTGTAATGGGAAAGTTGCTCTTAAGAGACTAATGGGTTTACAGTAGAAATTTCTGTCAGATGCAGAACTCTGGGCCAAATATAAGGATGTCGTCGATAAACACATAATGAAAGGTTACGTTGAAAGACTAGTTCACAGAGTGAGGCAGGGAACTGGTATTTGCCCCATCATCCCGTCTTTAACCCGAGGAAGCCAGGTAAACTCCGTGTGGTGTTTGGTTGTTCTGCGAAACATGAAGGAGTCTCTTTGAATGATAATCTGTATAGTGGCCCAGATTGCGTGAGCTCATTGGTGGGACTACTGTTAAGATTCAGAAAGTTTACAGTTGCTGTCGCTGCGGATATTGAGGAAATGTTCCTACAGGTGAAGGTGCCAGAGAGTGACAGAGATCACTTAAGGTTTTTGTGGTTTGATGACGGTCCTTGTGGTAAGGTGTCAGAATATAGGATGACAGTCCATCCATTTGGTGCCACGTCCTCCCCGTTTTGTGATAATTTTGCTCTGCTTACACTACCTCCAGTATGAAACTTGGCGAAGCTATAGTACCTAGTCTTGAAACAGTTGTCGGTAAGCCATACCTGTGTGACATACCTCTTCCAACACTGCAAGATGGAAGAGTGAGAGTACTCATTGGATGTAGTGTGCCAGAAGCTCATAAGGTATTAGAAGAGAGATTCGGAGGTAGAGATGATCTGTTCGCGACGAAAACACCACTGGGATGGCAGTGAGAGGACCTATATCCATAGTCCACATATCATCATTAGCTGCAAACAGTGGGGACAAACTGGAGCACTACGATTAGAAATATGTATGACAAGGAGTTTTGTGACTGCGGTGTCCCTGAGAAGGGTCGTTCTGTAGAAGACTTAAAAGCATATCATACTTGATCGTGCCTGTAAAAATGGCATGCATTTTCATGTAAATTTATATGTTTATATGAGAATATACATTATTATTATAGTTAAAATAGTTGAGGAGTCCTGTAAATACGAAAACGGGCCTTTCAGCGTTGGCCTACCATGGAGATTCAAAGATAGACAGTTGGTTTGTAATGGGAAAGTTGCTCTTAAGAGACTAATGGGTTTACAGTAGAAATTTCTGTCAGATGCAGAACTCTGGGCCAAATATAAGGATGTCGTCGATAAACACATAATGAAGGGTTACGTTGAAAGACTAGTTCATCAGAGTGAGCCAGGGAGGTGGTATTTGCCCCATCATCCCGTCTTTAACCCGAGGAAGCCAGGTAAACTCCGTGTGGTGTTTGGTTGTTCTGCGAAACATGAAGGAGTCTCTTTGAATGATAATCTGTATAGTGGCCCAGATTGCGTGAGCTCATTGGTGGGACTGCTGTTAAGATTCAGAAAGTTTACAGTTGCTGTCGCTGCGGATATTGAGGAAATGTTCCTACAGGTGAAGGTGCCAGAGAGTGACAGAGATCACTTAAGGTTTTTGTGGTTTGATGACGGTCCTTGTGGTAAGGTGTCAGAATATAGGATGACAGTCCATCCATTTGGTGCCACGTCCTCCCCGTTTTGTGATAATTTTGCTCTGCTTACACTACCTCCAGTATGAAACTTGGCGAAGCTATAGTACCTAGTCTTGAAACAGTTGTCGGTAAGCCATACCTGTGTGACATACCTCTTCCAACACTGCAAGATGGAAGAGTGAGAGTACTCATTGGATGTAGTGTGCCAGAAGCTCATAAGGTATTAGAAGAGAGATTCGGAGGTAGAGATGATCTGTTCGCGACGAAAACACCACTGGGATGGCAGTGAGAGGACCTATATCCATAGTCCACATATCATCATTAGCTGCAAACAGTGGGGACAAACTGGAGCACTACGATTAGAAATATGTATGACAAGGAGTTTTGTGACTGCGGTGTCCCTGAGAAGGGTCGTTCTGTAGAAGACTTAAAAGCATATCATACTTGATCGTGCCTGTAAAAATGGCATGCATTTTCATGTAAATTTATATGTTTATATGAGAATATACATTATTATTATAGTTAAAATAGTTGAGGAGTCCTGTAAATACGAAAACGGGCCTTTCAGCGTTGGCCTACCATGGAGATTCAAAGATAGACAGTTGGTTTGTAATGGGAAAGTTGCTCTTAAGAGACTAATGGGTTTACAGTAGAAATTTCTGTCAGATGCAGAACTCTGGGCCAAATATAAGGATGTCGTCGATAAACACATAATGAAAGGTTACGTTGAAAGACTAGTTCATCAGAGTGAGCCAGGGAGGTGGTATTTGCCCCATCATCCCGTCTTTAACCCGAGGAAGCCAGGTAAACTCCGTGTGGTGTTTGGTTGTTCTGCGAAACATGAAGGAGTCTCTTTGAATGATAATCTGTATAGTGGCCCAGATTGCGTGAGCTCATTGGTGGGACTGCTGTTAAGATTCAGAAAGTTTACAGTTGCTGTCGCTGCGGATATTGAGGAAATGTTCCTACAGGTGAAGGTGCCAGAGAGTGACAGAGATCACTTAAGGTTTTTGTGGTTTGATGACGGTCCTTGTGGTAAGGTGTCAGAATATAGGATGACAGTCCATCCATTTGGTGCCACGTCCTCCCCGTTTTGTGATAATTTTGCTCTACGAAAGGCAGTGTCCACATTCGGTTCTAATGATTTGCTGGATGTCATAGATTGTTGCTTCTACGTGGATGATTGTTTAGCCTCCTTCGATGATGATAAGTCTGCAGTTAGATTTGCAAAATGCATTACTGAAGTGTTAGCTAAGGCCGGCTTTCGTCTAACTAAGTGGGTCTCGAACAGCCTAGACGTTTTGAAGCATATAGATCCAGAAGACAGAGCACCTACTGTACGAGATTTACCTGTTGATACTCTACCAGTTGAACGCACATTAGGTATGCGATGGGATGTGAACTCTGATACCTTTGGATTTAGTGTTGGTGATATTGATAGGCCAGTTACTCGGAGAGGCGTGCTCTCTGTTTTGTCGTCCGTGTTTGACCCACTTGGATTAGTAGCACCTTATCTACTTCCGGCTAGGAGGTTATTTCAAGAGACATGCAGGAAAGGGTCACAGTGGGATGAACTATTAAGTGAGAGGCACAGTGAAGAGTGGAAGGGGTGGGTTAACAGTTTAAGAATGCTGAATCTACATTCCGTCTCACGTCCACTTAAGCCGTCGAGAAATCATGATATAATTGACTTCCATGTTTTTTCTGATGCCTCTGAGGTTGGATTTGGTGCAGCCGTATACATCAGAACCACCTTAAGGGATGATATAGATGTTAGCCTGGTGATGGGTAAATCTAGAGTTGCACCTCTAAAGACGGTTTCGATTCCGAGATTAGAACTTAATGCCGCCTTACTAGCTGCGCAGTTATTCACAACGGTGTGTAAAGAGTTGGATTACCCCAAGTATCCCGTAACGTTTTGGACTGATTCGATGTCTGTGATATATTATATACGCAGCGAGTCAGCAAGATATGCATGTTTTGTAGCTAACAGAGTATCTCAAATTCGTTAACTAACCACTGTTGAGCAGTGGAGGTACGTACCGTCTGGAAAAAACCCAGCTGATCTAGCATCGCGAGGAGTTATTGTTATGAATGTGGTTAAAAATAAGTGGTGGAAACGTCCACAATTCTTGCTACGGGCTGACAGTATGTGGCCTCATAGAGAAGATGAACCACCGATAAGCTAGTGTGCCTTGGAGTTGAAGACAAGTGTCAGTTTAACATCTATTAGAGAAAGACATTCAGGTTGACATCCACTTTTAAAATATTCTTCTTCTTGGTACAAACTACTGAAGGACATTGCGCGGTTGGGACGATATGTAACATCTTGCTGACTCAAGTTATGCATGTTTTATAGCTAACAGAGTATCTCAAATCCGTGAAACGCAGACTTAGCGATTTTGAGGGCTGCTCAGTGGGAAGCGTGGGGTGAGATTGCCAAGGAGGATAGTCACGATTTCGCAGATTTCAAGGTGCGGTTAGATCGATTACCTCCGATAGTTTCCGGAGGGATCGCTAGAGTTGGTGGACGTCTACAAATGTTAGAATCGTCATATGAGACCCGTCATCCGGCTTTATTACCTTGTTACCATCCAGTCACTGATCTCATTATAAGACACTCGTACGATTATTTCTGAATGTCTCATTGATTTTTAATCCAATATCTAATCCATTCCACATATGTATATAAATGAGAGATCAAAGTTGTGTGAGTAACTTGATATGATTATGAGCAATAGTTTGTGCTCGAAACGTCATCAGTTCATATAACTGTAAACACTGTGCGATTTATCAAAATAAAATCTTATCTATAATGGAATTATACTCTACCACAGTGCCCAAGTTTTATACTTATATCAATAATACACTACCATGTTCTTGAAGGTCATTCGGGTACTTCACAAGTACTATCAAGTATTCGATCCAAGTTTTGGATAATGATGTGAGGTACTGCTGTGCGTAAAATAATTAAAACGTGCATGGAATGTAAACTACGGAATGCTCGTCCAGCACAGCAGATGATGGCACCACTCCCAGCGCGGCAAGTTTATGAAGGGAATAATCCATTCGAGTACGTTGGAGTGGATTTGTTCGGACCCTTTGTAGTGAAGAGAGGCAGAAACCTATTCAAAAGATATGGCTGTTTATTTACCTGTTTGAAAATGAGAGCTGTGCATATTGAGATGGTTCATACGCTAACTACTGATTCATTCGTGCTAGCATTACATAGATTTATAAATCGCCGGGGTGTGCCGAAGATGATGTTCAGCGACAGACGGACTAATTTTGTTGGCTGTCACGCCGAGCTTAAAGAGTACTTCGAAGGTCCTCAAACGAGAGTTCAGGAAGAGTTACTGAAAAGGAACATCGAGTGGCACTTCAACCCACCACATGCCAGCCATAGAGGTGGGCTATGGGAAAGACTTATAGGAATTATCGAGCGTATTTTAGTCTCCATAATTAGAAACCAGAATTTGGATGACGAAACGTTGAAGACATTTTTTTGTGAAGCTGAACGAATACTAAATGACCGGCCACTATTAACTGTAAGGGACGACGTCAAGTATTTCGATGTGTTAACTCCAAATAAATTATTGTTATTGAGAGGTAACCCTGGCATAGAGGACGCGAGCGGGGAAGGAATACCTACGATTAAAAGATGGAAACAAGCCAGGCACATGAAAGATATATTTTGGAAAAGATGGTTAAAGGAGTGTGTTCTAACATTGCAGACCAGGGACAAGTGGAAAACGTTGTGCCGAAACTTAAAGGTTGGTGACATAGTATTAGTAGCAGATAAATGTGCCACAGGTAGATGGCCTTTAGGTGTGGTAATAGGGCTACTATGTAGTGGTGATGGGTTGGTGAGGACGGTCGAGGTGAGAACAAGTTGAGGCATGTTGGTTCGAGATATTAGAAAATTGTGTCTACTGGAAGGTGCTGAGAGTCCAGAGTCGGAGAATGAACCCCTTGACTATTTTCCAACCTAGAGCGTCAACCTGAGAGGGATTGTGGGCGTACTGCTGTAAGTCCTACAGTTCTTCAAGGATAGCACGTCGAAACGCAGTGCATCATACTTGGTGTATTGTTTTGTACATATATTCATGTTGTATAGAATGAATTGGTGTCATCTTTCATCTATCTGTTGGGTAATTATGTTTGTTTTCGGACCATTCTCCTCCTGGATCGTCAACCTGAGCAGGAATGTAGGCGTACTGCTGTAAGTTCTACAGATCTTCAAGGGTATATCATCAAGGCATAATCCACAATATTTGATAATAATATATTCTCATTTTGTACATGAGGGACGCCAGTTTACAGGCATCATCAGTCTGATAAATTACATATGCGATTAGCAATCATAATTAATAATATTGTTTTAATAAAATACACATTTTTTCCTACCTGTGTAGGACACATCAAATGTACAGGCATGGTTAAGCATTATTTGAATTTCATAAATTTGGTTTATGGTTAAATTGCATGGTTGCTGACGTTTCTGTCTTTGGTTTGTGGGAACAATATGATAACCAGTCATTCAATGGAGCACATCATGAAATATAGGAATATTGACTTCGCATTAACAAAAAAACCCAAGTAAGTTTTGGATGGATTAAAAATACTTGGGAAAAAATAAAGCTTGAAGTAATTCCACAATATAACTTAGGTGTGTACAAATCCGAATCTCATTTTTGATTTATATCCAAATTGGGTAATAAGAAAGCCAATTTAATAGATACGGTCAGTTATGTTATAAGTTACAATCGTGACGTTGTATTACAAATGGATACTTTTCCATCGGTATAAGAGTATATTCCACAAATGTAATCCAGAATGCGTCGTGGGGAAAGTTAATTCGTTATTAACTAGGCAACTGAAAGATATGGGACCAATAATGTTTGCAGGTCATTTGTCATTGCAAATGGTCAAACATCCACATTATTCATTCTCATTCAAAAAGTCCAATGGAAGCTAAAATGGTGAGACAAAAAGAAGACAAACAACAGCAAAGCAAAAGAAAGCAAGAGGAGTCCTTAAGGAGTGATTAATAAATACCCGCATATATATTCTGTCTAGTAACTATGGTTATTTTTGTTCACTAACTAACTAGTCCCGTTATGCTAACTTTTATATTATGTGTGAACTAATATTCTTGTTCTGTGTAGAAGTGTTTATCATCTGGTTCCAATAATATTAAAATTTATAATTGCAGTTTGTTGTAACTACACGTTTAGAGAACTTAAAATATCTATGTAGGGTGAAAGAAAGGGTGTAGGAGTCAGACGTAGAAGTGCATTGTCATCTTTGAGCAGTCTGGTGACTGAGGAGATGAACACTGGAAGTGTATTTGCATCGCGCACATTAGCTGGTAGTCTATTCCAAATGACTGAAAACTTATTTAGGAAGAAGTTGTACCTCACGTAAGTCTGACAGTGCTCTATAGCAGCTAGGTTGTGATGATTTCTAAGATTGTAACTGGTGACAGTGGTAAGTTTAGTTATTGGCTCGGAGGGATGCAAGAGAAGATTAGTTAGCTTATAGTAAAAGATAAGTTTTGTCTTAAGACGTCTTCTCCAGAGTGGTTTTAATCTTAGTCTGTCGCATCGCTCATGGTATTCCAGACCACTTTCTAAACCAAGAGTTCTTGAGGTAAACTGCCGTTGCACTCCTCTAATTTAAGCTTGTTATTTTGTCTGAGTCCGCTAAGAATAAACGGGCAGTATTCTAAGATAGGTAGGACACATACTTTGTATAATAAAACCCTAGTTTCACAACAAAAGAAATTGCGTGCTATGCATCCTAGCAGCCTTCGTGTTTTACGTCGGGCACAATAAGCCTGTTGAGAGAACGTTAGGTTACTAGAGTATCTAATACCGAGATCTACGACTGAGTTGAGCTTAGCCAGTTTTCGCCCATTCATTTCAAGAGTTAGATCAAGGTTACTGTTACCGATACAAATCCAGCCGCATTTCTCAATGTTAAAATTTAGACAGGATTCAGCACACCATGTTGCGAGACTACTTAGTTCAAGATGTATTTTATTTACCATATCGCCTAATTCATGAGTGTAGCATGAGTGGACGACTTTGAGGTCGTCAGAATATAGGATTGGTTTACCTGGGGTGAGGCACTTGCAAACGCTGTTAATGTAGACTGTAAATAAAAGTGGCCCTAGGACACTACCTTGCACAACCCCACTTGAAATCTGCCTAGGATGAGACAATACAGGTCCAACTTTGGTTATTTGTACGCTGTTGCTTAGAAATGATTTTAACCAGTTCAGTAATGGGTTGCGAATTCCACATGAGTACAGCTTCTCAAAATGAATACTGTGAGATACCATGTCAAATGCCCCAGATATATCGAAGTAGAGAACAACGACTAGCTTACGTGCTTCGCGACTACTAGTGACGCAGTTGAAAAAGTCGAAGTGGCAAGTAACGCAGAACCTATTTTTGAGAAATCCGTGTTGAGACCTTGTGAAAATATCTACCCTAAGTAGGTAGTCTGACAATTGATCTTTGACAAATTTCTCCATGATTCGCGAGATAAATGGGGTTATATTTACCGGTCTGTAATTATGGATGTTTGCCTTATCACCAGATTTGTAGTGTGGTATTACAAAGCTAGTTTTCCACTCACTAGGGTAAGCGCCAGTGTCCATAGATATTGAGAAGAAATTAAGAAGAAACAGGAGTATATCACACCCACTGTTTTGAGAAATATCGAAGTAAGGCCATATGGTCCCGTACTAGTGGAAATTCTCAGGTTTCTAAATGCCTGTTTCATTGATCGGTTGGTGAACATAAATTCTGTCAGCCACATCTCGTAAACCGTCAATGCCCAGCCCTTGCTACACTGGGACTCACGCTGTTCCTTGAAGTTTCTCAGAAACGCTTAGTAATAACGGACGCAAAAACCAAAACACCGATTGGCTACTCGAGAATTCTTTATTGTAACACCAACATATAGGCAGCTGTAAAATTAAGTTTTAACTAAGGTCTATAGACAAATATTACAGTAATAAATCATTATATTACTTCTGACGGTTTTCTCCTGACTTCTTTCTGAACAGCGACCGATGAGACGATGACTGGTATATCCATGCCTCCGCGAAAATATAGGGAGGTTGGGTTTGAGCAAACAACCATGAATTCATCGTTCAATCTTCAACTACATTGACACTCCCGGGAAAAAATGTGATCCATACCTTTTTTCCATCAAGACCAATACACGTTGACTTGGATGCCATTGCGAGAACCTGGGTTACACGGACAGAGCTGAAATGGAAAACAAACAGAAAAGCCAACACACCACAAGCATACCCACAGCACAATCTCACACATCGCTGACGACCTGCGCCTCCAGACAGAGACCTCCTCTTGACATCTTGCAACACAATCGCCATTTGCTAGAATGACTCTTGCAGAATGCAAAGTGACCATGGCAGCACCTCACGATACTCTACGCACATCCTCTTATCTACTCATTACCAATTACCACTGAAATCGCTTGTCACTCATTCTGCCTCAGTTCTAGTAACGGTGACGCATGCGAGCCTCAGTCGTTTACACTCTTTCTCCCCGGCGTGTGGGATCACAGCTAATCATTATCTCCGTATGCATTTCATTCTCAGCAATAGCCTAGCCTCCCCGGCGTATACGACCCATCTGCTGTCTCTAACATCAATCAATTGATTCACGGATGTAGAAGACTAGAAACAACTTCAGAAGTAATCACGACGAAAATTTTAACAAAATTACGCAATAACAACAAGGTACGAAAACAACAAGTAAACACAATGGATCCAAAAACACCAATTGATATGACACACCACACATATATACAAACAGTACACACAAACTCGCAGATCGTGTGTCGATGGAATTCCTCTGAAGAATCACAGGACTTACACCAGTGCGCCTGCAACCCTTCACAGGTTGATGATCCTAGTGGAAGTCGTCCGGACACAAACAGAATTACCAACAGCTAGATGACAGATGATATCAATTCAATATATACAATATGAACATATGTACAAGATCATACACCAAGCACATTGGACTGCTCATTGATGCGCTACCCTTTGAAGAACTGTAGGACTTACACCAGTACGCCTACAACCCTTCTCAGGTTGATGCTCTAAGTTGGAAAATCGTCGCAGAGTTCATTTGCTAACTTCATTCTATCAGCTATATCCTCAAATCTGAACAGCAACACGCCCATGTCATTGTATCGTAGAATATAGATGACCATCAAACACACAACATATCTGATCAACCAAGTGTAGAAACAGAGTAATTTACACCAAAGATAATAGTATTCAATTAGTAACTTGAAACTAGAAATGCCTTTATTCATGCAAGTCAATTTAACAATTACTCTCTCGTTTACACTTGGCTTATCCTCACTAAACTGACCATTGATATTCGTCCTTTCAAACGAACTGATATTACCATAGTCATTGCAGAAGATACTTGAGTTGATGGGTGTCTGTTTCATTGTGGATGAGAGCACCAACGATGACTTAGTGACACAAGGTGATGAACTTAGTGGTGGATCAGAAGCTGTTCTTGTTCGGCTCTCAGATAGTTGTCCAACTGCAAGATTACCACCACTGCTGTCTTTCACTACTAGTTCGGGTTTAGCACTATCATCTGATGATAGGTGGGCTACACGCTGATCAATTACACTGACTGTCTCACAAGTATGCACACCTTCTGGAACTGCATCTGCGTTCAATTCTACTTCACGTTCAAGTTGTACAGAACCCTTGTTCAACTTAGCAGTAGTAGGCATATCCCTCATCTCATAATGATCAACCAAAGACAAATGTGAAGTATCATGATCATTATCCCGAATATTCAATTTATCATCATCTATCTGGTCAATTTCATCAATTTCAAACTCTTTAATAACAGAAGTAGACAATTTTGGTTCCTTCTCACAAATCTCCAAAGATTTTATGCCTTCACTCTGACTAGTAATACCTCGTAAACTCGTGGAGTCAGAACTGGACTCTGAAACTATAACTCTCTTCTCCTGCACAAACTGCGGTGTAGTCTGTGACACTCCATTCAACAGTGGATTACCAGTTGCGACTACAGGCTTCTTCACTGCACCATTATCGTCACACAACTCGTAGTCAGACTTTGATGACGCTGGTTTCACGTTTAGCTTATCGCTTAACATGGTCACTGATTTACAGTTCACTTTTTTATGCACTTCTCGCAAACGTGTTTGTCCCGCGACTCATAATAATAATAATAATATATATTCTCATATTTTACATGAGTGACGCCAGTTTACAGGCATCATCAATTCGATAATTTACACATAATATTAATAAGCATATTTAGTAAAGATAATATAATAAAGTACATTTAGGGTACACCAATTGTACAGGCATGCATAAATATTGTTTTAATAATAATATATTTGTCCCTGTTTATGCAGGAACATACCTATTGTACAGGCATGGATAAGTTGTTATATAAATTGCACATGATTTGATGTATAATGGATTTACAGTTTGGTTGTTCTTTCTGTCATTAGAGTCAGTCGGAATAGTCTGCTATAAAGTTTGTTTGTGTAGCACATAATGAGATATAGAAATATTGTCTTCGCATTAACAAAAACCCAGACATCACATGAATGTAATACAAATATCTGAGAAAAATAAAGCTTGAAGTCAATTCTCCTATATAACTTTATTGTGAACAGCACCGTTGGCTTAAAGTTTATTGATGTATTATGTTGAGATCAGTGATATATTTATTCCATTTTTCAGCAGTCTTATCGTAGTTTCATCACAGGAAAGAAATTCGATCGTGGGTACGAAAACTAGATAAGGTCATGCTGGGTTGTTTTACTGCATCAAATGGTCCCGAGGTCGATTCCAGAATTCCCCATTTGAGCCATTTGTGTCTGCATGGCGGACTGTACTCGTAAGTTGAGTAAAATGTTGAAGGCCAGTTGCTTCTTTATTTCAGATCATGAATACTCATTTACATCGTGTCCGCCAGCTTCTTTAAATGGTAGAATTGGATCGTTCCTGGAATTTGAGTGATTATGGGATAAATGGTTTGGAATTAATCATAGCAGTTAGAATACAGTTAAACATGCAGAGAAGTACTTTTGATTCAGCAACCGGTGAATTTTTTATTCTTTTCGAACTAGTACCAGAATAACTGCGAACCATTCCATTCAATCTGTCGAATAAGGCATGCAGGAGGAGATCACTACCATGGAATGAGTCCACTTGATCTGAGATGCAGGTTTCAGCATGTGTCAGCCAAGTCTCATAAACCGTTAATGCCCAGCTCTCGCTACGCTCGGGCCCACGCTGTTCTTAGAAGATTTCTCAGAAACGCTTAGTTATAACGGACGCAAAAACCAAAACACCGATCTGCCGCTTGTTATTTCTTTATTGTTACACCAACATATAAAAGGAATAAACGAACTAAGGTCTGAAAACAAATATTACAATAATAAATCATTTTATTACTTCTGACGATGTTTTACTCTTCTTTCTGAACAGCGACCGATGAGACGATGACTGTCGTATTGATGCCTCCGCGAAAATTGGGGAAGTTGATTTTGAGCAAACAACCAAGAATTGATCGTTCAATCTTCAACTCCATTGACACTCCCCGGCAAAAAAGGGATCCAACCCTTTTTTCCTTCACGACCAATGCACGTTGACTTGGATGCCATTGCGAGAACCTGGGTCACACGGACAGAGCTGAAATGGAAAACAAACAGAAAAGCCAACACACCACAAGCATACCCACAGCACAATCTCACACATCGCTGACGACCTGCGCCTCCAGACAGAGACCTCCTCTTGACATCTTGCAACACAATCGCCACTTGCTAGAATGACTCTTGCAGAATGCAAAGTGACCATAGCAGCACCTCACGATACTCTACGCACATCCTCTTAATTACTCACTACCAATTACCACTGAAATCGCTTGTCACTCATTCTGCCTCAGTTCTAGTAGCGGTGACGCATGCGAGCCTCAGTCGTTTACACTCTTTCTCCCCGGCGTGTCGGACCGCAGCTAACAATTATCTCCGTGTGCATTTCATTCTCAGCAATAGCCTAGCCTCCCCGGCGTATACGACCCATCTGCTGTCTCTAACATCAATCAATTCATTCACGGATGTAGAAGACTAGAAACAACTTCAGAAGTAATCACGACGAAAATTTTAACAAAATTACGCAATAACAACAAGGTACGAAAACAACGAGTAAACACAACTGATCCAAAATCACAAATTGCGAAGACACACCACACGTATATACAAACAGTACAAATAACCTCGCGGATCATGTCTTGGTGGAATTATTTTGAAGAATTGCAGGACTTACACCAGTACGCCTACAACCCTTCACAGGTTGACGATTGTAAGTTGTGGAATGTCCAGACACAAACAAGATTAACCAACAATTACATCAATTGGAACTCACACAACTATTTAACACAAACATATGTACAATCAACACATCAAATGTTGTGGATTCTGGCACGACAAACTACCCTTGAAGAACTGTAGGACTTACAGCAGTACGCCTACATTCCTTCTCAGGTTGATGATCCAAGTGGAAGTCGTCCGGACACAAACAGAATTACCAACAGCTAGATGACAGATGATATCAATTCAGTATATACAATATGAACATATGTACAAGATCATACACCAAGCACATTGGACTGCTCATTGATGCGCTACCCTTTGAAGAACTGTAGGACTTACACCAGTACGCCTACAACCCTTCTCAGGTTGACGCCCTAGGTTGGAAAATCGTCGCAGAGTTCATTTGCTAACTTCCTTCTATCAGCTATATCCTCAAATCTGAACGGCAACACGCCCATGTCATTGTATCGTAGAATATAGATGACCAACAAACACACGACATATCTCATCAACCAAGTGTAGAAACAGAGTAATTTACACCAAAGATAATAACATTCAAATAGTAACTTGAAACTAGAAATGCCTTTATTCGTGCAAGTCAATTTAACAATTACTCTCTCCTTTACACTTGGCTTATCCACACTAAACTGACCATTGATATTCGTCCTTTCAAACGAACTGATACTACCATAGTCATTGCACAAGATACTTGAGTTGATGGGTGTCTGTTTCATTGTGGATGAGAGCACCAACGATGACTGAGTGACACAAGGTGATGAACTTAGTGGTGGATCAGAAGCTGTTCTTGTTCGGCTCTCAGATAGTTGTCCAACTGCAAGATTACCACCACTGCTGTCTTTCACTACTAGTTCGGGTTTAGCACTATCATCTGATGATAGGTGGGCTACACGCTGATCAATTACACTGACTGTCTCACAAGTATGCACACCTTTTGGAACTGCATCTGCGTTCAATTCTACTTCACGTTGTAGTTGTACAGAACCTTTATTTAACTTAGCAGTAGTAGGCATATCCCTCATCTCATAATGATCAACCAAAGACAAATGTGAAGTATCATGATCATTATCACGAATATTCACTTTACCGTCAACTTCATCATTTTCAAACTCTTTAATAACAGAAGTAGACAATTTTGGTTCCTCCTCACAAATCATTAAAGGTTTTGTATCTTCACTCTGACTAGTTATACTTTGTAAACTTGTGGAGTCAGAACTCCACTCTGAAGCAGTAACTCTATTCTGTGACACTCTATTCAACAACGGCTTACCAGTTGCAACTACAGACTTCTTCAGCACACCGTTATCGTCACACAATTCGGAGTCAGACCTGGAGTTTACATTTAGCTTATCACTGAACTTGCTCACTGGTTCACAGTTCACTTCTGTATGCACCTCTTGCACACGTGTAAAACAAAACCGTGTTTGTCTTGCATCTTGTAACTTATCTGTTGAGGATGTACTACGAAACCTGTTACACTCACTAGGTCTATATGCATTACTAGACATCATGGAGTCTTCTCGATATCCACCTCTCTGAGGCTTATTCGTCATCAATGAGTGCGTTTTACCCTCAGACTGCTCTATTCTAGGGGTGAGATCTAACAGACTGGAAAACTTGCTCATAGATTGATTGACACTAGTATTTACCAGTTTCAGGATATCATCAAACTTTGGCTCGATACCCTCATCCTCCATACGGGAGCTTATCTTCACCCACTTCCTTTGCAGTCGAGTAGGTAGACGTCTTGCTATTACTTCTAGTATAAAACTCGAGTTGAGGTCACTCATTCGATTCATCGAAATCATTCCATTCTTGTAAATTAGCAAATTATCTAAAAACTCAGTGAGTGCCTGGGAGTCATCCTGTAATTGACCACCATTACCCTTAACAGCCTCGAATAATTTCCCTGCAATCATCGAAGGTCTTCCAAACCTTTGACGTAATATGCTCATAGCCTCAGCGTAGCCCTCTTTTGGCTTCATAAACTTACAGCACTGTATAGCTCTTGCAGCATCTCCAGTGCAATATCTCATCAAATACATTAACTTCAATTCATCATTTAATAGAAAACTACTCAACATGATCTCAAACTCCTTTACAAATTGTAAATAATCAGCCGGGTTTCCATCAAAACACCGTGGTTCAAATTTAGGGAGTTTGATGTTCCTATTATCCCTGAACGGCGAAACAGTAACATCAACCATGTCATACTTAACATCAGACACATCGTTACAATTAACAGACAAGTCACCATGACTTACTTTCCTGTTTGCATCCAAGACACTCTGTCCCTTCTTTGACCCAGGCATTGTTGAACTTGACCCAATTCCAAAAAGTTCCAGATATTGCTTGTTCAAAGAGGACTTGACCGGCACCAGGAGAAATGAACGGCGACTATCCAAACTTTCACCAACTGTTTGAATCCGCCAGATCTGTTTCCATCGTCAGAAACTGTCAATCACGTCTCATAAACCGTTAATGCCCAGCTCTCGCTACGCTCGGGCCCACGCTGTTCTTAGAAGATTTCTCAGAAACGCTTAGTTATAACGGACGAAAAAACCAAAACACCGATCTGCTGCTTGTTATTTCTTTATTGTTACACCAACATATAAAAGGAATAAACGAACTAAGGTCTGAAAACAAATATTACAATAATAAATCATTTATTACTTCTGACGATATTTTACTCTTCTTTCTGAACAGCGACCGATGAGACGATGACTGTCGTATTGATGCCTCCGCGAAAATCGGGGAAGTTGATTTTGAGCAAACAACCAAGAATTGATCGTTCAATCTTCAACTCCATCGACAGCATGTTTTCGTTATATCATATATATCCAGGTTTATTTGCGCTGTAGAGGCAGTGATTTGGATTATGACGTATTCTACAAAGTCTCCGTGCCTATTTGAAGTATACATGTGCTTTGAAAGGATTACTTTGTTGGCTCCTACCCCCACTGAGTGTTAACAACAGCTGCTGTGGGTTTATGTATTTCCTCGCCTTTTTGGATAAAACATCGCCGCATTCTTTTTCGGTAGGAGACCAGTTGGTGGATTTTAAATGATATCCAAGTAACTTTTATCTTTTCATGTGGTGTTGCGGTAAGTTTCTACCTTGTTTTCTCATATTTCATTCGTATGTTGATTATGGTTCGCCCTTTGTATCAGGTAGACATAGTTTGATCGACTCTTGGTTGAATGGGTGTTATTGTCATGACTGCTGCTTTTTTGTCTGGAATTATAAATAGAGACAAAACAAACAACAGGTGTAGTCTCTGAGTTCATACATTAAATGGGCCTATGATTTCTGAAACTCTTACATGGGAATTACCATTGGTATCAATTACAAACTCACTTAGTGTGAAATTAAGTGCCTTTTCAAAGGAGGCCAATGTGCTTGCTAGTCGTATTTTCTCAGGTAGTTTGTTCCATATTTGGGCATACCTAATCAAGAAAAACTTTTGCCTGGTGGCTGTTTTACATGGTTCTATAGCCACTGTACCTTTAGTGTGCCTAAGGTTGTATCCTGTGTTACCTGAGGACCGAGTATAGTTAGCAGGGGTATACAGGATTGTAACCTTTCTGTTGGGGATATCCCACGAAAGCTGTTACACTCACAAAGTCTATATGCATTACTAAACACCGTAAAGCTTTCTCGATATCCACTTCTCTGAAACCCTTCTGTCATAAATGATTGCGTTTTGCTCTCAGACTGCTCTATGCTAGGGGTGGAACGCAACATGCTGGCGAACTTGCCCATAGCTTCATTGACACTATCTTTCACCAGTTTCAGAATATCGTCAAACTTTGGCTCAATATCTTCATCATCTATGCGAGAGCTTATCTTCACCCACTTCCTTTGCAATCGAGTAGGTAGGCGTCTCCCTATTACCTCTAGGACGGAACTTGAGTTCAGATCACTCATGCAATTCATCAAAATCAACGTATTCTTGTAAGTCATCAGATTATCCAGAAACTCAGAGAGTGCCTTGGAGTCATCTCGTAATTGACTACCATTACCTTTAACAGCATCGAATACGTTCCTAACAACCATCGAATGCCTTCCAAACCTTTGACGCAGGATACGCAAAACCTCCGTGTATCCTTCGTTTGGGGGCATAAGCTTGCATCAATGAACGGCACTTGCAGCGACTCCAGTGAAATACCTCAACAGATACAGCAATTTCATCTCGTCATTTATTGCTAAACAATTCAGCATGACTTTAAACACTTTTACAAACCTTGAATAGTCAGCTAGGTTTCCGTCGAAGCTCCTAGACTCATATTTAAGAATATCAAGACCTCTGTCAATGCAGTTGAAGATTGAACGATCAATTCATTGTCGTTTGCTCAAAACCAACTTCCCCAATACTCGCAGAGGCATCAATGCGACAGTCATCGTCTCATCGGTCGCTGTTCAGTAAGAAGTCAGGAGACAACTGTCAGAAGTAATATTGTGATTTATTACTGTAATATTTGTCCACAGACCTTAGTGGAAACATTTTTTATATGTTCGAGTAACAATAAAGAATCCTCGAGTCAACAATTGGTGTTTTGGTTTTTGCGTCCGTTATTACTAAGCGTTTCTGAGAAACTTCAAGGAACAGCGTGAGTCCCAGTGTAGCAAGAGCTGGGCATTGACGGTTTACGAAACGTGTCTGACAGTTTCTGACAGTACAAAGTCAGTTCCTGACGGCGGAAACTTTTCCTGAAATATTCAGATAGCTGGTTCAATTTGGACAGTCACCATTCATCTTGCCTGGTGCCGGCCAAGTCCTCTTTGAACAAGCATTATCTGGAACCATTTTGGAATTGGGTCAAGTTCAACAATGCCTGGGTCAAAGAAGGGACAGAGCGTCTTGGATGCAAACAGGAAAGTAAGTTATGGTGACTTGTCTGTTCATTGTAACGATGTCAATGGAGTTGAAGATTGAACGATCAATTCTTGGTTGTTTGCTTAAAGTCAACTTCCCCAATTTTCGCGGAGGCATCAATACGACAGTCATCGTCTCATCGGTCGCTGTTCAGAAAGAAGAGTGAAACATCGTCAGAAGTAATACAATGATTTATTATTGTAATATTTGTTTTCAGACCTTAGTTCACTTATTCTTTTTATATGTTGGTGTAACAATACAGAAATATCAAGCGGCAGATCGGTGTTTTGGTTTTTTCGTCCGTTACAACTGAGCGTTTCTGAAATCTTCAAGGAACAGCGTGGGCCCGAGCGTAGCGAGAGCTGGGCATTAACGGTTTATGAGACGTGATTGACAAACGATGTGTCTGAGGTTAGGCATGACATCGTTGATTTTACTGTTTCGCCGTTCAGGGATAATAGGAACATCAAACTCCCTAAATTAGAACCACGGTGTTTTGATGGAAACCCGGCTGTATATTTACAATTTGTAGAGGAGTTTGAGATGATGCTGAATAGTTTTCTATTAAATGATGAATTGAAGTTAATGTATTTGATGAGATATTGCACTGGAGATGCTTGAAGAGCTATACAGTGCTGTAAGCTCATGCTCCCTAATGAGGGCTACGATGAGGCTATGAGCATATTACGTCAACGGTTTGGAAGACCTTCAATGATTGTAAGGAACGTATACGAAGCTGTCAAAGGTAATGGCAGTCAACTTCGAGATGACTCCAAGGCACTCACTGAGTTTTTAGATAATCTTATGACTTACAAGAATACCTTGATTTCTATGAATTTCATGAGTGACCTCAACTCCAGCTCAGTCCTAGAGGTAATTGCAAGACGCCTACCTACGCGGCTGCAAAGGAAATGGGTAAAAATAAGCTCTCGTATAGAGGAGGAGGGTATCGAGCCAAGGTTCGATGATATTCTTAGACTGGTGAAGGACAGTGTCAACCAGGCGATGGGCAAATTCGCCAGCATTTTGCATTCTAAGCTAGAACCTAAGGAACCAGTGAATATAAGGAAGGCATTTGTGGTGAAGTCTCAAGACACAACGAGAAAGGATGAGTGTATTGTCTGCCATAACATGCATCAATTGAGTGATTGTAATCGCTTTATCGCTATGTCACCCGTAGAAAGGTTAAAAATGGCAAAGCAGAAGCGGCTATGTTTCAGTTGTTTAAAGATTGGGCATACAAAGTGGAATTGTAAGGCGACAAATAAAGGAAGTAGTGGTTTAACTGATATGCACCCACTTCTGAGAACAGTGAACGAACCTGGGAGTTCGGTTAATTGTAATAGTATCTCTAGACCCCTTGACATCCCACAAGTTTTCTTAGGGGTATTACCAGTTAAGGTGAAAGGACCGAAATCTTCAGTAGAGACATATGCATTCTTGGATAAGGGTTCAGATGTTACATTGATAGATGCTGAACTGGCTGGTTGCTTGGGTATTAAAGGCCCAAAGCAACCCTTGGATGTAAATACTTTCAATTCTGCGAAAACAGTAGTATGTGAGCGAGGGTCATTTCACTTAGAATCGTTGGCTACTGGGGAGACCGTGGAAGTGGATACTGCTTACACTACCTCCAGTATGAAACTTGGCGAAGCTATAGTACCTAGTCTTGAAACAGTTGTCGGTAAGCCATACCTGTGTGACATACCTCTTCCAACACTGCAAGATGGAAGAGTGAGAGTACTCATTGGATGTAGTGTGCCAGAAGCTCATAAGGTATTAGAAGAGAGATTCGGAGGTAGAGATGATCTGTTCGCGACGAAAACGCCACTGGGATGGCAGTGAGAGGACCTATATCCATAGTCCACATATCATCATTAGCTGCAAACAGTGGGGACAAACTGGAGCACTACGATTAGAAATATGTATGACAAGGAGTTTTGTGACTGCGGTGTCCCTGAGAAGGGTCGTTCTGTAGAAGACTTGAAAGCAGTTAAAATAGCCGAAGACTCTTGTGATAATTTTGCTCTACGAAAGGGAGTGTCCTCATTCGGTTCTAATGATTTACTGGATGTCATAGATTGTTGCTTCTACGTGGATGATTGTTTAGCCTCCTTCGATGATGATAAGTCTGCAGTTAGATTTGCAAAATGCATTACTGAAGTGTTAGCTAAGGCCGGCTTTCGTCTAACTAAGTGGGTCTCGAACAGCCTAGACGTTTTGAAGCATATAGATCCAGAAGACAGAGCACCTACTGTACGAGATTTACCTGTTGATACTCTACCAGTTGAACGCACATTAGGTATGCGATGGGATGTGAACTCTGATACCTTTGGATTTAGTGTTGGTGATATTGATAGGCCAGTTACTCGGAGAGGTGTGCTCTCTGTGTTGTCGTCCGTGTTTGACCCACTTGGATTAGTAGCACCTTATCTACTTCCGGCTAGGAGGTTATTTCAAGAGACATGCAGGAAAGGGTCACAGTGGGATGAACTATTAAGTGAGAGGCACAGAGAAGAGTGGAAGGGGTGGGTTAACAGTTTAAGAATGCTGAATCTACATTCCGTCTCACGTCCACTTAAGCCGTCGAGAAATCATGATATAATTGACTTCCATGTTTTTTCTGATGCCTCTGAGGTTGGATTTGGTGCAGCCGTATACATCAGAACCACCTTAAGGAATGATATAGATGTTAGCCTGGTGATGGGTAAATCTAGAGTTGCACCTCTAAAGACGGTTTCGATTCCGAGATTAGAACTTAATGCCGCCTTACTAGCTGCGCAGTTATTCACAACAGTGTGTAAAGAGTTGGATTACCCCAAGCATCCCGTAACGTTTTGGACTGATTCGATGTCTGTGATATATTATATACGCAACGAGTCAGCAAGATATGCATGTTTTGTAGCTAACAGAGTATCTCAAATTCGTGAACTAACCACTGTTGAGCAGTGGAGGTACGTACCGTCTGGAAAAAACCCAGCTGATCTAGCATCGCGAGGAGTTATTGATATGAATGTGGTTAAAAATAAGTGGTGGAAAGGTCCAGAGTTCTTGCTAAGGGCTGATAGTATGTGGCCTCGTAGAGAAGATGAACCACCGATAAACGAGTGTGCCTTGGAGTTGAAGACAAGTGTCAGTTTAACATCTACTCAAGAAAGACATTCAGGTTTACATCCACTTTTTAAATATTATTCTTCTTGGTACAAACTACTGAAAGCCGTTGCGCGTTGACACGATATGTTACGTATTTAAAGGTCATGCATCTTGCGGGATACGAAAATATGAATGTGGGGCCTTTGAGAGTCGAAGATATTAGAAATGCAGAGTTAGCGATTTTGAGGGCTGCTCAGTGGGAAGCGTGGGGTGAGATTGCCAAGGAGGATAGTCCCGATTTCGCAGATTTCAAGGTGCGGTTAGATAGATTATCTCCGATAGTTTCCGAAGGGATCGCTAGAGTTGGTGGACGTCTACAAATGTTAGAATCGTCATATGAGACCCGTCATCCGGCTTTATTACCTTGCTACCATCCAGTCACTGATCTCATTATAAGACACTACCATGTTCTTGAAGGTCATTTGGGTACTTCGCAAGTACTATCAAGTATTCGATGTAAGTTCTGGATAGTGAAGGGAGGTACTGCTGTCCGTAAAATAATTGATAAGTGCATGGAATGTAAACTCCGAAATGCTCGTCCAGTACAGCAGATGATGGCACCACTCCAGCGTGGCAAGCTTCTGAAGGGAATTATCCATTTGAGTACGTTGGGGTGGATTTGTTCGGACCTTTTGTAGTGAAGAGAGGCAGAACCCTATGTAAAAGATATGGCTGTTTATTCACCTGTTTGAAAATGAGAGCTGTGCATATTGAGATGGTTCATACGCTAACTACTGATTCATTCGTGCTAGCATTACATAGATTTATAAATCGCCGGGGTGTACCGAAGATGATGTTCAGCGACAGAGGGACTAATTTTGTTGGCTGTCACGCCGAGCTTAAAGAATACTTCGAAGGTCCTCAAACGAGAGTTCAGGAAGAGTTACTGAAAAGGAACATCGAGTGGCACTTCAACCCACCACATGCCAGCCATAGAGGTGGGCTATGGGAAAGACTTATAGGAATTATCAAGCGTATTTTAAGCTCCATAATTAAAAACCAGAGTTTGAATGACGAAACGCTGAGACATTTTTTTGTGAAGCTGAACGAATATTAAATGACCGGCCGTTATCACCTGTGAGGGACGACGTCAAGGATTTTGATGTGTTAACCCCAAATAAATTATTGTTATTGAGAGGCAACCCTGGCATAGAGGACGCAAGCGGGGAAGGAATACCTACGATTAAAAGATGGAAACAAGCCAGGCACATGAAAGATATATTTTGGAAAAGATGGTTAAAGGAGTATGTTCTAACATTGCAGACCAGGGACAAGTGGAAAAAGTTGTGCCGAAACTTAAAGGTTGGTGACATAGTATTAGTAGCAGATAAATGTGCCACAGGTAGGTGGCCTTTGGGAGTGGTAGTAAGGCTGATCTGTAGTGGTGATGGATTGGTGAGGACGGTTGAGGTGAGAACTAGTTGTGGCATGTTGGTGCGAGATATCAGAAAACTGTGTCTCCTGGAAGGTGCTGAGAGTAGAGAGTCGGAGGATGAAACAATAGATGATTTTCCAACCTAGAGCGTCAACCTGAGAAGGGTTGTAGGCGTACTGCTGTAAGTCCTACAATTCTTCAAAGGGTAGCGCATCAATGAGCAGTCTAATGTGCTCGGTGTGTGATTTTGTACATATGTTCATATTGTATATACTGAATTGATATCACCTGTCATCTAGCTGTTGGTAATTCTGTTTGTGTCCGGACATTCCACAACTTACAATCGTCAACCTGTGAAGGGTTGTAGGCGTACTGGTGTAAGTCCTGCAATTCTTCAAAGGAATTCCATCAAGACATGATCGGCGAGTTGTTTGTACTATTTGTATATACGTGTGGTGTGTCATATCAATTGGTGTTTTTGGATTCATTGTGTTTACTTGTTGTTTTCGTATCTTGTTGTTATTGCGTAATTTTGTTAAAATTTTCGTCGTGATTACTTCTGAAGTTGTTTCGAGTCTTCTACATCCATGAATGAATTGATTGATGTTAAGGACAGCAGATGGGTCGTATACGCCGGGGAGGCTAGGCTATTGCTGAGAATGAAATGCACACGGAGATAATTGTTAGCTGTGGTCCGACACGCCGGGGAGAAAGAGTGTAAACGACTGAGGCTCGCATACGTCACCGTTACTAGAACTGAGGCAGAATGAGTGACAAGCGATTTCAGTGGTAATTGGTAATGAGTAGATAAGAGGATGTGCGTAGAGTATCGTGAGGTGCTGCCATGGTCACTTTGCATTCTGCAAGAGTCATTCTAGCAAATGGCGATTGTGTTGCAAGATGTCAAGAGGAGGTCTCTGTCTGGAGGCGCAGGTCGTCAGCGATGTGTGAGATTGTGCTGTGGGTATGCTTGTGGTGTGTTGGCTTTTCTGTTTGTTTTCCATTTCAGCTCTGTCCGTGTGACCCAGGTTCTCGCAATGGCATCAAAGTCAACGTGTATTGGTCGTGAAGGAAAAAAGGGTTGGATCCCTTTTTTGCCGGGGAGTGTCAATGTAGTTGAAGATTGAACGATCAATTCATGGTTGTTTGCTCAAACCCAACCTCCCTATATTTTCGCGGAGACATCAATACGACAGTCATCGTCTCATCGGTCGCTGTTCAGAAAGAAGAGTGAAACATCGTCAGAAGTAATACAATGATTTATTATTGTAATATTTGTTTTCAGACCTTAGTTCACTTATTCTTTTTATATGTTGGTGTAACAATACAGAAATATCAAGCGGCAGATCGGTGTTTTGGTTTTTTCGTCCGTTACAACTGAGCGTTTCTGAAATCTTCAAGGAACAGCGTGGGCCCGAGCGTAGCGAGAGCTGGGCATTAACGGTTTATGAGACGTGATTGACAAACGATGTGTCTGAGGTTAGGCATGACATCGTTGATTTTACTGTTTCGCCGTTCAGGGATAATAGGAACATCAAACTCCCTAAATTTGAACCACGGTGTTTCGACGGAAACCCGGCTGTATATTTACAATTTGTAGAGGAGTTTGAGATGATTCTGAATAGATTTTTATTAAGTGATGAATTGAAGTTAATGTATTTGATGAGATATTGCACTGGAGATGCTTGAAGAGCTATACAGTGCTGTAAGCTCATGTCCCCTAATGAGGGATACGCTGAAGCTATGAGCATATTACGTCAACGGTTTGGAAGACCTTCGATGATTGCAGCGAATTTATTCGAGGCTGTTAAAGGTAATGGTGGTCAATTACAGAATGACTCCAAGGCACTCACTGAGTTTTTAGATAATTTGCTAATTTACAAGAATGGAATGATTTCGATGAATCGAATGAGTGACCTCAACTCGAGTTTTATACTAGAAGTAATAGCAAGACGCCTACCTACTCGACTGCAAAGGAAGTGGGTGAAGATAAGCTCCCGTATGGAGGATGAGGGTATCGAGCCAAAATTTGATGATATCCTGAAACTGGTAAATACTAGTGTCAATCAATCTATGAGCAAGTTCGCCAGTCTATTGAATCTCACCCCTAGAATAGAGCAGTCTGAGGGTGAAATGCAATCATTGATGACGAATAGGCCTCAGAGAAGTGGATATCGAGAAGGCTCCATGATGTCCAGGAATGCATATAGACCTAGTGAGTGTAACAGGTTTCGTAGTACATCCTCAACAGATAAGTTACAAGATGCAAGACAAACACGGTTTTGTTTTACACGTTTGCAAGAGGTGCATACAGAAGTGAACTGTGAATCAGTGAGCAAATTCAGGGATAAGCTAAATGAGAAATCAAGGTCTGACTCCGAATTGTGTGACGATAACAGTGTGCTGAAGAAGTCTGTAGTTGCAACTGGTAAGCCATTGTTGAATAGTTTGCCGCAGAAGAGAGTTACAGTCTCAGATGTCAGTTCTAACTCCACAAGTTTACGAGGTATTACTAATTTTCGCGGCGGGTTCGAAGTTGGTCGTTTTTTTCCGCGTGGTTTTCGCTTTTATTATTCTTTCTTGTATTCCCACTTTTCAATGTATATCTTTAGTGCCACTGAGTACTGATAGAAATAGCAATATTTTTTCATATCTAAACCTACCTTCCTAGTCACTGGATATTATCCTTGCCGATTTTCCTGTTTCAGGCTATTGATTAAGGTATTACCACTTCGTGCACATATTACGCTTGTTTTTTTGTTTTGACATAACATCAATCAAGCTAAGACTCATATACCTGCATTTCTGTCTTACGCCAATATCACGTTTGTCTTTTTGTCTTGACATAACGTCAAACAACCTAAGACTCATATACCTCTGCAGTTCTGTATTAGCTATACACAAAATGCCTGGTAAATTATCGAAGCGACGTGCTTCACTATCAGCTGAAAAAATCAGCAAAAGACATAGATCTATCAAGCCTAAACAACATGGTAACACACTTTCCCCTGATCTGACGCAGATGCAAAAGCATACAAGATCGGAAATCATTAATTCTTCACCTTCTTGTGTAATAAATGATTTCATCAGCGATATTTACAATAGTACATGTCAATAAAGTCTCATAAACCGTTAATGCCCAGCTCTCGCTACGCTCGGGCCCACGCTGTTCTTAGAAGATTTCTCAGAAACGCTTAGTTATAACGGACGAAAAAACCAAAACACCGATCTGCCGCTTGATATTTCTTTATTGTTACACCAACATATAAAAGGAATAAGCGAACTAAGGTCTGAAAACAAATATTACAATAATAAATCATTGTATTACTTCTGACGATGTTTCACTCTTCTTTCTGAACAGCGACCGATGAGACGATGACTGTCGTATTGATGCCTCCGCGAAAATTGGGGAAGTTGATTTTGAGCAAACAACCAAGAATTGATCGTTCAATCTTCAACTCCATTGACACTCCCCGGCAAAAAAGGGATCCAACCCTTTTTTCCTTCACGACCAATGCACGTTGACTTGGATGCCATTGCGAGAACCTGGGTCACACGGACAGAGCTGAAATGGAAAACAAACAGAAAAGCCAACACACCACAAGCATACCCACAGCACAATCTCACACATCGCTGACGACCTGCGCCTCCAGACAGAGACCTCCTCTTGACATCTTGCAACACAATCGCCACTTGCTAGAATGACTCTTGCAGAATGCAAAGTGACCATGGCAGCACCTCACGATACTCTACGCACATCCTCTTATCTACTCACTACCAATTACCACTGAAATCGCTTGTCACTCATTCTGCCTCAGTTCTAGTAGCGGTGACGCATGCGAGCCTCAGTCGTTTACACTCTTTCTCCCCGGCGTGTCGGACCGCAGCTAACAATTATCTCCGTGTGCATTTCATTCTCAGCAATAGCCTAGCCTCCCCGGCGTATACGACCCATCTGCTGTCCTTAACATCAATCAATTCATTCATGGATGTAGAAGACTCGAAACAACTTCAGAAGTAATCACGACGAAAATTTTAACAAAATTACGCAATAACAACAAGATACGAAAACAACAAGTAAACACAATGAATCCAAAAACACCAATTGATATGACACACCACACGTATATACAAATAGTACAAACAACCTCGCCGATCATGTCTTGATGGAATTCCTTTGAAGAATTGCAGGACTTACACCAGTACGCCTACAACCCTTCTCAGGTTGACGATTGTAAGTTGTGGAATGTCCGGACACAAACAAGATTAACCAACAATTACAATAATTGGAACTCACACAATTATTTAACACAAACATATGTACAATCAACACATCAAATGTTGTGGATTCCGGCATGACAAACTACCCTTGAAGAACTGTAGGACTTACAGCAGTACGCCTACATTCCTTCTCAGGTTGATGATCCAAGTGGAAGTCGTCCGGACACAAACAGAATTACCAACAGCTAGATGACAGATGATATCAATTCAGTATATACAATATGAACATATGTACAAAATCACACACCAAGCACATTGGACTGCTCATTGATGCGCTACCCTTTGAAGAACTGTAGGACTTACAGCAGTACGCCTACAACCCTTCTCAGGTTGACGCCCTAGGTTGGAAAATCGTCGCAGAGTTCATTTGCTAACTTCCTTCTATCAGCTATATCCTCAAATCTGAACGGCAACACGCCCATGTCATTGTATCGTAGAATATAGATGACCAACAAACACACGACATATCTCATCAACCAAGTGTAGAAACAGAGTAATTTACACCAAAGATAATAACATTCAAATAGTAACTTGAAACTAGAAATGCCTTTATTCGTGCAAGTCAATTTAACAATAACTCTCTCCTTTACACTTGGCTTATTCTCACTAAACTGAGCAATAACTTTCGTCTTTTCAAACGCACCAATACTATCATAGTCATTGCACAAGATACTTGAGTTGATGGGCATCTGTTTCATTGTGGATGACAGCACCAACGATGACTGAGTGACACAAGGTGATGAACTTAGTGGTGGATCAGAAGCTGTTCTTGTTCGGCTTTCAGATAGTTGTCCAACTGCAAGATTACCACCACTGCTGTCTTTCACTACTAGTTCGGGTTTAGCACTATCATCTGATGATAGGTGGGCTACACGCTGATCAATTACACTGACTGTCTCACAAGTATGCACACCTTTTGGAACTGCATCTGCGTTCAATTCTACTTCACGTTGTAGTTGTACAGAACCTTTATTTAACTTAGCAGTAGTAGGCATATCCCTCATCTCATAATGATCAACCAAAGACAAATGTGAAGTATCATGATCATTATCACGAATATTCACTTTACCGTCAACTTCATCATTTTCAAACTCTTTAATAACAGAAGTAGACAATTTTGGTTCCTCCTCACAAATCATTAAAGGTTTTATATCTTCACTCTGACTAGTTATACTTTGTAAACTTGTGGAGTCAGAACTCCACTCTGAAGCAGTAACTCTATTCTGTGACACTCTATTCAACAACGGCTTACCAGTTGCAACTACAGACTTCTTCACACACCGTTATCGTCACACAATTCGGAGTCAGACCTGGAGTTTACATTTAGCTTATCACTGAACTTGCTCACTGGTTCACAGTTCACTTCTGTATGCACCTCTTGCAAACGTGTAAAACAAAACCGTGTTTGTCTTGCATCTTGTAACTTATCTGTTGAGGATGTACTACGAAACCTGTTACACTCACTAGGTCTATATGCATTACTAGACATCATGGAGCCTTCTCGATATCCACCTCTCTGAGGCCTATTCGTCATCAATGATTGCATTTTACCCTCAGACTGCTCTATTCTAGGGGTGAGATTCAATAGACTGGCGAACTTGCTCATAGATTGATTGACACTAGTATTTACCAGTTTCAGGATATCATCAAACTTTGGCTCGATACCCTCATCCTCCATACGGGAGCTTATCTTCACCCACTTCCTTTGCAGTCGAGTAGGTAGACGTCTTGCTATTACTTCTAGTATAAAACTCGAGTTGAGGTCACTCATGCGATTCATCGAAATCATTCCATTCTTGTAAATTAGCAAATTATCTAAAAACTCAGTGAGTGCCTGGGAGTCATCCTGTAATTGACCACCATTACCCTTAACAGCCTCGAATAATTTCCCTGCAATCATCGAAGGTCTTCCAAACCTTTGACGTAATATGCTCATAGCCTCAGCGTAGCCCTCTTTTGGCTTCATAAACTTACAGCACTGTATAGCTCTTGCAGCATCTCCAGTGCAATATCTCATCAAATACATTAACTTCAATTCATCACTTAATAGAAAACCACTCAACATGATCTCAAACTCCTTTACAAATTGTAAATAATCAGCCGGGTTTCCATCAAAACACCGTGGTTCAAATTTAGGGAGTTTGATGTTCCTATTATCCCTGAACGGCGAAACAGTAACATCAACCATGTCATGCTTAACATCAGACACATCGTTACAATTAACAGACAAGTCACCATGACTTACTTTCCTGTTTGCATCCAAGACACTCTGTCCCTTCTTTGACCCAGGCATTGTTGAACTTGACCCAATTCCAAAAATGTTCCAGATATTGCTTGTTCAAAGAGGACTTGACCGGCACCAGGAAAAATGAACGGCGACTATCCAAACTTTCACCAACTGTTTGAATCCGCCAGATCTGTTTCCATCGTCAGAAACTGTCAATCACGTCTCATAAACCGTTAATGCCCAGCTCTCGCTACGCTCGGGCCCACGCTGTTCTTAGAAGATTTCTCAGAAACGCTTAGTTATAACGGACGAAAAAACCAAAACACCGATCTGCCGCTTGTTATTTCTTTATTGTTACACCAACATATAAAAGGAATAAACGAACTAAGGTCTGAAAACAAATATTACAATAATAAATCATTTTATTACTTCTGACGATGTTTCACTCTTCTTTCTGAACAGCGACCGATGAGACGATGACTGTCGTATTGATGCCTCCGCGAAAATCGGGGAAGTTGATTTTGAGCAAACAACCAAGAATTGATCGTTCAATCTTCAACTACATTGACAGAACATGTTATGAGTCAAGTAGCATGGATCCTTACCTAGCCACACTGGCTCTTAGTAGAAAATCTGACACAGGCTCTTCTGATGTGGTTGAAACCACACCACCCATATACCCTGCTCAGAACTGTCAGTCAGAAGGTCCGAACATACATATGGCCTCACTATCCTCTATACCTGCTAATATCAATTCTTTAGGTTGTGTCAAAAGAAATGTTGACTCCCCCAAATGCTTAGTAAACTTAGACATCGACCTCGATAATCCTTGCAACACACAGGCAGATTTGCTATCACCTAATTCTATTCAACCGGATGCTTTTATGCAGGCTACAAATATGCCAGTTCAGAAGTTAGATTGTAGCACCACCGCTTCCATTACCAACAAAGCCCCTCAACGCAAAAATTTCCATCGGTCATCAGCGACCCGTGGACGTCAACCTAATGCCAAATTGGAAAACGCCAACTGCTCATTATCTACGCAGAACACAACTACCCAAACCAATAACCTGGAAAGTAGAGACATTCTTCCATTAGTCCATGATCTCTTACCCCTTAGGTATCTTATGAAGCCTGCTGACTTTCCTGACTATGATACACTACAGTCTTGTGAGAGAATTATAGATCACATTTCCACGGAAGTGATTAAGCGTGTTCAGTGCATGTATAATGCAATCGTCTTCAATGTGCCCGACAGTACTAACATTAAAACATTGAAAAATGCACTTTTAAAGACATGTGAAATACCAGACTCCCATTGTAGGTGCAAACGATTGCGTAAATCTTCAGCTAATACATCCTGTCCAATAATGTTCGAATTTAATAACATTGTGGATGCTAGTCGCTTTGTAAACAACCAACATCTCTTTAAGAGAGTAAGCAACTTTAAGAATATACGTATTATTCACGACAGGACACCAATCCAGCGTCGTGCCAAGCAAAGTGTCTCAGCAGGTGAAATAAGTCACCAAAAGGATACTACCAGCCCCATTGATGTTAATAAAAAATACCACCCAAACCCTAAAAGAAACCCTCCACCTAGTTACACTGAAATGAAGCCTGGTAGGGTTACCAATACTAAATCCAGTACTTCTCCAGCTGTTAAACAACCTGAAAAGCACTCACTGTCTGCAAAAGGTACCAATGAAAATCCTACCCGCCATGCTAAATATACCGAAAACCCTTGTATCACATTCACGTCTAGCTCTCAAATTATGAGAAAAAATGTAAAAAATAGAATTCCTATGCGTGGCACACACTCTATCAAGCCTGTTTCAGCATCCTCTACTACTCATGCGCTTAGATTTCCTAAAATGACATCTACGGTATCAAATCTAACAGACACTAGTCAACCTCCCTCATTCACTTTTCCTCACCATTCTAATACAACCACTTATAGCTACCCTACCTCTACTATGAGGTTGCGTAATACTAAATTCAACTATGCCCATATCCCTGGTGCACAGCCGCATGGATTCAGTCGCCCAAACTTTCAGCATAGTCTGCTTGGAGATCCACCCAGACAATGCTACTACCCCACAAACACACTATCCCGACAACAAAACCGTCCTTACAACTGTCCAACTAATCAATCCCCTCACAATTTTTTCTCCTTTCCACACCCAACAGTAATGCCACCAATCAACCTAATGCCAAACAGTCTGTTTCCTTACTCTCAAATGTACCCCCTTCAGACACCCAGCGTACCCCAGTATGCCTATCTCCATGCGATCGTGAGATAAGCGATCAACTATGGAAATCCTCTTCCTTTTCACAGGATCTTAACGAAAACGATGAAGGCTTTAAGCACCGAACACTCGATATACCGGTCGGACCATCATCTAACTTTCATTTAACCTCAGCCGAATCACATCATCATCTCCTTCATTTTGCCTCGTCCCTTACCACTAATCAAAGATCATTTACTCTTTTCCTTATAAACGCTCGTTCTATCTGCAATAAAATTCCATACCTTCACTCCTTACTTTCACTTTGTAAGCCCTCAGTACTGTTAGTTACCGAGACATGGTTACCATCTGACTTCAATGACAGACTACTAGAATCACCAGGATACACACACTTTAGACATGGCAGAGAAGAAGGACGTGGTGGTGGTTGTCTTATCTTTGTTAGCAATAAATTCCACGCTGTAGAAGTTGATGATTTGGGTTGCTCACTGACAGACGCAGTATGGGTTACACTCAACACCAACTTAAATACAAGACTCTTATTGGGATGTATATATCGCCCGCCCAATTCTGATTCTAACACAACGAACCGTCTATGTGAAATTTTCGAACACGTCTCCTCTCTAAATTTTGACTATAAAATTATAGCTGGCGACTTTAACATGCCTGGTATCCAGTGGAATAGCCTTAAGGTTCCTAAATACACTGATCGTTTTATAAATTCGGTTGAACTCTATGGATGGACACAAAATGTTATTCACCCCACACGTAAATCCAACATCTTAGATCTAATCTTCACACATAACATTCTCCCCGTCAGCACTCGAGTTGGGCCTTTATTCCCTGGCAGCGACCACAACACGGTCACTTCCACCTTTAACCTAACAGCAGGTAGGTCAGGCAAAGGGCGTCGTCGGACAGTAAAAGTCAGAAACTTTTCAAAGGCTAATTGGGAAACAACGCAGTCTTTTATTCGTTGCCAAGACTGGGATACCTTTTTCTCCTCGGCAGACATTGATACTGCCCTTGACAGTTTCTACTCCAACATATCTGTTTGCTTCAACGAATCTATCCCTTGGTATACATCCAAACGCAACTGTGTAAATCAACTATATATACCGAATGCTACCAGGAATAAGCTAAGAAGACTCCGTAGAACCTATAATAAATCTATGGACTTCTCCTCGCTCATTAGCATCCTTAAGGTATATGATAAAATCAGATCAGATAATGCCGTTAAAATTTACAAAGAAGAACTTATCGCCCTTAAAAGTAACTCCAAAATTAGCTCCCTTTGCAAACTCTCCAAAAAAGACTGAAACATAAACAAGGCAACATTCCTTACATTCTTCATAATAATGTCGTTGTTAAGGATGATGCAGGCATAGCCGAACTCTTTAACAAGCACTTTTCTGACTCATACACGCATGATATTTCTGGATGCATAGAATTTGACTCGTTAACAGGCAAAACACTGTCAAATATATGCTTGACCGTTGATGTTATAGAAAGTGCAGTGCGTTCATTGAAATTTTCCAATACTCCTGGACCTGACTCAATTCCGTCTTCCTTCCTAAAACATGGTGGCTCCGATCTACCTCTCCTTTTGCTTAAAATATTCTCAACGTCCCTTATGAACGGAGTTTATCCTTCTAAATGGAAGCAGACATATATTGTCCCTAGATTTAAATCCGGCTCAAAATGTGATGTAAAAAATTACAGGCCAATCAATATAACGTCTGTCTTGTCTAGGATACTTGAGAAGATAATCAGTACCAAAATCACTGACTTCTTATTGACTGAAAACCTCATAACACCTTCTCAACATGGTTTTATAAAGTCCAGATCATGTATGACTTGCCACCTGGAACTATTCGATTTTATAACTGGACTTATTGATCAAAAATTCCTTGTGCTCATTGTGTATATCGATCTTAAGAAGGCATTCGACAAAGTATGTCATGATTTACTCCTGAAAAAACTTAAGGCTTATGGTATATCTGGCAATCTATTAGACTGGTGTAATTCGTTTATGCGTGGTCGGTCCCAGTCTGTTAAGATTAATGACACTTTTTCCAGTACCACTCCTATATCAAGTGGCGTAATTCAAGGTAGTGTACTAGGACCTCTCTTCTTTCTTATATACCTAAATGACGTCTGTAATGTTATAAAGCATGGCAGACCCTTCTTATATGCCGATGACTTGAAAGTAGTCTACTACAGTACCACCCAAGAACTGACAAACCTATCTTATAAAATCCAATCGGATATTGATAATATTGAAACTTGGTGTAAGTCGTGGATGATGCAGATCAACGTGCAGAAGTGTGGTCTGTTATGCTCAACTCGTTTACGTATCGCACCACGCATAACTATATACGACAAGCCTATCACTATCTTTCCTTCTGTACTTGACCTCGGGCTCTGTTACTCTGCCGATTTTAAATTCTCTCTCTATGTCACCAACCAAGTCTCTAAAGCCAGGAGATTACTTGGATTTATATTTCACAACTTTCAGACCAAAGAATCTAAAATGTTACTTTATAGAACACACATACGGCCCCTCCTTGAGTACTGTCCATTTATCCTAGACAGCACCTCTGTTAAGGACAAACTAAGGATTGAAAGTGTTCAAAGGAGATTTACAAGTAGAATCTTAGGAACAAATCTGAAAGTCCCCTACAACAGTCGTTGCGCAACTCTTAAGATCGAACCCCTTTGGTTCAGGCGTCACCGACTTAACCTCATTCTCCTATTCAAAATTCTCAAAGGAATAGTATACTTCCCCAATAATAACCTTAACTTTTCTTCTTCGACGTATGAACTACGCAGCAACGGGTCTTCTCTAAGTCATATTCTTTGTCGAACGAATTCTCGTTCCAACTTCTTTACAGTCAAATATAGGCAAATATGGAACTTCTTACCAAATGAAATCAAAAACAGCACCACAGTACAACGATTCACCCATCTACTACATAAATATTTCTCCGAAAATAGTCTTGACACGGTTTGCCACATGCTGAAAATTCGTGATATTGTTTCTTCCCACTCCGACTTATGTACCTAAACAGCTTTGTTCACTCAAAGCATTAACAGAAACGGTCAGTATTATCAGACATATTTAAAATATTCTACGTTGAGCTAATTTCTGTTCTCAGTTCTTTTTTTTAGTTGATCAAATTATTTTTTAAGCAGACATCAGGAAATATCCGCAATCCTTTCAAGCAAACCTGGAGTGGAATACACAGCCTGTCATACTTGCCACGAAAGTTGCACTGAACCTAAATGAACTACCCTGACACATATTCAGTCATTCAAATGCATTTAATCCCAGCTGCTGCCTGCCAAATTAATCTAGTATTACGTATTATACTACATATTATTATATTTACATTTATGTCAGGAACTGACGTTGTACTGTCAGAAACTGTCAGACACGTCTCGTAAACCGTCAATGCCCAGCTCTTGCTACACTGGGACTCACGCTGTTCCTTGAAGTTTCTCAGAAACGCTTAGTAATAACGGACGCAAAAACCAAAACACCAATTGTTGACTCGAGGATTCTTTATTGTTACTCGAACATATAAAAAATGTTTCCACTAAGGTCTGTGGACAAATATTACAGTAATAAATCACAATATTACTTCTGACAGTTGTCTCCTGACTTCTTACTGAACAGCGACCGATGAGACGATGACTGTCGCATTGATGCCTCTGCGAGTATTGGGGAAGTTGGTTTTGAGCAAACGACAATGAATTGATCGTTCAATCTTCAACTGCATTGACAGAGGTCTTGATATTCTTAAATATGAGTCTAGGAGCTTCGACGGAAACCTAGCTGACTATTCAAGGTTTGTAAAAGTGTTTAAAGTCATGCTGAATTGTTTAGCAATAAATGACGAGATGAAATTGCTGTATCTGTTGAGGTATTTCACTGGAGTCGCTGCAAGTGCCGTTCATTGATGCAAGCTTATGCCCCCAAACGAAGGATACACGGAGGTTTTGCGTATCCTGCGTCAAAGGTTTGGAAGGCATTCGATGGTTGTTAGGAACGTATTCGATGCTGTTAAAGGTAATGGTAGTCAATTACGAGATGACTCCAAGGCACTCTCTGAGTTTCTGGATAATCTGATGACTTACAAGAATACGTTGATTTTGATGAATTGCATGAGTGATCTGAACTCAAGTTCCGTCCTAGAGGTAATAGGGAGACGCCTACCTACTCGATTGCAAAGGAAGTGGGTGAAGATAAGCTCTCGCATAGATGATGAAGATATTGAGCCAAAGTTTGACGATATTCTGAAACTGGTGAAAGATAGTGTCAATGAAGCTATGGGCAAGTTCGCCAGCATGTTGCGTTCCACCCCTAGCATAGAGCAGTCTGAGAGCAAAACGCAATCATTTATGACAGAAGGGTTTCAGAGAAGTGGATATCGAGAAAGCTTTACGGTGTTTAGTAATGCATATAGACTTTGTGAGTGTAACAGCTTTCGTGGGATATCCCCAACAGAAAGGTTACAAGTCGCGGGACAAACACGTTTTCGAGAAGTGCATAAAAAAGTGAACTGTAAATCAGTGACCATGTTAAGCGATAAGCTAAACGTGAAACCAGCGTCATCAAAGTCTGACTACGAGTTGTGTGACGATAATGGTGCAGTGAAGAAGCCTGTAGTCGCAACTGGTAATCCACTGTTGAATGGAGTGTCACAGACTACACCGCAGTTTGTGCAGGAGAAGAGAGTTATAGTTTCAGAGTCCAGTTCTGACTCCACGAGTTTACGAGGTATTACTAGTCAGAGTGAAGGCATAAAATCTTTGGAGATTTGTGAGAAGGAACCAAAATTGTCTACTTCTGTTATTAAAGAGTTTGAAATTGATGAAGTTGACCAGATAGATGATGATAAATTGAATATTCGGGATAATGATCATGATACTTCACATTTGTCTTTGGTTGATCATTATGAGATGAGGGATATGCCTACTACTGCTAAGTTGAACAAGGGTTCTGTACAACTTGAACGTGAAGTAGAATTGAACGCAGATGCAGTTCCAGAAGGTGTGCATACTTGTGAGACAGTCAGTGTAATTGATCAGCGTGTAGCCCACCTATCATCAGATGATAGTGCTAAACCCGAACTAGTAGTGAAAGACAGCAGTGGTGGTAATCTTGCAGTTGGACAACTATCTGAGAGCCGAACAAGAACAGCTTCTGATCCACCACTAAGTTCATCACCTTGTGTCACTAAGTCATCGTTGGTGCTCTCATCCACAATGAAAGTGATGTCCATGAACTCCGGTGTCTTATGCTATGACTATGCTAGTATCAGTTCGTTTGAAAGGACGAAAGTCAATGGTCAGTTTAGTGAGGATAAGCCAAGTGTAAAGGAGAGAGTTATTGTTAAATTGACTTGCACGAATAAAGGCATTTCTAGTTTCAAGTTACTATTTGAATGTTATTATCTTTGGTGTAAATTACTCTGTTTCTACACTTGGTTGATGAGATATGCCGTGTGTTTGATGGTCATCTATATTCTACGATACAATGACATGGGCGTGTTGCCGTTCAGATTTGAGGATATAGCTGATAGAATGAAGTTAGCAAATGAACTCTGCGACGATTTTCCAACTTAGAGCATCAACCTGAGAAGGGTTGTAGGCGTACTGGTGTAAGTCCTACAGTTCTTCAAAGGGTAGCGCATCAATGAGCAGTCCAATGTGCTTGGTAAGTGATTTTGTATATATGTTCATATTGTATATATTGAATTGATATCATCTGTCATCTAGCTGTTGGTAATTCTGTTTGTGTCCGGACGACTTCCACTTGGATCATCAACCTGTGAAGGGTTGCAGGCGCACTGGTGTAAGTCCTGTGATTCTTCAGAGGAATTCCATCGACACACGATCTGCGAGTTTGTGTGTACTGTTTGTATATATGTGTGGTGTGTCATATCAATTGGTGTTTTTGGATCCATTGTGTTTACTTGTTGTTTTCGTATCTTGTTGTTATTGCGTAATTTTGTTAACATTTTCGTCGTGATTACTTCTGAAGTTGTTTCTAGTCTTCTACATCCGTGAATCAATTGATTGATGTTAGAGACAGCAGATGGGTCGTATACGCCGGGGAGGCTAGGCTATTGCTGAGAATGAAATGCATACGGAGATAATGATTAGCTGTGATCCCACACGCCGGGGAGAAAGAGTGTAAACGACTGAGGCTCGCATACGTCACCGTTACTAGAACTGAGGCAGAATGAGTGACAAGCGATTTCAGTGGTAATTGGTAATGAGTAGATAAGAGGATGTGCGTAGAGTATCGTGAGGTGCTGCCATGGTCACTTTGCATTCTGCAAGAGTCATTCTAGCAAATGGCGATTGTGTTGCAAGATGTCAAGAGGAGGTCTCTGTCTGGAGGCGCAGGTTGTTATTGATGTGTGAGATTGTGCTGTGAGTATGCTTGTGGTGTGTTGGCTTTTCTGTTTGTTTTCCATTTCAGCTCTCTCCGCGTGACCCAGGTTCTCGCAATGGCATCCAAGTCAACGTGCATTGGTCGTGAAGGAAAAAAGGGTTGGATCCCTTTTTTGCCGGGGCGTGTCAATGGAGTTGAAGATTGAACGATCAATTCTTGGTTGTTTGCTTAAAGTCAACTTCCCCAATTTTCGCGGAGGTATCAATCCGCCAGTCATCGTCTCATCGGTCGCTGTTCAGAAAGAAGTCAGGAGAAAACCGTCAGAAGTAATATTGTGATTTATTACTGTAATATTTGTCCATAGACCTTAGTTAAAACTTAATTTTACAGCTGCCTATATGTTGGTGTTACAATAAAGAATTCTCGAGTAGCCAATCGGTGTTTTGGTTTTTGCGTCCTTTATTATTAAGCGTTTCTGAGAAACTTCAAGGAACAGCGTGAGTCCCAGTGTAGCAAGAGCTGGGCATTGACGGTTTACGAGACGTGGCTGAGAATGAAATTCTTGGCATGTTTTATCGGCAGTGAAAGTTTTCCAGGCCGACCGTAGATATCGAGTATGTGTTGGAAGAGGTTCGAAAACTGGTCAATATGCATGGACGGCGAGAAAATTAAACACTGTGTCATATATGCCCATCAAAATAGAACAAAATTATATTCATCTTGAAATACGCGAGATTTAATACTAGCAAAACCTTTAGGAAGATTATGTCAGATATTCGCGAATTGTCCAGGTCTAAGTACGATGGACTTCACACTGTCCTTGGAAAACTTTCAGAAACTATGCTCAGAAAACAACATAAAACACCAGTACACAAACTAGTCACCCATTCTACACTAAACGAAGGATTCACACATATTCAATATGATCTGGATAGGTTACATAACTGGAGCAATGACTGGCAACTGCCATTCAATTCTGATAAATGTGGTGTTCTATATTTCAATAACTCCAATCCGAATTTCAGGTTACACCTAGGTAACTCTTTTCTCCAAACCCTCAGTTCCATAAAAGACCTGGGATTTACCTACTCACAAAACTTAACATTCAGTCAGTACGCAAAAGCACTTGTTTCTAAATGCCGAAGACTCACAGGCTTGGCACATCGAAAAATGTACACAAATGAGGCTAAAGTCCTTTTATACAAAGTCATGGTTCGTCCAGTACTTGAATACTGCACAATTGTCTTCGGTTTCATGCATGGGTATGACAGGGTTCGTATTGAAAATATTCAGCGAAGTTTTACTCGACGCCTATTATACAAACATGAAGGACTGACTTACGCTGATAGGTGCAAAATATATGGACTTCAGCCACTTTGGTTAAGGCGCCTGAAACTCAACCTTACATTCCTCTTTCGCCTTTTACACGGCTACATCAAAAGCAGTAATCCAATAGCTTTCAACAATTTACCCATATATACTCTTAGGAATCATGAAAATACTCTATCCATAAGCCGGTTCCGGACAAAACTGCGATCACGTTTCTTTAAAATACAGTACAGTGCATTATGGAACGAACTTCCACTTACTGTACGTAGTTGTCGATCTCCTACTGAATTCCAGCGTCTACTTAACGAGTTCCTGTCAACAAAAGAGCTTCGGTCTACTTATCCATATGGGCCGCTCAACTAGCTTTAGTACTACAGACCCCAGTGCAATACCCCCAATTTGAGGAAACTCATTTGCCCCGGCAACCGTACCTCATCTATAACGTGATAAGACCAACCTAATCTCTCCCACATGCCTTTACCTAAGGTCCGGTTATTCAGCTTACTAGAGATCCTATCGATATTTCTTCAATCGGGTTTATAAACTCATAAGACTCTCCTGGATGTATAATCCCAAATTAGTTGTGATAGTTCTCCCATAATATAAGCAAACTGGTACTTTGTAATGTCTAAAGCATGCCATATGAAAAGTGGCCAGGAATACCTAGCAATAACAAACTCAACCAACCAACCATTTTCCCCAAGTTCATTCAAACTACCCTTATCCCTAATCGTACCACTACTCACTACACTCTACTCAGTAGAATATGACTTAATTTGCTCCGGTGCTCAAAACTCTTCTACCCTTTACTTTTTAAAAAAGACGTTTTAACTACTAACTGCACAGTAGCCGTTTAACTAACTCACTGGTTTCCTCTTCACTGTAATCTTCAATAAGTTCGTCAGTATAGTTATTTCCGAAAACCATTACACTAGCAACCATATCTTTTAATATTTTACGAATATACTTATATTATTAGCATAATACACTGCACTATTTTTGAGTTGAATTGATTATCTTCAGTCAACAGTTACCCATTCACATATAATTTTCTAAAATTCATAATGTTAAAGCTATGTAGTATTTCTGTTAATATCTTTTATAATATGTTTAGACACGTTACTTTGCAATGTCTACTATATACAAGACTGTCATGATAATTTAGTACACTAAGTCCTGCCAACCGACCTTACCTTCAGTTCATACTACCTACATTGATCCCTAACTATATTGTTCTGCTGAATCTTGCTCCACTATTCACAAAACCTATTCTTTTTATTCTTTAAGGTTTTAACTTCTTGTAAAGTAATCTGTACATTAGGACGCATGCATACATATATAATGTTCATAAAGATGTACGTGGAGACCTATTGGAAGCACTCATTAAGAAAGCTAGGGAGATGGAATATGGGGTACGAACATGTCTGGTACAAAGCAGTATATTTGCGGTAGCCATAATAATCATATTCTCAGAGCTTAACATCTAAAAAGGAGGGAGGGTGGCGTTAGCTGATCAGTAGATATGGTGGCGATCACTAAGGTGAATCGCCCCATTCTGCAGGAACAGCAATATACAAATTAAAGGCTTGAGATATTTCTGATTTTTATGAGGGCTTAGATCTTTATCTTGAAAAAGATAATAATGAACGCCTTGACAGATCATGCTTCTACCTTTAAATATATACCATTCGCTCAGCCTATTGTTGAGATGCGACCATGTGGGATCTGCACAGATTTATGGGGCATCTTATAAACTAACTTGCTGTCCATTGTCGGATCTTTAAATACCACTTCACAATGTCTTATCTCATTCATTTTCCAATAACGTCTTTACCTAATCCTCATTATATCCCATTAAACCTAACATTTTACAGCTCTTTATGACTTATTATATTCCTACTCTCTGAAGGGTACGGTTGTGCACTAAATGCACAAAAAGGTATAAAACAAAAACAACTGGCACAACTGAGGATAAATGTATCAAAACCAAAAGTGGACATCATGATAGTACGAGATATACGTGTAGCATTATACATTGCAAATGAACGTTGTCAGCCTAGGGAGTTTTCTTTATTAATGCATTTATTAATGATACTTGCACTTACCTATTTCATTACAATTTAATGATTCACCTCAGCACTTTTACTTTTCTAAAACAGCTTTCAATCCCTTGTAAACGTTGTACTTACCTCAATATTGGTTGGTTATCGTATGCCGACAACCACGGGATGAAAACGAAACGAAGTCGATTTTCCCGCTCAACCTGGAGGACAATTGTACAATTCAATAACTATACAGCCTAGTTCAGACAATGTGTATTTATATATATATCAAATATTTAACTGTTGAAACATTATTAACTTGTAGACAATCTACGATTTGATATTATATCATACTTGATCGTGCCTGTAAAAATGGGATGCATTTTCATGTAAATTTATATGTTTATATGAGAATATACAACAGGTGTAACCCTTTATTCTTCCACCAATAAACACACAACCATTAGGTTATTGTACACAAAGTCTTAGAAAAAATGTCATAACAATAAATCACAATAATACCTCTGATAATTTTCTCTCTTCCACTGAACAGCGAAAGATGAAATGTTGACTTCAGTATCGATCACTCCCGCCAAAATATGCAGTTGAGTTTGAGGTAATAACCATTAATTTTGAAAGTGTCAGGCCTTTCACAGGATCTAATCTCTGAGGGTAGTTCGTTCCAATGTTTCAATATTTAATGGTGAAGAAGTTATCTCTAGTGGTGAGTTTATGGGTGTTAACCTTGAGAAGGTAGTCATGGTTGCGTAGTCCATACAATTTAGGATTAGCCCACGTTATGGATGAGTCACTGTTACAGTGCTTTCTTATAACTTTGAATAAGAGAAATAAATTGCACTTCACTCTCCTTAACCATAAGGGTTCTAAATCCAGTCGAATACATCTGTCAAGGTAATCTATTTGCTGATCATAGGCTAATATGCGTTTCGTGACGAATCTTTGGACACTTTCAACTTTTTTCTGTCTGCTGATTTAAAGCTACTGTATAAGTGGGTACAGTATTCAAGTTTGGGGCGAATGCATATCTTATATATAGCTAATCTGGCTTCTTGAGTGTAAAAGTTGCGTAGCACAAAGCCGGTTAGACGTTTACAATCAGATACCACCTTATTTGCATGTTCAGTAAAGGTAAGATCTGAGTATGTTACCCCGAGATCTGTGACTGTGTTCGTGTTTGAGGCAGGGTCACCGTACATGTATAAACACATGCTAGGTTTCCAACTTCCGAAGTATGTTATCCCAGACTTAGCTGGATTGAACGTTAACTGCCACTTTTCACTCAAATTACATAGACTATTTAGGTCTTGGTGGATTTTACTAGCAATATTCACATCATTATAGTCGAAATCATAGAAAAATTTGAGGTCATCTGCAAGGAGGTATAGCTCGCCATACTTGATCATAGAGACAGTATCATTTATGAATACAATGAATAGGTTAGGGCCAAGAACACTACCTTGTATCACGCCGCTGGTTATCGGTTTGGATGTAGATAAGTGATGGTTGACTTTAACTAACTATTCTCTTCCCGTAGGAAAGGAAGTTATCCACTCAAGAAGCCTTCCACTTATTCCATAAGATAGGAGTTTCAGTATGAGTCTGTTATGTGGGACTTTATCAAAAGCTTTCCTAACATCTAGAAATAATGTTGCTGCCGAACGACCTTTGTCTACACATTCAGTAATGTGGTCGAAATAATCTAACTGGCAAGTAATGCACGATCTTCTATTTAGGAAACCGTATTGGAAAGGGGAATATTAAGTCATTCGAAGGCAAATACTGAACAATTCGCTTCTTTACAATCTTTTCCATCACACGTGAAACTACGGAAGTGATGTTGATGGGGCGGTAATTATCTATGTCCGCTGTAGGTCCGGTTTTGTGAATGGGTACAACGTAGGATTTCTTCCAGCTATTTGGATATGTTCCACTCCTTATCGAAGTTGAAAATATCTTGAGAAGAAGTAGATTCATGTCATTTCCACCATTTTTTAAGAGGACGGAAGACATTCCATCTGGGCCGGGAGTATTAGTAAGCTTAAGAGTTGTGATAGCCTTATCGATTTCTTGGGCATTTAAGACTACATCGCTTAAACACTTTTCTGTTTTACGAGGGAAATCTATATCCTGGTCATTTTCTAGAGTGTACAGTTTGGCAAAGTGCGTGCTAAACACCTCACATATATCCTCAGCACTTTCGTGAGTAAACCCGCCTAGGTGTATTATTTTTGGATATGTTGATTTGGAGTCTGTTAACCTACTTTTGAAGAGTTTGGCCATTTCTCCAGTGTTATGTGGCGACTGAATGGCCCGTGTTTTTTATTCCTAAGATTTAGATTTTTCAACTCATGGATTCTAATGTGGATTATCTTGATAGCGATTAACAAAGATAAGTCGTCATGTCTGTAGTAACTTAATGAATGCTTCCGCAAACTTCTCCTTAATAATATTGGAATAAAATCACCTTGAGGGATATTGGTTTTAATCAGTTTCACAAGCGCTATGACATCATTAACGGACTTTATATTGCCATAGAAGTTTTTAAGAGCTTTCTCTAAGGAGTCATTAGTAAAGTAGGAATCCCAATTAGAGTATCTAATCAAGTCCTGATACAGTTCCCAATCAACATGTGTGCATAGTCTTATAGGTGTCCGACTAACTTCGTTTCTGTGTATAGTTTCTGGAGAAATATTAAACGAACATGCTACTGTTTTATGATCGCTACCTGGGAATTCATGTCCCACATGAGTTGTAGATGGTGCTTAGTTGACCGTGAATATAAGATCAAGAATATTATCGGACCTAGTGGGTACATTTATATGTTGCATCCATCCTCCTGTAATGATGGAATTAAGAGGATTATCATACCTCGAGAGTCCACGAAGTGTACGCCATGATATATCAGGCAAAGTGAAGTCACCTCCAATTATATTATAACTGAAGGGAAGATTGGATGCAACACTAAATATGTTGCTGAGAACGTTATCGTATTCGCGGTTGGATGATGGCGGTCGGTATACACAACTTATAAGGATAGGTTTACTTCTGAGAACTTTTATTTCGACCCACACCGAATCATTAAGTTGTGACAGAATAGGGTGACTTAAATGCGTTGCACAAATGGGTTGTATAACGTATATAAGTGTTCCACCCCCACGACCTGTTTCCCTACCCCCTCGAAAAAGATGGCACTTACCAATTGATAAGCTATCATCCGTGATATCACTTGAGCACCAGGCTTCAGTGATCATGATCAGCGACGGATTGCATATAGAGGCTAACGCACATAATCTAAGCGTCTGTTAAGAACTGGTCTAGCATTTATGAGGATGACGGATAGACTTTGACGAAGTGGTTTTAGTGTATGGGCAATATCGTAATAAAATACTCTATGGTTATCAACTGAATACGTGCAGTCGTTATCGGATTCATTAATTACAACTTTTTGATCACTAGAGACGTTTTCTTTAATTTGATACTTAGGGATGGGTTGTGAAAAGTCACTCGTTTGTAGTTGGTCGTTTAGATATTGCGTGCTATGGGAGATACTAGCATGATAATCTGAGGTATTACCGTTGGTATTAGGTGTGTATAAGGTGTTTGCCATCTGCCGGAGAAGAAGCGGTTTCCCTGTTGTAAGGTGTTCGCTATACCAGCAAGGAATTGGTCTGATATTATGCGTGCTATGTGCATGATCCCTGGCGTTTCTACCAGTTGTCGCTGGAGAAAATTTTGGTCATATGGGTTAGCTAGAGCCGTGTAGTCTGTATAGTTATAACCAAAATGTGTGATCAGCGTGTTGTTGTGTGCATATGACTTAGATCCCTGTGTCTGGTTAGAGTACTTCCTAGGCCATGATGAGGATTGTGCTGCAATTGGCATGTGACCCTTACTGAATGCATGAGAATTATGACAGGGTACTATACATGTTTTGACCTAATGTCTGAATTCTCACACTGGTGTTTCCTGTACATCATGGTTGAGGGTGCATTCGTGAGAGGCCGAACAACTTCGTGTTTTCGAAGTGGTTGTGAAGATATGTGACGATTGTTTTTCGTTATCATAGGACTGGAAGTGGAAGTCGGAAATGAGTAAGCTCCTATGGTACGTGAATTATATCTAGCTTGAGGAACATGACTAAGTTTAGATGAGTGTCCATCGGTAGAATGAGCCAGTGACCCCTTTGAAACTTTCGTACTTATGGGCTTTAGTGTTCCAGGGCTAACGTTTGGTTTAGATTTTTCCGTATTAGTCGGCTTGTGTAATTTGGGCTGCTGGTGACTAGTAGGATTTCCTAATAAACTGGATTTCTGTTGAATAGTCTCAACAGTTCTTTCGGTGTTCCTAACGGAAATAGGACGTTTATCGTATCGCCTTGTATTTACGCCAACCTGGGTGGCCACATGTGATTGCTGCCTCACAGCAGCCGGGCTAAGAGGTTGTGCGGTATATGACTTCCGGAGAGATTCAAAGTGTACAACTGAATTCAGCTTAGACTTTTTCGAGGGTTTGGCATTCGTGCCAGTGTGCAAGGGATGCACGTCAATACTATGATCTCTTGACATTCCTATGTCTGCGATTTCAGTATTTAGAGCTAAGTCTTCAACAGTTGCTTGACTACTGTTAGTTTGTGTATGCGATATAATCTGGCGCTCTTGGTCATCAGGCAATACAACGAGGGAAGTATTCAAACCGGTAGTCTTATTGGGGTTACCTTCATTTAGTTTACCTGCGAGGCATTGTCTTTGGAAAGAAGTTAAATCAGGTACAATCCTGATATTGGTGTAGGGTGTTGAGGAGCCAAGAGTTTTACCAGACTCCAAAAATATCTGAACGGGGTCAACGGACTTAAATTTGAAGAGTGGTCTGCAGATTTCTTACGAAGACGCAGAACCTGGCATTCAGATAATGAAATGCTGCACGCCGGTAGACAGATTGCTCTAAGTTTGAAAATAGGCACAATGTCTGGTATGCTATATCCCCGGTGATCCACCAGCCCTTTGATAGGGTCGATGTTAATCACGTCTCATAAACCGTTAATGCCCAGCTCTCGCTACGCTCGGGCCCACGCTGTTCTTAGAAGATTTCTCAGAAACGCTTAGTTATAACGGACGCAAAAACCAAAACACCGATCTGCCGTTTGATATTTCTGTATTGTTACACCAACATATAAAAGGAATAAACGAACTAAGCAACTAAGGTCTGAAAACAAATATTACAATAATATATCATTTTATTACTTCTGACGATATTTTACTCTTCTTTCTGAACAGCGACCGATGAGACGATGACTGTCGTATTGATGCCTCCGCGAAAATTGGGGAAGTTGATTTTAAGCAAACAACCAAGAATTGATCGTTCAATCTTCAACTCCATTGACACTCCCCGGCAAAAAAGGGATCCAACCCTTTTTTCCTTCACGATCAATGCACGTTGACTTGGATGCCATTGCGAGAACCTGGGTCACACGGACAGAGCTGAAATGGAAAACAAACAGAAAAGCCAACACACCACAAGCATACTCACAGCACAATCTCACACATCAATGACGACCTGCGCCTCCAGACAGAGACCTCCTCTTGACATCTTGCAACACAATCGCCACTTGCTAGAATGACTCTTGCAGAATGCAACGTGACCATAGCACCAACTCATGATACTCTACGCACATCATCTTATCTACTCATTACCAATTACCACTGAAATCGCTTGTCACTCATTCTGCCTCAGTTCTAGTAACGGTGACGTATGCGAGCCTCAGTCGTTTACACTCTTTCTCCCCGGCGTGTGGGACCGCAGCTAATAATTATCTCCGTGTGCATTTCATTCTCAGCAATAGCCTAGCCTCCCCGGCGTATACGACCCATCTGCTGTCTCTAACATCAATCAATTCATTCACGGATGTAGAAGAGTGGACACAACTTCGAAAGTAATCACGACGAAAATTTTAACAAAATTATGCAATAAAAACAAGATACGAAAACAACGAGTAAACACAATGAATTCAAATAACACCAATTGATATGACACACCACACGTATATACAAACTGTACACACAAACTCGCATTTCATGTCTTGATGGAATTCCTTTGAAGAATTGCAGGACTTACACCAGTACGCCTACAAACCTTCTCAGGTTGACGATTGTAAGTTGTGGAATGTCCAGACACAAACAAGATTAACCAACAATTACATCAATTGGAACTCACACAACTATTTAACACAAACATATGTACAATCAACACATCAAATGTTGTGGATTCTGACACGACAAACTACCCTTGAAGAACTGTAGGACTTACAGCAGTACGCCTACATTCCTTCTCAGGTTGATGATCCAAGTGGAAGTCGTCCGGACACAAACAGAATTACCAACAGCTAGATGACAGATGATATCAATTCAGTATATACAATATGAACATATGTACAAGATCATACACCAAGCACATTGGACTGCTCATTGATGCGCTACCCTTTGAAGAACTGTAGGACTTACACCAGTACGCCTACAACCCTTCTCAGGTTGACGCCCTAGGTTGGAAAATCGTCGCAGAGTTCATTTGCTAACTTCCTTCTATCAGCTATATCCTCAAATCTGAACGGCAACACGCCCATGTCATTGTATCGTAGAATATAGATGACCAACAAACACACGGCATATCTCATCAACCAAGTGTAGAAACAGAGTAATTTACACCAAAGATAATAACATTCAAATAGTAACTTGAAACTAGAAATGCCTTTATTCGTGCAAGTCAATTTAACAATAACTCTCTCGTTTACACTTGGCTTATCCACACTAAACTGACCATTGATATTCGTCCTTTCAAACGAACTGATACTACCATAGTCATTGCACAAGATACTTGAGTTGATGGGTGTCTGTTTCATTGTGGATGACAGCACCAACGATGACTGAGTGACACAAGGTGATGAACTTAGTGGTGGATCAGAAGCTGTTCTTGTTCGGCTCTCAGATTGTTGTCCAACTGCAAGATTACCACCACTGCTGTCTTTCACTACTAGTTCGGGTTTAGCACTATCATCTGATGATAGGTGGGCTACACGCTGATCAATTACACTGACTGTCTCACAAGTATGCACACCTTTTGGAACTGCATCTGCGTTCAATTCTACTTCACGTTGTAGTTGTACAGAACCTTTATTTAACTTAGCAGTAGTAGGCACATCCCTCATCTCATAATGATCAACCAAAGACAAATGTGAAGTATCATGATCATTATCACGAATATTCACTTTACCGTCAACTTCATCATTTTCAAACTCTTTAATAACAGAAGTAGACAATTTTGGTTCCTCCTCACAAATCATTAAAGGCTTTGTATCTTCACTCTGACTAGTTATACTTTGTAAACTTGTAGGGTCAGAACTGCACTCTGAAGCAGTAACTCTATTCTGTGACACTCTATTCAACAACGGCTTACCAGTTGCAACTACAGACTTCTTCAGCACACTGTTATCGTCACACAATTCGGAGTCAGACCTTGATTTCTCATTTAGCTTATCCCTGAACTTGCTCACTGGTTCACAGTTCACTTCTGTATGCACCTCTTGCAAACGTGTAAAACAAAACCGTGTTTGTCTTGCATCTTGTAACTTATCTGTTGAGGATGTGCTACGAAACCTGGTACACTCACTAGGTCTATATGCATTACTAGACATCATGGAGCCTTCTCGATATCCACCTCTCTGAGGCCTATTCGTCATCAATGATTGCATTTTGACCTCAGACTGCTCTATTCTAGGGGTGAGATTCAATAGACTGGCTAACTTGCTCATAGATTGATTGACACTAGTATTTACCAGTTTCAGGATATCATCAAATTTTGGCTCGATACCCTCATCCTCCATACGGGAGCTTATCTTCACCCACTTCCTTTGCAGTCGAGTAGGTAGGCGTCTTGCTATTACTTCTAGTATAAAACTCGAGTTGAGGTCACTCATGCGATTCATCGAAATCATTCCATTCTTGTAAATTAGCAAATTATCTAAAAACTCAGTGAGTGCCTGGGAGTCATCCTGTAATTGACCACCATTACCCTTAACAGCCTCGAATAATTTCCCTGCAATCATCGAAGGTCTTCCAAACCTTTGACGTAATATGCTCATAGCCTCAGCGTATCCCTCATTAGGCTTCATAAACTTACAGCACTGTATAGCTCTTGCAGCATCTCCAGTGCAATATCTCATCAAATACATTAACTTCAATTCATCACATAATAAAAAACTACTCAGCATGATCTCAAACTCCTTTACAAACTGTAAATAATCAGCCGGGTTTCCATCAAAACACCGTGGTTCAAATTTAGGGAGTTTGATGTTCCTATTATCCCTGAACGGCGAAACAGTAACATCAACCATGTCATACTTAACATCAGACACATCGTTACAATTAACAGACAAGTCAACATGACTTACTTTCCTGTTTGCATCCAAGACACTCTGTCCCTTCTTTGACCCAGGCATTGTTGAACTTGACCCAATTCCAAGAGTGTTCCAGATATTGCTTGTTCAAAGAGGACTTGACCGGCACCAGGAAAGATGAACGGCGACTATCCAAACTTTCACCAACTGTTTCAATCCGCCAGATCTGTTTCTATCGTCAGAAACTGTCAATCACGTCTCATAAACCGTTAATGCCCAGCTCTCGCTACGCTCGGGCCCACGCTGTTCTTAGAAGATTTCTCAGAAACGCTAAGTTATAACGGACGCAAAAACCAAAACACTGATCTGCCGCTTTAGATTTGTTTATTGTTACACCAACATATAAAAGGAATAAGCGAACTAAGGTCTGAAAACAAATATTACAATAATAAATCTCTGTGTTACTTCTGACGATGTTTCACTCTTCTTTCTGAACAGCGACCGATGAGACGATGACTGACGTATTGATGCCTCCGCGAAAATTGGGGAAGTTGATTTTGAGCAAACAACCAAGAATTGATCGTTCAGTCTTCAACTCCATTGACAGTCGAATTCGCTCTGCGAGTCTTACAACCAGACAAACTTTGACTCGCCTAATAGCCCGTAGAGCATAGCCAAAACTTTGTTAAAGCGTTTCGAGGAACTAACTTCGGAACGCTGCTATCCTCAAAACTTTCTTAATTTCCCCTTCTAATTCGTGGGCTCGATGGACTTGACGTTAAAATCTTTCAGGTAGTGGTGTTATCTTGCCACTTTTCGTCCTTTATCCTAAAAACGTTACGTTCTTCTTAGCAATCTTAGATTTCACCTTGTTAATGCGTTGACCGAATTTTTTGATGCGTTTTAGAACTGCCTTCACGTGCTCTACGTGGTCCCTCTCTCTCGTACTGTGTATCACTAGACCACCTCCATAATTAGAAGTCAGTATCTCTATATTTCTTGATGTGGTCCATTGAATCATTAGTTATCACATTGTTACCACAAACTAAAGACAAAAAGACAGCAACCATGTAATTTAACCTTAAGCCAAATTAATGTAATTTAAATAATGCTTATCCATGCCTGTACAACAGGTGTGTCCTAAACAAGTAGGAATAAATATGTACATTATTATATTATCATTACTAAATATGCTCGCTAATCGTTTGCGTAATTTATCATATCGACGATGCCCGGAAATTGGCGTCCCCCATGCACATAAATGAGAGTATATTATTATTATCAACTTGGACATTCCTCACAGTCTTAAGCAGCAACTTCATTAATCGCCTAGAGTGAATGGGACGCCTGACAATCCAAAAGATATGCGTTTAAACCAATGTTTTTACCACCCCACAAAGAAAGTGGTCTTGTCCTCATCTCCTTGTTTTATTGGCAGTTACCGGTACCCTGATTGCAGATCTAACCTGTGAACAGCTTCGCACTTTGTAAGCAACCTATAGTTTCTGCTCTGTTTTGCGTCGCACACGGTCTCAGATCTGTTAAGCTGTTCAGCTGTCTGAAATCAACACAAAGTCTGTATTTCCCGTTGCTTTGCTTCATTAATAGCACTGGAGAACTGACTATATTGGCTATCGGCCTCTTCAATAATTTTGTCCTCAAACATCTCATAAACCTGTAATGCGACCTCGCTTTCTAATTGACACGAAGCTCTTCGAGTTATGTATGGCCTCATTTGACCGCATGTCACTCACTTTATCACAGTAACCGCACGAATTTCCATCTCCAGTGAAAGGATGCTTGTATTTGTTAAGTAACTTCACTACACTTAGGACTTTGGTTACTGCAATCCCTGCTACCTCACTATTCTCATGCATGCTGAAACACCCATACTTCGAAACCACAACCCTTTTCTCCACGTTAATCACTGCATCTGCTTCTCGCAAATAGTCTACCTCAAGGATTGTTCGGCGCGAATCAGGTACAACCAGTTATGGAAACGTAAAGTTATCCTTCCAATACCAACCCTGTAGTCTGCTACTCTCGCGATTCTTAACACGTAGCTGCCAACTCTCTGCATCATCAACGAACACTGCCTTATAGTCTCACATAAGTTCTTATCTAGGAGTGAGACTACTACCCGTGTGTCAATCACACACCAACTGGCGGTCATTTACGCGCAAATTCGAATATATGTCCCTATTCTCAATTGCTCCAATTACCTCTAATGTTGGACAACAGAAATAAGGCACGCTACACCTTTTAAAACCTTTTTTCTGTCATTTTTCTAGGCAAAGGTTTTTCCAGCGCCCCAGTTTGCCACGTGCAAAACAGCGGTCTCTCCTCACGCTAAGTCTCATGACCCGGAATCGGGACGTAGCACTGACGTCGGTGGCACAGTGGTTAGGACTCCCGCCGACCATGCACATGGTCCGGGGTTCGAGCCCACGCCGACACACACCTGATATCTATGGTCGGCCCGCGAATTTCGGGCTACCGATATCCATGCTGAAAATTCCACACTTGTACCAAAAATACAGTGTGGAATCAAGCTGTAATCAAAAATTAAAAAAATTAAATAAAAAATATTGCTGTCTACAATTTTTGCCTTGCAGTTAGCTGTCACTGCGAGCTATTTCGATTTTCCATGATTTCTGGGAATCCGCCAAAGTAGTATACGAAATGTATCCTTCCCGCCTTTTCAAGGGGTGGACATCGGCAGAGCGCCGCGATTTACTGACGACTTGCACTACTTTCAGTGTTATCTAAGGTACTACGGACTCTTAGTGATTATCCTATCAGGCAGTACCACTAGCGGTCTCCTACATGAAGCACAATATTGTTTCCGGAGAAATGAGTCTTTTGTGAAAATTTTTTAGCATCTTGGAACGACTGCACATATTTCTAGGATATGAATGTTCCACTCCATCCATTAATTCCCGTATTCTCGAAGACGTTTGACACAGCTAAACATGATGTTTTCCGTCAGAAAAGTGCGGCTTGAAACATGCGCAAGACCATATCTTTAGTTGCTCAGTATGGTCGCCCCGTCAACACTAAGAAGTGACATCAATCTTTCGGAAAGAATCCAGACGCATATTACCAAAGGGCTGGTGGTTCTCCAGAATAAACCATGCGATGAAAAGCCACAGAAATTACGTCTTCCTAGACTCAGCGGCATAGATTAAGGGTTGACCTGATTACTACTCACAAAATTACAAATGAATAAAAGCACGCAAACATAGGTGTTCTGTGAATTGGTCATCATGGGCTTCCTCGTGGCAGTCCATAAGGATAGAGCATTGGAGATCAAAGACTCGAGTGATCTCCCATTTCTTTCTATTTAGAGTTTGCTGCCTGTAGAAGTCTTCACCGGTAGATGCAGCTAATAGACCGTCGGTAAGAACCTTCAAGCAGAGGCTTGACAATCACGTGGCGACACAAGGATTGCGTCCCACCTCACTATTATTGGGTATATATTTAAGGTCTTGCCTTACTACTGCATATTCGCATTCTATTACTTACTATTCGCATATTCGCATATCATTCTTCTTACTACCCTCCCAGGTCATTCGCTCACTTAACTGCTGATGAAGTTTATTTCTGCCTATATCCTCTTTGTCTTTTTGTACGTTTTTTAAGCTTACACAATTTGCACTTGTTATATCCACTATTAATATCTCCATTTTCGACTAAAGGTGAAAGGATGAAGTTTATTCACAGCAACAACACGGCCCTAGCACACTAGGAACCAATCGCTGAATTACTCCCACAGGAGACAATCCAATCTACGAAAGTAAATTTTAGAACAAGCTACACAGCCGTCTACCGGAAAGCAGACGTAAGTATTTACTTTATAACAAAGAATCAAGTGCGCATACGTCAGTTCTGTCTGCATTGTTTCGTAAAAGCAAGAGATCATGTGACATAACAATCCTTCGAATTAGTGCCACCTTTATCTGGTGGGTATTAGGACATTTCAATAAATAGGTCTAAATATATTAGCATGATATCATGAAAATTCAATTACATAGGTCTAACTTTTGTACTTACTGCTTCCTTCAATCCACTATACTTTGTAGACATTGGTGTGAAGTATTATTTTTGGATAAGCGTGCACGAAGTATAATGCATTTCAAGATTATAATGTCAACGAAAATATGTGTGTCATGAAAAATCTCATTTAGCAAGTATCCGGAAAAAATGAATTGTCATCAAACCTCCACGACGACCAACTACAAAGCTACAAATACTGCGTATCTAACAGGCAAACCAGCATGCATACAGGTAATTAAAGCAGAACACGAACTTTGCAGGAGAGCGTTTATTCCACCAAATCGACTTTTAAAAAGTGTGGGGGTACAGTCTTAGGATAAAACAGTTTTACTGGGCTTCATTAATGTTTAGGCTCTGCAACTCCTGTATCTCCTGGTCCAGGCAGTTGACTCCCGGGTGTCTTTCTGCAAGTACAGAAAATAAAATAATATAAATAAAGTAAAAACAAATAGTGTGATAAAATGGGTTTTGTTTCTCTTACAAGTATATGCAACAATTTCACTTTGTTAAAACAACATCGAATGTTCCTTTAATTCTTTCAGTAGTGGAGTCTGCAAGTTGAACCGCCAGTTTCAAAATATGGAGCCCCAGCTGTTTTCGTTGGATGGGTTTTTCGCTGAGTTTTCGAAGTGCACCACGCTGGTGAGAGTTTGTTTATTGTAATCTAACAGACTAGCTTCAGTCAATATCTCGTAGCACTGTTAAACTGGGCTTTACTCGTAACCCTGTAGCCTTGGGTTGTGAATTCTTACAGATGGAAGAGGCTTATGCTGGCCTACCTACTGTTTACAACTCCAGACGCATGATAAAGCAGATTAAAATTTGTTTAAAATCGTTGCAAGATGTGTCGAACCAGTCTATCCCTTCTGTTCGGCCATTGTTAACACGAATTGAACTATTTGGGATCCTGACCTCATGTTTGAACCTTGTGAGTTTCTGCATATTATATTTCTTTTCCAGCTGACAAGGCCGATAAATTACTTTGAAAAGTGAGTCTGGTTATGAGATATCAAATCGTTGTAGGCGACTTATCTGGATTTACCAGACGCGTAATAAATCTGAGCAAGGTATGAAGAAGACAGGTGTTATTAAATGGCATCACTTCGTAGTTTCTGCACGATCAGTATGCTTCGAAATCATTGGATAAAGTGTTTGGGAATCAGTCCAAATTAAAGCGCAC
>OX235270.1:59041462-59165679 GCA_944472135.2 Trichobilharzia regenti
GACATAATGCTGGGAGTACAGCTTTGCCTGACTTCTACAGTATTTAAATTCCAAGGGAAAATATACAAACAAACTGAGGGAGTTGCCATGGGATCACCAATATCCCCAGTGGTAGCAGATATATTCATGGATAGGTGGGAAAAGATAGCGATTGAAACGTTCACCCCCACACCAAAAGTATGGTGGAGGTATGTAGATGACACATTCACTGTACTTAGAACACAAGATATAGATAGATTTTTCGAGCACATCAACTCGAAGGTAGATGCAATTCAATTCACTTATGAATTGGAAAGTCAGGAAGGGGAACTTCCAATGTTAGATTGCAACGTTAAAAGGAAAGAAGATGGGAAGCTAAACACTAGTGTTTACAGAAAACCCACACATTCAAACAGATATTTGGATTTCCGATCATCCCATCCTATGTCAGTAAAAATAGGATTAGTGAAATGTTTAAATGACAGAGCACAAAAACTAAGTAGTACCAAGGAAAATCTAAGACAGGAAGTGACACACATAAAAGAAGCCTTGAAACTTAATAATTACCCGGATAAATTAGTCAAGAAATATGTAAGTAAATGTAAAAATAAAATAAATAATGATAACAGAGATAGTGATAATAATAATAATGATAACAATAATAACAATAATAATAATGGTAATAATAATAGTAATAATAATAATAATATTAATAACGACACCAACAATAAGGAATGTAAATCATCAACAGTAATTCCATACAAAGAAGGAACCTCGGAAGCCTTACGCAGAATTCTTAACAAGGCAGGAATAAAAGTGGCATTCAAACCCACAAACTCAATTAGAAACAAGCTTTGTCGGTTAAAGGATCCTGTAGAGCCATTAAAACAAAACAATTTAGTTTATCTAATACCCTGCAATGATTGTGAGGTCAAATACATAGGTCAAACTAGTAGAACAGGGGCAGTCAGACTAGCCGAACATAAAAACCTAGCTAAATCTAGATTGGTTGACCCGAATAAGATAAGAAATCTAGAGAGTAGTTCAGCTATAGCACTACATGCAGTTACACACAACCATACAATAGGATGGAATAGGATGACAGTTTTAAAATCTAATGTCACAGGGTATAGGGAGAGATTGATAACAGAAGCTTTGTTTATCGAATCAACTGCAAATACATGTAATAGGAATGATTCAACACCTGTCCCAGATATATGGAAAATTCTACTGCCCATACAACAAATAGGAGAAGACAGAGAAAACTATAAAAATCAAATCTCGAAGTCGTGTGACAAAAATTGATATGATTATGAACAATAAATTGTGTTCGAAACGTCATCCAGTATACAATACTGTTTCACTGTGTGATACATTTAATAATCAAACTAATATGGAATTACGTAATACCACAGTGCCCAAGTTTTACACATATATTAATTGTTAAATTGACTTGCACGAATAAAGGCATTTCTAGTTTCAAGTTACTATTTGAATGTTATTATCGCTGGTGTAAATTACTCTGTTTCTACACATGGTTGATGAGATATGTCGTGTGTTTGTTCGTCATCTATATTCTATGATACAATGACATGGGCGTGTTGCCGTTTAGATTTGAGGATATAGCTCATAGAAGGAAGTCAGCAAATGAACTCTGCAACGATTTTCCAACCTAGAGCGTCAATCTGAGAAGGGTTGCAGGCGTACTGCTGTAAGTCCTACAATTCTTCAAAGGGTAGCGCATCAATGAGCAGTCCAATGTGCTTGGTGTGTGATTTTGTACATATGTTCATATTGTATATACTGAATTGATATCATCTGTCATCTAGCTGTTGGTAATTCTGTATGTGTCCGGACGACTTCCACTTGGATCATCAACCTGAGAAGGGTTGCAGGCGTACTGGTGTAAGCCCTGCGATTCTTCAAAGGAATTACATGGAGACACGATCTGCGAGTTTGTTTGTACTGTTTGTATATACGTGTGGTGTGTCATATCAATTGGTGCATTTTGGATTCATTGTGTTTACTTGTTGTTTTCGTACTTTGTTGTTATTGCGTAATTTTGTTAAAATTTTCGGCGTGATTACTTCTGAAGTTGTTTCGAGTTTTCTACATCCGTGAATGAATTGATTGATGCTAAGAACAGCAGATGGGTCGTGTACGCCGGGGAGGCTATTGCTGAGAATGAAATGCATACGGAGATAATGATTAGCTGTGATCCCACACGCCGGGGAGAGAGAGTGTAAACGGCTGAGGCTCGCATGCGTCACCGTTACTAGAACTGAGGCAGAATGAGTGACAAGCGATTTCAGTGGTAATTGGTAGTGAGTAGACAAGAGGATGTGCGTAGAGTATCATGAGGTGGTGCTATGGTCACGTTGCATTCTGCAAGAGTCATTCTAGCAAGTGGCGATTGTGTTGAAAGATGTCAAGAGGAGGCCTTTATTTGGAGGCGCATGTCGTCATCGATGTGTAAGATTGTGCTGTGGGTATGCTTGGGGTGTGTTGGCTTTTCTGTTTGATTTCCATTTCAGCTCTGTCCGTGTGACCCAGGTTCTCGCAATGGCATCCAAGTCAAAGTGTATTGGTCGTGAAGGAAAAAATGGATGGATCCCTTTTTTGCCGGGGAGTGTCAATGCAGTTGAAGATTGAACGATCAATTCATGGTTGTTTGCTCAAACCAACTTCCCCAATTTTAGCGGAGGCATCAATACGACAGTTATCGTCTCATCGGTCGCTGTTCAGAAAGAAGTCAGGAGACGACCATCAGGAGTAATCTTGCGATTTATTATTGTAATATTTGTTCACAGACCCTAGTAAAACCATTATTTTTATATGTTGGTGTAACAATAAAGAAATATCAAACGGCAGATCGGTGTTTTGGTTTTTTCGTCCGTTATTACTAAGCGTTTCTGAAAAACTGCAAGGAACAGCGTGAGCCCCAGTGTAGCATGAGCTGGGCATTGACGGTTTATGAGACGTGGCTGGCAGATACTGTATATAAAAAAATTGATACGTCTAAAAAAATAGTTAGTACCACAAACGGATGAGTTGCGTGAATCACACGACGTCGTTATGTCAAATAAGTGTGCAGATATTCTGGGAACCTTACGATACGTCCAGAACGGGTTTTCTTGGGAGGCTCGATAGAAGGTTCGGTAGCTGTCGTTGTGCTAGTGACTTCATCGAGGTCTAAACGATCTTCTGTTACTTGTGGATTTTGAGGTACGTTGAGCTCTATGCTAATAGGATTACCCTTAAAGTGAGCCGGTTTCAGACGGTCAATGCTGACGGCGTCCTCGCGGCCGTTTTTGTCCGAGGCAAACAATTTATCCGAACGTTTAATTACTTTATAAGGTCCGACGTATGGAGGTTCCAGGGTCTGTGCACAGAGTCGCGACGAACGAATACATGTGAAGAAGTTTTTAAACACAAGTGAACAAAAACATCAATGGACTGTGGACGAAGGGGAGCAGGTTTAACTGAACGCATTGCGTTTGTAAGCCTGCTGACGTATGAAGCGTGATCTACCACTGGTGGGAAGCTCGAGGGAGGAACAAATTCACCAGGCAGTCGTGTGTCGTGCCATATACTAGCTCGGCGCTAGTACAACCAGCATCGGTTTTCAAGGCGTTTCGTATCCCTAGGAGAACTAACGGCAGGGATTCAGTCCAATGGGTGTTGTTTGCAGCTGACAGACCAGCTTTCAGCTGTCTGTGTAGACGTTCTACCATACCATTAGCTTGAGGATGGTAGGCTGTTGTTCGAAAACGCATGCAACCTATGATTTTAGTCAGGGCGAAGAATAAGCCACTTTCGAATTGCCGCCCGCGATCAGTTGTTATGGAAGATGGGCATCCAAAGTTAGCGATCCATCTTTCTACGAAGACGCGTGCGACTGTTTCAGCAGATACGTCCTTGATGGGTACTGCTTCCGGCCATCGTGTGAATCGATCGATGCAAGTTAAAATATAGTTACATCCATGGGATTCAGGAAGGGGTCCAACCAAATCTATATGGACGTGTTCGAAACGAGCGTCAGGGAGAAGAAAGGTGCCAAGTGGGCTTTTGGTGTGTCTTATCACCTTGCACTTTTGACAAGCTAAGCACGTGTGTGCCCATTCCCTTACTTCTTTATTAATGCCAGGCCAACAAAATCGACTAGTTACGAGCTTGACAGTAGTTCGAATACCTGGGTGAGATAAGCCATGCAACGTATTGAAGACGTTACGGCGATAACTTTTAGGCACGATGGGGAGAGTACTCGTGGAAATGTCGCATGGAATAGTATCTCTTCCCATACCTAAGGGTTTCTCAGCTAATTGTAGAGTTGTTTTCGACAACTCATGTTGAAGCTCGGTGTCTTCTTTTTGAAGACGAGCCAGTTTTACAAGGTCTATGCCGTCGATTTGGGTGAGGGAACAAACGCGCGACAAGGCATCTGCCACAGTGTTGTTTACTCCGGATACATGGCGAATATCTGATGTAAACTGTGAGACGTAATCCAGTTGTCGTGATTCCCTAGGTGAATACTTATCTGAAGGTGAGTTCAGAGAGTACGTCAGAGGTTTGTGATCAGTAAAAATTATGAATTCACGACCCTCTACCGAATGTCGAAAATGTCGTATAGCACAGTACATAGCCAGAAGTTCTCTGCCGAATGTGCTGTACTTCGTTTCAGCTAATTGAAGGCGATCGAGAAAAAGGCGAGTGGTTGCCACTCTTTGTCAACTAGCTGTTGTAGAACTGCGCCGATTGCAGTGTTTGATGCATCAACCGAGATACTTAACGGTGCCGTTGGATCCTGATACATCAGAAGTGTGGCATTCGCAATAGCTTTTTAATCTGGGTAAAAGCATTTCGAGCAGACGCGTCAAGTTCTATGGACTTGTTATTCCCTCGAAGGAGGTCTGTCAATGGCTGAATCAAAGAGGCACAGTTGGGAATAAAGCGTCGATAATAACTTACTAAGCCGTTAAAAGTGCGGAGACTTTTCAAAGTCTGTGGCTCTGGAAAGTTCAGTATAGCCTCGACCTTAGTAGCCAGTGGGCGAATGCCCTTGCAGTCAATAGTGTGACCCAGGAAGTCGAGTGAGTCAACACCGATTTGACACTTTTGAATATTGATGGTAACACCATGTTGGCGTAACCTGTCAAATGCCAAGTCCAAGTGCCTAAGGTGAGTTTCCTTGTCTGGACTGGCAATGAGGCAGTCGTCTAAGTATGCGTATACAAAGTCGAGACCGCGAAATACTTCGTCAATGAAGCGTTGGAATGTTTGGGCTGCATTCCGGAGACCGAATGGCATACGTAGAAATTCAAAAAGTCCGAAAGGCGTAATGATAGCCGTTTTCGGGATATCTTCTGTTGCCATCGGGATTTGGTTATACGCTTTAACCAAGTCGATTTTGGAGAATATAGTCGCGCCGGATAAGGTTGCCGTCAAGTCGTGTATATGAGGCAACGGGTAGCAATCAGGGGTTGTTTTGGCATTCACTCTCCGGTAATCACCGGTGGGTCGCCAATCATTGCTATCCTTTTTCGGAACCATATGAAGTGGGGATGCCCATGGGCTATTCGAAGGTCGAATGATGCCAAGGCTAAGCATATGGTCAAATTCATTCCTGGCGATTCTCAGTTTGTCAGGAGCTAATCGTCGTGCTTTAGATGTCACAGGTTGTCCTGTGGTAATGATGTGGTGCATAACATTGCTGGTTATGCACGGTAGGTCGTTCGACGGGCAATTAAGTTCCGGATACTTGTCAACAATAGGTTGAAAAGTTGGATCAGTAATTGCCTTTATCTTAACGGGTGACAAACTAGGGCCTATGTAAGTGATGCCTTTGATAGACAGACTAGTAGTATTGTCAATCAGTCGTTTTCGGCGGACGTCTACGAGTAAATCATGATGATTAAGTAGGTCCGTGCCAATGATGGGCATTGTAACGTCAGCGAGAAGGAAAATCCATCGAATAGGTTTGCGTAAACCTACGTTCAGATAGACGTATTTTCTACCAAAGGTTGCGATTGGTTTTCCATTTGCAGCCTGTAAGTTGAAGGTAGGTTCCTTCTGTCGATCTGCTGCTGTAGCAGGAAGGACGCTGACTTCGGCGCCTGTGTCGACTAAGTATCGAGTCTGGCTTATCACATCATGGATGTAAAGTAGGCGGCTAGTGCCACCGGCGACGGTTGCCGCTAACGCGTGCCGGCGGGATAGTTTCCCACAGACTTTGAGACATTTCCGAAGTTACAAGGCTTACGGCAACACTTCGCTTCTTGGCCATAGGTGTTGTGGTACCAGCACCAGTCAGGGTTTTTCAGTGAACGTGGTTTGGACTTAGATCGACCACGTGAGTTCCTGCGTTGAGGAGATTTAGGACGACGGTCGGAGGAGTTAGAATGTATGTTTGACCTAAACATCTGCTGAAGGGAGTTGCATAACTCTATCATTGCAGGATCCTTACTCGAAGTCTGCTTAGTCATCGAGCATATTTCGGGAACTAACCGTTTAGTTATTTCTAGAATCCTATCTGCAGTAATAGCTAAGTCATCTATTACAACACCCTGAAGTGTCACAAGTACGGTCTGTACAGACTGTGGCAGCTTGGATAAGAAGAGTTCTCTAAATAGTCCTTCGTCGAACTGACTTTGGCCGACAACTTCTTTCATTCTTGTCAGCATGCTCACGGCTGACTGATCTCCTAACTCGATGTTACGAAATAATTCATCTAGACGTTGTCGGTCCGTGAGAACGTTTCTCCTGAGGAGGGATGCTTTCAGCAACTCGTACGAGTTACTTACCTCGGGACTCAACATCTGTGATGTTACGTACTTGCTGAATTCCCGCGGTAGGGCGTGAATAACTGCAAGTAACTGTGAACGTTGATCGGTTATCCCATGCTCACAAAAATCTGCTTCAGCTAGCAGAAACCACGTTTCAGCATTATCTGGCCAGTATGGTACGAGCTGAATGGTTTTAGGAGTTGAGCGGATACGAATGACCTTGGGACTAAGATCACTCATGACGAAAATTATGTCGAATAATATATGGTACAAATATAAATACAAAATGGAACGAACTCACCGGGGTTATCTGCGAATTTATCGTGGATGAAGTTCGCGGTTGGGCTCACCAGTTTAGAGGGTGACGGATATCTTGTTCAGCAACTTCTAACTAATTTATTCTCGCGTACCAAAGACAAAGCAAAAGCCAATATTTGGTCGTCCAAACTACGTGATATATTTCGGGATCAGAACAAACCGTCGGACGAACGCTTAGCTGGCTAGTGGTCGTGCACGTGACACGACGGGGTACCAAATGGCGGGTATGCTTGACCGGAAGCCTTCAGCTAAACAAGTCGATTTAAACAGTGGTGGTCAGCATCCAATGTTTAGTGATTGCTGTGGTCAATAATTTTGGGGAATTATTTACCGCTACAATAGCGACAAGCGTCATTACGGGGATACGCAATAAAGCCGTTCTGAGTGTTAATTTGTATATCTTTCACGACAACCCAGACTTCGTTCTATCTCCTGATGATAGTTATGGCCCATCGATAAACAACATAATTTGAGTGAGTGCTATACCCCCACGTGCTGGAACGCTATTTCAGGAAGAGAAAGAAATTCTGCGCAGCTGCGAAATGGTATAAAATGCAGTTATGAATAGTACATTATTGGAAGTATATTTACAAGATATATATAAGAATAAGAAGATATATAGTACTTGAAACGATGGCCTATACTTTCAATTTTTAATGCTAACCATATTGGTCTAAGCATTGAAAATATGATGTTTTCGATGATGTTATAGCTTTATATGACAAGAAGCTGAATAGGCTTGTGGATGGTAGGAGCAAAATAACTTTTTTATCCATAATTTAGATCTGTACAACTCTTGTTATTATTTTCCTGTTGAGGGTCCAGACTAATGTTTAATTCTCGAGCTGTCAAAAAGTGCATGTTGCTGTCCTACAGATCGCAGCGATTCAAATTTCTGACCACTGCCATATATGCTGATCAGCATGAGACACCTCCCTCCTTTATGATGTTAAGCTCTGAGATTTTTCTTTTTTTCAACAACTGTAGTTGCAGCATTGTATTGCTTTGAGCCCGTCCCAATCTTACAGTATGCTGTACATCAATAGCTATCTTGACAAGCGCTTCCCCATTAGGTCACCAGATACATCGATACCTGAGGACATTCCTAGCCGTAACACCTTTATACATGCATACAAGTATTTTTTATAAACGCCTAGGAATTTGCGTTTAATTTAAGAAGTATAAAGTATAGAAGTAGCTAGTATTACAGCAAATAATTTATAGTCTATTAAGTTGAGTGAAATGTGTAGTGGAACAATTAGTGATAAAATTATGTGGAATGATCCTGAAGAAAACATCTGGTTAACAGAGCTGTTTATGTTAAATTTTCATGACCGATTTTCATACGGTGCGCATCAGACATTGCAAAGTAACACTTCAACTTATATAATGTTAAAAATACTGCGAAATGTTATAAAAATTATACGTTTTAGAAAAGTGTGTGAGAAAAGGTAGTTACTGACTGAGTAAAGTCGCTTGGACACAAAAATAGCATTGCATTATTAACTGCATATATATAATATTAAAAGGTGTGGTTGCTAATATAATTATTTCCAGAGTTACTAATACCAACAAAACTTAGTGGAGATTATTATGATTGCTCCCTTAGGTTCCTAGTGGAAAGTAGGGATTCAACTGCACGTCACCACTTGCTTCTGTCTTCTGCGGTACTTCTCACCTGCATCCAAGATAGTCCATACACTTTCAACTCCTCTTCACATGATCCCCTCCATGTCACCCATCCACTGAGGTCCCACACGCCACCGCTTCGAATTCGGACTGATTCCACCACGCAGCAAGTGTCCGATCCATTTCTCGGCCGACGGATTCTTGTTCTGTTTGTTTGTAACTATAGTTTCCTCTTGAGGATTGTTTCCGAACTGGCCATATGGTTGTAAGTGATGAGGCTAGACTTAAGATAGTCCTCGATATCACCACACTTACTAAAAACTTCACCGTCTTATGACTTTACCAGTACTCTACCTAACGTGTAAGTACTGATTAACTCAATCAAAGTTTAAAAGCTAACAATGGAAAGAATTCTTAGTATGAGTTGTATTTAACGTAACTGAACAACAGATTTAATAAATAAAGTGACTGTACAACTTAGCTGCAGACGTTGCTGGAGGTAGGCTCGGAGAGTGTGCAAAAAAGGAGCACAACAAGAGAGCGAACCAATGAACGTACGGAAGACTCACAACTCAAAAGATAAAAAGTGTATCACCGTGGGTGAGCGAGTTTAAACAAAAGTTCAAAGGTACAATGTGCACTACAGGTTATCCCCCCCTAGAAGGTTGGTGGGAAACCAGCAAGCTTCGATATACAAAAGTAGGATGGCTTGGCACAATAGCAATGAGTGAATGCGAAGGTTTGAAGATAGGAATAGTAAAAAAAGAAATTTTATCGAAAGGAAAGAAAGCAAAAGAAAGGCAAAAAAAAATTAAGGTAAGTTGGAAGTGGTATGTACATGATTAGTGAAGTAAGACGGAATATAATAAGAAATGACGCTGGTGCCTTGTGTGGTTGTAAGCTTCTGCGGTTTGGTGTTGTTTTTTTTTTTAATTTTTTTGTTCTTTTTTTATCTTTCATATTTTTATTAATCTTTTTTAGTATTTTTTATTGTATTGATATTTATCGATTCTTTTTTTTTCACTATTACAAGCTTACTTATGTGGAGGTCTGATGGTAAACCTCCGCCGCCGAGGCTGTCGTAGCAAGAAGGTGACTCATTATGTCTAACTTTCATTTTAGACTAATGCTCCCTTCCTCCGCTTCAACAGAACCTAGCAGTCATGTTAAAGGCAATCATTATACCAGCGTATGATAAGGAGCAGGGTAAAAAAACAACAGAAGAGAATGGGAGAAGAGGTTAAGATTTCAAAATCGGCGTAAAGGTACTACAAAAGCTTGTGCGAAATCAATGCGAGGAAAACTGGTGCAACTTGGAAGTAGTACGTTAGAATGAGATAAAACAAAGGAAGTTTCTACCCTGGGAGAACTTATAAAATTACAGAGAAGTTAGTACATAACCAATAGCTATGAGTAGTTATCATTACAAAAATTATTTTGTTCATGTTGCGAAGTGCATACTAAGATGATGCATAATGTTTATAAGTACGGTTCACAAAATAAATGAATTGCAGGAGGGCATAAACCCGAAGGAATATAGTACAGGCTGTGAAAATAAATTGAGCGGATTACTATGTACAGCATAGAAGTGAAGCATTTATGCGCAAAAATATGTATATCAGTCCATTTAACTATACAGTGGAAGTTTCTTTTTTTTGTTTTTTAAATAATTTTATAGACTTTTTTTATTTTTTAAAATTTTTTTTGTTTATTTATTATTATTTTACATTTTTTTACTTTTTTATTTTCTTTTTTTTAAAATTTTATTTTTTTAATAAAAATTTTTTTTGGAAGAAAGTGGGCAGTGAAAAGTAATATACTGTTCGTAATTCCTCATTTGGTGTGGGTTACAAGATGACATGAGAAGCCAACTGATCTAGCGAGTAGATTGAGATGAAATAGATGAAAAATTAGGGTAAAAAACTGCTGCTGATCCTCTGTAACGAGAGATAAAGATTAAAAGGATTAGTGGGGGAAAAACGACTACTCCCAGAAGCGGGACCAAATAGAGTAAATATAGCAGAATTGAATAAAAAATTGTGACAAGGAATAAAAAATCACTAGTAGCATTACCTATGGATTAGTTCAGTGAAAGAATTCTGTGAACCTCTTGGGCCAGTGAACACGTCGACCAGCACGTGTGACAGGGGTCTTACTGGTGACGGTAGGAGAATCATCATTCGCCACTGGAGGTGAGGTAGTTGAGTCTGGACAAGGACTAGGTTCAGTGGGGCTATTTGATTGAGCCGATGGGGAGGGTGAAGGTTCTTCAGTGTATGCCGCTTTAAGTCTGTCTATGCTGACAGTGTCTGGGCGGCCGCATCGGTCAATAACGAAAAATTTATCTTTACGACTAAGGACCTTAAAAGGCCCGTCATACGGTGGTTGTAATGGCTTTCGTATGGCGTCGTGACGCACGAAAACGTGTGTACAGTCATCAAGTCGCCGATCAACCTGAACCTTTCGGTTCTGAGTGCGTGTGGAAACTGGTCGGATTCGCTGCATAAAACTTTTAAGTTGCTGAGCGTAACGGGTGGTATCGGGAAATTTGGCTCGAAAGCTTCGGGAGCGATTAGCTCGCCTGGTAAACGCATGGTGGTACCGTACACCAATTCAGCTGGCGAGCACTGCAGATCCCCCTTAAGCGTAGCCCGGATGCTAAGCAGGACCAGTGGTAGCGAATCTGTCCACTTACTGTTGTCCACTGCCATCAACGCAGCTTTGAGTTGACGGTGGAAACGTTCTACTAGGCCATTTGCCGCAGGATGATACGCGGTTGTGCGAATGCGTTTGCATCCCAGCATCTCTAACAATTCTTTGAAGCTTGTGGATTCGAATTGTTGTCCGCGGTCGGTAGTGACAGTTGCGGGACATCCAAAATGGGCAACCCAGCCTTCCATGAAGGCACGACAGATGGTTTGAGCCGTTACATCTTGTATCGGAATGGCTTCCGGCCAACGTGTGAAACGATCCACACATGTGAGTAAATACGAGCAGCCGTTAGACGGGGGCAGGGGCCCTACTATATCCAGGTGTATATGATGGAACCGAGCGTCTGGGGTCGCAAACGTCCCCAACGGCGTGATGTTATGCTTGGTGACTTTAGCACGTTGGCATTGCACACAAGCACGTGTCCATTGACGCACATCACGGTTCATACCGGGCCACGCAAATCTCGCTGATATCAACTTGTCCGTTGCTCGTATGCCAGGATGGGAGAGGTTGTGGAGTGACTCAAACACAGTTCGGCGTAAAGACGTGGGAACAATCGGTCGAGGAGTACCAGTTGACATATCGCAAAGTATAGTTGCCTCACTGTTTAGCAAGGGGACGCGTTCTATCTTCAGTGAGGTTTTATTTGACAGGTGTTCTAAGTTCAAATCGTTCAGTTGGAGTTCGGCCATTTTATGAAGATCGATGGTTGGTGGTACGGACGTAGCACATACGCGAGACAAAGCGTCTGCTACCGCGTTATCCGATCCAGAAACGTGCTGGATATCAGAAGTGAACTGGGAAATATAGTCTAAATGGCGTGATTCTCGCGGTGAATACCGGTCTGAAGTAGTGTGGAGGGCGTACGTCAATGGCTTATGGTCGGTAAATACCGTAAATTGCCGGCCTTCCACGAAGTGACGAAAATGCTTGACAGCAGCATAGACAGCGAGAAGTTCCCTACCGAATGTGCTGTATCGAGATTCGCATGCGGTAAGTTTACGTGAAAAGAAAGCAATCGGTAGCCATACATTAGCCATACGCTGTTGTAGGACGGCTCCGATCGCAGTATTAGAGGCATCTACGGAAATGCTGATTGGAAGTTGAACATCTAGATGGACCAACATTGTGGCGTCAGCAATAGCTTTCTTGATAGCTGCAAAAGCTGTCGAGGCTTCCTTAGTGAACACCAAAGACTTGCATTTCCCTTTAAGCATATCAGTCAAGGGGGTCACGATATGAGCACACTGTGGGATAAAGCGACGGTAGTAACTAACCATCCCGAGAAAAGTGCGTAGTGCCTTGGGAGAAGTGGGTAGAGGGAAGTTTTGAATAGCTTCTACCCGGTCAGGTAACGGATAAATTCCATCTTTGTCTATCCTATGTCCCAAAAAATTCAAGGAAGTGACTCCAATCTGACACTTCGGCAAGTTGAGTGTGAGGGAGTGTGTCACAAGTCTTCGGAAAACTGTCTGCAAATGAAGTTGATGAGTGGCTTCATCTGGACTAGCTACCAAAATATCGTCCAGATAGGCAAAGGCGAAATCAAGCCCGCGCAAAACGTCATGTATAAAACGCTGGAAGGTTTGGGCAGCGTTCCGTAAGCCAAAAGGCATTCGAAGAAACTCGAACAGGCCAAACGGTGTAATCACAGCAGTCTTAGGTATATCCTCGGGGTCGACGGGAATCTGGTAGTAAGCCCGTGTAAGGTCCAGTTTGCTGAATACTCGAGCTCCCTTGAGTGAGGCGGTTAAATCGTGTATGTGAGGGACAGGGTAGCGATCGGGAACAGTTTGTGCGTTTAGTCTGCGGTAGTCGCCACAAGGACGCCAATCTAAACCGTTATTCTTAGGTACCAGGTGCAACGGTGAGGACCACGGGCTGCTGGATGGCCTAATAATCCCCATTTCTAGCATATGCTCAAACTCCGCTTTGACAACCTTTAGTTTTTCTGGGGATAGTCGCCTCGGCTTTGCGAAAACTGGCGGGCCAGTAGTGACAATATGGTGTGTGACGTTGGAAGTCGCACATGGCAGGCCGCTGCTAGGTTTGAACAAATCTGAAAAAGACTGCAGTATATGCGAATAAGGACCAGTGCTAGTGGGTGTGGCATATACAGGGCTGAGGGCTGGGCCTTGTGTGACGATACCGCTGACGGAGAGGTTTGTGACAGGATCTCTTAACTTATGATTACCTGTATCTACCAGTAATTGGTAGTGCTGCAATAGATCCATGCCAATTATACCTGTGGTAACGTCTGCCACCAGGAAGACCCAACGAAGTGAACGACGCAAACCGATGTTAAGATCTATAAAGCGCCTGCCGAACGTAGCAATTGGCGAACCGTTTGCGGCTCGTAGTTGAAGAGACATTGGCCGCCTGCGCTCCTCTACTGTGGGTGGGATTACACTGACCTCCGCTCCGGTATCAATTAGGAAGCGTATCCCAGTGTTACGGTCGGTAACATAGAAGAGGCGACATGAGAGCGGTTCGCCAGCGACGTTAGTCGCCAGTACGTGCTGGCTTGCTAGTTTCCCGATTGTTGAACATCGAAGGTGCACGGGCGAGTGCACTTTTGGGCTTTTGCTCCGTAACGTCGATGATACCAGCACACTCCAGGCTGGTTACTTCGGGACTGTCGGCGCTTGCTGCTAGCACGTGACAAGGGTCTACTACTACGCGAACTCGAGGGACTGCGTCCACGACTCCTGGAGTTCATCTCCTGTCGTATACTACAGATCTCCTCGTATAGCTTGGCTATATGGGCCACCGCGTCAAAGCTTGATGACCCCCCATCAGCCATCTTGCACACAAGACAAAATATTAACAAGGTGATAAAAAAACCAATATAAGTACAAACAAAACAAATCAAATCTTTATAACCGTGCGTGAAAGAAAAGAAAAAAAATAACAAAATAGACGGTACGTAAAAAGAATTGTTAACACGTTAAGCTACTATGGCGGAAAACGGTGAAAACGGGCTCACCACTTGTAAGTGTTGAGGTTAGACTTAAGATAGTCTTCGATATCACCACACTTACTAAAAACTTCACCGTCTTATGACTTTACCAGTACTCTACCTAACGTGTAAGTACTGATTAACTCAATCAAAGTTTAAAAGCTAACAATGGAAAGAATTCTTAGTATGAGTTGTATTTAACGTAACTGAATAACAGATTTAATAAATAAAGTGACTGTACAACTTAGCTGCAGACGTTGCTGGAGGTAGGCTCGGAGAGTGTGCAAAAAAGGAGCACAACAAGAGAGCGAACCAATGAACGTACGGAAGACTCACAATTCAAAAGATAAAAAGTGTATCACCGTGGGTGAGCGAGTTTAAACAAAAGTTCAAAGGTACAATGTGCACTACAGGTTATCCCCCTCTAGAAGGTTGGTGGGAAACCAGCAAGCTTCGATATACAAAAGTAGGATGGCTTGGCACAATAGCCATGAGTGCATGCGAAGGTTTGAAGATAGGAATAGTAAAAAAAGGAAATTTTATCGAAAGGAAAGAAAGCGAAAGAAAAGGCAAAAAAATTAAGGTAAGTTGGAAGTGGTATGTACATGATTAGTGAAGTAAGACGGAATATAATAATATAAAAATTCTGCAATGCGCCCGAAGAAAATGCTAGCTGGGCTGTTGATGTCGACGGTGATCTGAAAAATGAAATGTGGAAAAAATTAAGACCTACCAATGGAGAACGCCGTCGCCTTCTAATCCTCAACTTCAGTCTGTCCCGACTGTTATGGAACCAACGTTGAATTGAAGCCGTGATAGCGTTCACTGTGGTCCGTCGGTCAGCATTACCTAGTTTATGTAAACTGCTAATAGTTCTTAGAGAGACAACAATGAAAAAAATTTCACCTACGTATCACAAGGTTACACGTCTTCGTGTCCTTGAACTTCTTTTTTTCCTTGGTGCTAGCCCATGAAAAATGTGAGCTGTAGTTCGGCCCCAGCAAGACATTCATTATGCGACCAACGGAGGTTTGCACGTCCCCGTCAACCAAACTAGAAAGATCCGCCGACACATCATGACGATATTCGTCTTGGGACAGTTTTGCCTCAAACGATGACATGACGGCGTCGCTGTCTAACTGCCATCTGCCAGAACTCTTTAAAATTTGAACGGAATTGACACACGAGATATTCTTGTCAATGCTGTCGACAACGTTGACTAGCGAGAGTTTAGCCTCAAGCTCAGAGAGACGTGACTCCGTTCGTGCCTGGAAGGAACGTAAAGCCCTTATCTCTTTCCAACAACCAGATGTACAAGTACCTGTCTCGTCAGTGCTTGGGCACCTGCAAGTAATATTTTTAAATTAAATTGAACTTACATGTCCACAGAAGAGGGAATGTTGGCATTTGATGTGGAAGTGACAGACGACAAGCTGAAATGAAATTTTCAAGTTAACTGTAATATACCTTTCATTTTTATCCACAATGGGTGGCTTTCGGAAAGGAGGTGTCTCCAACTGAAAATCTGGGTCAGCCAACAACCGAGAAGGGTAGTTCAACGGAGCAGCATTCTCCAAAAGTTTTCTTGGTGGCTTCGAAACACTGGGAAGATGAGTCAAGAATAATAGCTTACCGGTTTACCCTGCATTGGCTTGCAGGCTCCGTGTTCTCAAATGACGAGTCACCCGTTGTTCTTTACACAGCTTCAAATGCTGTCTTCAATGCAAATGCCTGGTCAAAATCATCTGAAAAGGAACATTATAAAAGATTTGACGTTACTGAAGCGTCCCATAAGGGTGTACTTGTAGGCCGTACTTGAACCCTCAACTACCTCTGCATGTGCAATGACATCAGCAGATGAATACGACCGAGGCAGGGGCAAGTATTCACCAGTCACCGCCACCTCGCTAACCACCAACATCTTATTCAGGACAGGTAACTGGACTAACAGGAACTGCTTAGTCAACTGCAAATAATGTACGACTGTTAGATAGGAAAATAGGTACACTGGAAGAAGGGAAGTCTTGCAATACGTATATTGATAAGTGTCCATATTATAATGAGGGTAGATGAATGCAAAAGTAAACTCACCATTTAATATTAATAATAATATATATATATATATATATATAATAGATATAATAATAATATATGTGATAAGGTACATATTTTTTCCTATACACATGGAGTATGCATGTTTAAAAGTTTTCACTGAAACAAGATATATGTATATATACAATGGAGGAGAATGGAATAACGATTGTAAACACAGTTTGCATAAGTTAATACAATTTGTTTGTATCCTTGATATCGGTCAACTGTGGCTCACTGTAAACTGTAGTACTCTTTAAGTCACGACAATTTAGAGGTGTGCAATATGGAAATTAAAACGGAGTTATGCAAAAGACTTAAGCTAATGCACTTCTATGTCCACATCTATGTGTATTTACTCTTTTACCTGCTCTTGTGGAGCTGTTTATATTGGACGTTGTAAGCGTAATCTCCGAAAACGTGTAGCTGAACACTATCCGGTTTGGTTAATGAAAGGCGAACGTAGAACTGCAAAGTCGTCTATTTGTGATCACCTGTTAGAATCTGGTCATTTAGCCCCACGTGATTCATCTTTCAAAGTTATCTACATGGCAAAATCGAACCGTTCCAAAAGTTTACGTTTTCTTCACTTATGCATAGCCGAAGCTTTAGCTATACATGAACAGAAACCTAAATTATGTGTTCAAAAGCGTTTTGTCAAACCCCTTTCTTTACCTTGGTCATAATAATGTTCTTTCTAGTTTTTATTTTATTTTACCACTTGAATTCTTTCCACTTCACTTCACATCTTCATTCTTATCGTAATCGTACTGCTAATTTCTAGAATTTTTAGATAACACTTGACACTTTTGATATCAATTCACTTATGAAACAATCTTTAATAATTCTGTAATTTATCCACTTCAACTCTACCCCTTATAACTTTTATCACATATATCCGTACATTGACTGAGCAATTATTTAGTGCCACTTAATAACCTTTTTCTGTAATATAAATACGACTGTACAGCTTGAAAATGAAGTCGTTGAGAAGAAATTTCTTCGCTGAACAAAAACTGTGTTTTTACTTATGAATAAATGGGTATTTTTCGAGATTTAATGCACTTCGCCCGAATTTCACTGAAAGCCCGTAAACTTGTGTCACCCTCAAAGTTATCTACCTGATATATCCCAATGTCCCTGGAATCTAGTGGGTTTTTAAAAAAGCTCTTTGGGTTCTTATAAGCTCGGAATCGAAACTGATTTCCGCTTACAATTTCTGAAACCACTCCTGGTGTATTGCCTACCACAAAGCAATTGTCAGGAGGATATGAGCTTATTTTAAAGTTGGAAAACGTAACAGTCTGCTTAGACACATTTACAGATACATTAGGAGTTATCTCTGATTTTACAGAATCAGCTTCGACTAACCATCTTCCTCCTATGCGTTTACCTATCTGAACTGCTGGGTTATTGGGACCTTTGACTAAAGTCTGGAGAAAACGCATGTTAGATTCGAATGGGAAACATGAGAAAGTGTCCAGTGGTCCGTGTTGTTTCACGTCCTCACAAATATGAAGTAATCCATGGATATTGTAGACCATGTTTTCTCCCCCAAATAATGACCTAAAGTTCCCAACGAATTTCAATAATAAACCCTTCGCGTCATCTAGGTAATAGGAAGAATAAGCCGGGTGACTTAAGATGTAACATGCCAAGAATAAATCGAAGAAGTTCTCATCAAAGCAAGGTGGTAATACGTCTTTAAGGTATACCACTCCTAAATATAAAAGAAAAAGCCTACACTCTGTTGCGTTCCAATGGTCAACGTCGTCTAATGTTCGACACTTACGCTGGAATTCAAAAGGAGTCAACTTGTGTGAGCTGAGTAGTCTGCAGTTAACAGTGTTCAATATCGTAGTATGCATGCCATCTGCCCTAGATGTGGCCATCGATTTCCACAGGCCAATCAACTTTCGAACTACACCTAAGTATATGAGATGCATGCTATCTATAGGAAAAACAGTGATCATGTCTACATGCAATCTCACGAAAGGAGATTTACCCTTCTGGTGACATGGCAAAGTTTGGTTGCGAAAAGACATGTCTGTTCTTAAAGCAGCACATGTAGTAGGAAAAACGATGCGATGATTAGCACGACGGCATAAAGCCTCACATTTATCGCATCCTTGTGTTGAATTATGACCACTTATTTGCTTAACTAGTGCTCTTGCTGGTGTGTCACAGATGACGGCCTTAAGTACAATGTCTATGCGATGATTGTTGGGTAATGTGACACCCTTAGCACAAATGTTTTCTAATTCCATGATAGTGTCCCTCAAAAAAACTGTGTATACTTAAAGGTTTACACGAACCACAGTAGACTCCTACCAAAAATACCTTGTCACAGCCCGACAAAAGTAACTTCCCTTGTATTGGCCACATCTGTAATTTGGAGTTGTTGAAAATTGGGGCACCATCAATGTTCAGCTGAAGAGCAATTGGCACAGAGACTTCATATCTGACAATTTGTAACCGAGATAAAATCTGACGACGAAGACCAATGTGAACATATATTCCAGTACCAACTGCTCTCCTTTCAAAAAAGTCTTTAGTCCTCATCAATGTCCGAGGGTCAGTCGGCAGCTCACGATGATGGGGCCTTAATTCTTCCAGCAAAATACGAGTATTAGTCATATTCAGCTTGCATCTGTAGACGACGTTGCGAACAGAATCCACTGGAGTGCACTCGGTTTGGTCAGCTTCCTCTGTTGCAGACAGTTGTTCATTCGGTAAATGTTCATCCAATGACGGTGCAGGTGCCATTCTATTACAATGAACATCAACTGGAACGATAATTTGTTGGGGAGTAACCATGTTTCCTGGCATTGTTTCAGGCTGTGGTTCACTTTCACGAATTTTCGCATATGATTCTGTGTACATTAATATGAAAGGACAAGCTTACCTTCTACACGCTTCTTCCAATCCAGATTGTACTTTTTGAGACGCCGATAGAATATTGACTTATAACGTCTTAAGTCAAAATTGACTAGCGCTGCATCGTCAAAGAAGATTAATTGATCAGCATCATGATGCTGAGTGACGAAGATTTCCAGATTGATTTCAGGTTGATGAATGTGTTTCTCGCCCCCCAACCGATTCTCGCTCGATATGACATCCTCGTCCATTCCGACTGCCCGTAGTTGAGACAATGCTCCCTAGATAAGTGAATGAAGTAACCTCTTTCAAATCCCTCCCGTTGATGGTGATTGACGTTGGATGTTGTTGGTTGGTTATTTTCATAACCTCCGTCTTGTCTATGTTCACCCGGAGTCCTGTCTGCTTTTCCGATCAGTTTGTCGGTTTTCGCTTGTAAGTCTTCGATTTTGTGTGACATGAAGCATAAATCATCCACGCGCGAAATCCAGGTCCTCTAGGTTCTTCACGTCGGTCCAGGATATCCTTGTCTTCTCGTTTCTCACTATCTGACGCATAATCCAGTCCACCACAATTACGAATATCATTGGTGATAATAAGCCAGCACCCTTGTCTGACTCCTGTGTTTACTCCAAACGCCTCGCTGAGCTTTCCGTTGTGGATGACTTGACATGTGCCGTTGTCGTTGATGAATATTTGGGGTACGCCGTAGTACTCGAGTAGTTTCCAAATTACTCCGCTGTCTGTTGAAGGCCTTCTCAAAGTCTATAAAGTTGGGGTAGAGGTTTGATTGCCATTCCATGCTTTGTACGATGATGATGATGCGTAGAGTTGCAATTTGGTCAGAACATGATTTGTCTTTCCTGAATTTAGCTTGTTCTGGTCGGAGTTCAGCATCCTTAATTCTCTCCAGGATGATGCGACTCAATATTTTACTTGGCGTCGACAGGAGCATGACTCCTCGCCAGTTCTTGCAGAGTGAGGTGTGAGTCGCCCTTCTTTGGTAGTTTCACGAGGTAAGTCAGTAGGCACCTTTCTCTTCTTCCAGACCTTTTGCAATAATGGAGTCAGCATGTCTGCTGTCGTCTCTGGGTCTGCTTTCAGTGCTTCAGGGGGTATTCCATGTGGTCCGGCTGTTTTTCCAGCTTTCAGAAGTTTGATTGCGTTCAAGACTTCAGCTCTCGTTGAAGGATTGGTGTCAACTTGCAGTTGTGTGCGCGCTGTTGATGGTATTTCTGGACGGGTTGCAGGTGGTGGTCGGCTCAAGAGTCCTTTGAAGTGGTCCACCCATTGTTTAATCTGTTTTTCTTCCTTGGTAATTGGCTGTCTTTTATAGGTTTCGCTTGTGTTGATCTCTTCCCGGATAGAGACTTGGTTATCTGATATAATGTCCTCAGGTCCCTTTTGTCTGCTGCCTTCTCAGCTTCAGTGGCCAGGTTGTCGTAGAATCGTCTTTTGTCCTTCCTAGCACTCTTCTTCACTTCTTTGTTCAGTGCTGTGTAAGTTGAGCTCAGCGTCTCCTTCTCCTGTTTGTCCTTGCATTGATTCATTTTCTCTTTCACCATTCTCCTCTCTTCTATTAATTTCCAAGTGTCCGTTGAGAGCCATTCCTTGTCTTGTATCTTCTTTCTTTATAGAGAATAAAAATCAGTAAATTAGTTAAACGTTCGCTGTGTAAGTAGTAGAGTCGAGTTATACGTATGTGACTATGCTGAGAACTGGACTGGATTTCAATTTCCGTTCTGCCAATAGTTGTGGTCTTTTAGACAAGCTAGGGTGGACATGTCAATGTGTATTTCTAGGCTCCGTTTGAACCCATCGGTGTTTTTACAACATTGAATTTCAGATGGTAGTTGGTTCCAGAGATTGCAATATTAAGTGGTGAAAAAGTCTGCCCTAATGGATTTTCTGTGGGTAGCCACCTTGACAAGGTAGTCGTAGTTCCGCAGTTGATATGATTTAATATTTTCCCACGTTATGGATGAGTTACTATAACAGTGTTTCATAATGACTTTGAAGAGTAGAAATAAGTTGCACTTCACTCTCGTTAACCACAGAGGTTCTAATTTCAGACGTATACACTTGTCAACATATTCCACTTGTTGGTCAAACCCTATTAAGTGTTTCGTGAGGAATCTCTGGACACTTTCGATTTTTTTTCGGTCTGCAGACCTTAAGTTACTAAATAAAAGAGCACAATATTCAAGTTTGAAGTGGATGCATGTCCTGTATATAGCTAATCTTGCTTCTTGGGTGTAGAAGTTACGCAGTACAAAGCCAGTAAGTCGTTTACGGTCATATACAACCTTATTCGCATGATCTGAAAACGTTAAATCTGAGTATGTTATCCCGAGATCTGTGTTCAGTTTTGAGAGGAGCTTACCGTACATATATAGGCACATTCTCGGCTTCCAGCGTCCAAGCTGGGCTACACCGCACTTGTCTTGGTTGAAAGTCAGTTGCCACTTTTCTCTCCAATCGCCTAGATTGTTTAAGTCATGTTGGATCTTGCTTTCGACGCTCATATCATCGTACCCATAATCATATACTATCTTGAGATCATCTGCAAAGAGGTATGGCTTGCCATACTTGATCACAGAGACTATGTCATTTATAAATAAGAGGAATAGAATAGGGCCAAGAACGCTAGCCTGTATTACGCCACTAGTTATCGGCTTTGATGAAGACGGGTGGTGGCTGATTTTGACTAATTGCTCTCTTTCTATGAGAAAGAATTTATCCATTTGAGAAGTTTTCCGGTTATTACGTAGGATTGAAGTTTTGTTAGGGGTCTGATATGTGGGACTTATCGAAGACCTTGCTAACGTCGAGAAATAATGTTGTTACCGAACGCCCATTATCAATGCATTGTGTAATGTAATAATCTAAGTGGCAAGTAATTCACCACCTTCTACTTAAGAAACCGTATTGGGATGGGGATAGTAGGTCATTTGACAGCAAATACTGAATGATTTGAGTTTTTACTATCTTTTCCATTACACGTGAAACTACAGACGTGATGTATATGGGGCAGTAGTTGTTGCTATCGGTCATAGGCCCGCATCTATGGATAGGTACAATATAATACTTCTTCCAGAAGGTAGGGTATGTCCCATCGCTTAGTAAAATTGAGTATAACTTGAGTAGGAGTAAGTCCATGTCATTACCATCGTTTTTCAGCAGAATAGAAGATATACCGTCTGGACCAATAGTGTTACTAAGCTTAAGATTTGCGACAGCTTTGTCGATCTCATGTGTGGTGAAAATTATATCACTTAAATATTCGTCTGTTTTACATGGGAAATCCGCGACCTCATCGTTCTCTAAGGTGTATAATCTGGTGAAGTGCTTGCTAAACAATTCACATATCACCTCAGTATTTTCTTAAGCAATGACGTCTAAATATATTATTTCCGGATATGCTGTTCTGGAGTTTGCCAACCTACTTTTGAAAAGTTTGGCTATTTCTCCTGAGTTATGCGGTGCCTGAATGGCCTGCATTTCTTTGTTTCTGAGGCCTATATTTCTCAACTCTTCAATTCTATTGATAAGGGACGTAATAGTAATTAATGATGATAAGTCATGATACCTGTAGTATTTTATTGAGTGCTTTCGTGGACTTCTCCTAAACGATATCGGAATATAATCGCTTAGGGGGAATCTGAAGCTAAGAATCTTCTCAGGTGCAATGACGTCATGAATTGAGTTAATATTCTGATAAAAGTTGTTAAGAATTGGCTCTAAGGACTCGTTCGAAAAGTACGAGTCCCAATTAGAACATCTAATTAGGTGCTGATACAAGTCCCAGTAAGCATGCGTGTGCAATCTCATAAGTGTCTGGCCAGCTTCATCTCTGCGTTTTGTCTCAGGAAAGATGTCAAAAGAACACACTACTATTTTATGGTCACTACCTGGAAATTCATGTCCCACATCTACTGTAGATGGTGTCATGTTGTTCGTGAAAACAAGGTCTAGGATGTTTGAGCATCTAGTGGGTGAATTTATGTGTTGTGTCCACCCTCCTGTGACGATGGAATTCAGGAGATTATCATACCTTTGGGGTCCTTGGAGTGAAGACCATGGTACTTCTGGCATGTTGAAATCACCTCCGATAATTTTATAACTGAAGGGAAGATTGGCTGTAACATGAAAAATATTGCTGAGCATATTATCATATTCCCTGCTGGATGAAGGGGGTCGGTACACACAACCCACAAGTATAGGTTTACTTCTGACAACTTTTATTTCGACCCAGATCGAGTTATTGAGTTCTGACAGAATTGGGTTACTAAACTGGGTTGCACACATGGATTGTTCACAGAAAATTAGTGTTCCACCCCCAGGACCTCTCTCTGTCCCTTCGAAAAAGGGCGTGTCTGTCAACCCTTAGGCTGTCATTGGAGATTTCACTTGTGCACCAGGCTTCAGTGATCATAATCAATGACGGTCTGCATGTACTAAGTGTTTGCTTAGAACTGATCTCGTATTTACTAGGATAATATATAAACACTGGATATGTGGTTTCAGTGAAGGGACAACATCTTGATGAAATAATCCGTGAGTATTTTCTATATACATGTTATCAGACTCATTTACCAATATATTTGAATCATAGGAAGACTTCAGGTAGGTCTTTGAGGTGGTAGTCAGGGATGGTCTTTCGTTTGGATAGGGTATGCAGTGAGAGACACCTGTATGATAATCAGATAATAATATTTTAAAAATATTAGTACCCGCGTTTGGTGTCGACAGTGTGTCAGCTATCTCCCGGGAAATATGCCTTGCCCTAGCTGTAGACTGTTCGCTATGCCAGCAAGGAATTGATCTGATATCATGCGTGCTGTATGCATGATGCCAGGCGTTTCTGTTAACTGACGCTGGTGAAAATCCTACCTGAAGGTATAACCGATATGAGTATTCAGTAATTTGTTACCAGTATAAGAATGAAGTGTTGGTATCTGTTTCTGGTAGTCATCAGACCATAGCAAGTTTTGTGCATAAATGGGCACATGCTCCCTACTAGATACATAAGGTGTATGAATGGGGTCTGTTGGCTTGCTAACTGTGGTCTGTTGCCGATGTTTGGGGGATTTTCTATAATTTTCAGTTGATAGAACATTAGAAATGGGCTGGATAACAAGAGGTTTACGTAGTGTATGCGCAGAATAATACCTACCACCTCACTGTGTTGTTTGTCTAGAATTAGTGGTTGGATATAATTGGCTTTCCACTTGACACCAATTAGGCCTACCCCTAGGAATTTGGTCCACCACATTCGCTATGTAGTGTTCCTGCTGCTTGGACACCTCATGAGCTTTAGTTTTCTCAATGGAAATGGGACGTTTGTCATAACGCCTAGAAAACTTGCCAACTTGGGTAGCTACATTCGACTGGTACTTCACAGTGTGTAGATTATCAGACTGAGGAGTAACTGACTTATAAGGGGATGGGTGAAACACCAGTGGGATGGGTTTTGATGGTTTCGGGCTCTTGACTTTTGCGTCAGTGTGAAAACCATGTATTTCAACATTATGTTCTGTTGACTCATCTATGTCCATCATTTCAGTGTCAGCGTCAGTATCATTATATAATACTTGGCTAATATTTGTCTGTGCCTGTGAAAATGTCTGATGCATACGGTCATCAGGTATTTCACTAGACGAAATTACTCATGGAACGTCATTTACAGTTGTCCTATTAGAGTTATCAGCATTCAGTGTTCCTGAGCGTCATCGTCTTTGGCATGGTGTTAAGTCAGGTGCAACCCTAATGTTAGTGTAAGGTATTGAAGAGCCTATCGTCTTACCAGATTTCAGAAAATTCCTGGCTTCTTCAGTAGACCTAAACTTGAAAAGCACCGGACATGAGTGGTTTGCAGATTTCTTACGAATACGCAAAACCTGACATTCTGTCAACGACATATTACAAGCCTTAAGACACGAAGTCTTAAGTTTGGCAAAAGGCTCTCTGTCTGGAATGTTATAGGCCGAGATGTTATGTGAAGACATAATCCTCTTAACAGCTTCTTCAGCCATATAGTCAATTATGCGCTCGGATTTGATAGGTGATTCAAGACAGATGTTTTGTGATGGGTTGCACAGTCGCATGAGAGGCATAATGCTGTCAAACTTGCTCTGTAGTTCTGCTATTGACTTCTGAAGTGTCAATAAATCATTTTTGCTACAAGCCGCATTCTCTGTCAGTTCCTCCATGATATCAGATACCATAACTCTGGGTGTGGCTGGTGTAAAAAGTGTAGAATCGTCAACGGAGCTGAGGCCTTCAGATGGTTGACTAGTATTAGATCTCAGTCTCCTAGTGGTACTTTCACGTTTGATAGTCTTAACCATTACAGAAACAAGAATTTTCACAATTTCCGGAAAAAAGTCTTGAGGATATAAGAAAAAATAGTTGTATTATCGAAGTGTCAGAACAACAACGATAAACAGATATATATCGCAAAAGAAAGTCAAACTTTCCTTTACAGAGTTTGCTGTGGATAAAGTCCTGAGTTCCACGTGGTTAGAGAGGGTATCCGAAGATTCCGGTTGTAAATTTCACGAGTGAATACTACAGTTGAATCATTACAATCCTTATTGAGTATGGATATGTGGATAATGTGAGGAAAGCGGCTAATTTCCAAAATATTAAGGAAAGATGATTCACGTAGAAACTGAACAGCTGTAGCGAAACAGTTCAGTACTTAAAAAATACAGAGATAGAAATTGTCAATCACCACATGTCGAATGTCTCCTTGCATATTTATAATGATGTCTCGGTTTGCTTGCAAGTCTCTGCGATCTTCTAACTGATTCTGTGATATTATTTTCATCACTATCATCTGGACTTATTTCGGAATTATCTACAAAGTGAGGATTAGTAGCGGAATCATTAAAATTATAACCGGAACGACCTACTTCATTTATTTTCACTTGATCCAGGTGTCTGTTATGGACTGAATGATCTTCTATGCCTAACATTTTCACCATTTGATTTCGCATTTTTTGTAGTATGATTCCAACAGAAGGTTTGCAGTTATTCCTTTTGTAATAATGTACATCAGAAGTCGCAGACATCAGATGCTTCCTGAGAATTCGAGATTTGAGTAGTTTAGTAGGACTTTCATGGGTATTCGTACTTTCCGCATTGCGATATTGAACTAAGAAGTTATCTACACATATCTCTAGCTCGTCAAAATTCTTAGGATTCATTGATGCTATGGCACTCCTTAATGTTCGTACGAAATTTTCCGCCAACCCGTTTGACTGAGGATGATGTGGTGCTGTGTACAAATGACGACAACCTATACGTCTAAACCAATTATTGAAGTTCCTCTCAGTGAAATGAGTACCGTTATAAGTAGACATCTGGAATCCATTCTGGACTAAAAATCTTCGTCGAAGCTCTGTGTGTGAATTTCGCGTTAGGACTATCTGTAATGATGACTTCTGGTCAACTAGAATAAGAGTCCACAACAACTGAAGCATAGGATGAATCTAAGAATGGACTACAGTAATCCGCATGAATACGCTGCCAAACCTTACAAGATGCAGGCCATGGTTTCCACGATGACTTTCCATAGGACATTTTATGCAAACAACTGGAACAGCTCTTCGATCTTTTGTTAATGTCAGCATCAATTTCCGGCCACCAGCATGTTAGGCGTGCTAATGATTTCATCTTATCAACCCCAGATAAGCACAATGAAGACCATCCAAAATCGCAGATCTTAATGTTGGAGGAATAATAATTCTGTCATTCAGACATGGAAATCCTTCAGGATGGACTGAAATCTCATTACTTCGCTTATAAATCTCTGGAAATCTTCGCTTACACTGAATATTCCAACCTCTTTTGTTGCATTTATAATGCATCCGTAGCATTCCCAAGTATCGCTCATAAGTCGAACTCTATCCACCGGTAACGGCTGAACTAACAAATAATCAGTATCATTAGCAGAATTTTCAAATAATGAATAAAGGGATAAGAAGTCTGCATGAGGTATATCCCTTGCCGATCTATGTTCAATAGTGTAATCATATGCACTTAGTTCTAAACCCCGTCTTTGAACCATAGGAGCAGATGATTTATTCAAAGATTTTTCTGGATCGTAAATGAATTTCAAAGCTTGATGATTAGCAATTATGTGAAACTTAGTACCAAAGAGATACTTGTGCAGGCGTCTTATTGCCCATACAACTGCTAGAGCCTCTTTCTAGGTTTGTGACTACCCTTGTTCACTCTTACTTAGACGTCTTGAAATACAAATAACAGGTTGTCCATTTTGCTCAAGTACTGCAGCTGCACCTATAGGAGAAGCATCTGTAGTGAGAACACACTTATCTTTCGATGATAAAGGTCTTAAAAAAGCTTGTTTATTAACAAACTTCAAAGTTTTTTGCAAGATATTCTCATGTTGTTGTTTTCACTTAAACTGTTTACTGGAGACAATCTCAAAAAGTGGGGATAACCGTTGAGTGAAGTTGGGAATGAATCTCGAGTAAAACTGAAGAGTACCAATTCATGATCTCAACGACGACATATTATTAGCTGAAGGTGCTTGAATTAGAGGTGCCAAACTACTAGCATCAGGTCTGAAACCCTTGGAGTCGACTGTGTATCCTAATCATGATACAGACAACAAAGTAAAATGACATCTAGATGGATTAACAAGAATTTTTTTCTCACAGAAACGCCTGAACAGTTTTAAAAGACGTTCATTATGCAATTCGATGTTCGGACTATGAACTATAATGTCGTCTTGGTGAGACTTAACACCATCTAATCCATCCATCATCTGATTTATTACTTTTTGAAATATTATAGGTGAAACCTTTAAACCAAAAGGCAGGAAATTTTACTTGAACAATCCAAATGGAGTATTAATGGTTGTTGATGCACTAAAAGCTTCGTCAAGAGGAATTTGCAAATAAGCATCTTTGAGATCTATTTTGGAAAAGTATTTTAAGTCATGTAGCTTGTAGAGAATGTCTTCGGTTTCTAGAGTAGTGCAACTTTGCTGTAGTAGACGACTATTAAGTGTTAGGCGGTAGTCACCACAAATTCTCAGTGCTTTTCCAGCAGCCTTTAGTGGAGTCACAATGGGAGTAGCCCAATCGAAGATTCAACTGGCATAAGTATGTCCTTCTCAACCAACTTGTCTAACTCTTTCTTAACTGCATCTCGCAAACCATATGGAATTAATCGATCGGCGCTTCAGAAAGATAGGATATCCCTCCATTTCAAGATGGATGGGCTGAAACTTCATACCACCTACACTCTTTGAACATTGGAGAACTAATTCTCTGAACAAAGATTCATCAAACAACTCGGTACAAAGTGAGATTTCGACATTTAACAATCTACGGGCTTTTAATCCCAATAAAGATGGACCATATTCACTAACAAGAAAGGGAATATTTACAAAATTACCACTGTCTGATTTCAAACAAGTGTTAGTAGCACCGACAAGAAATAGTTTATGACCAGTTATCTGTCTGTCTGTTTTCGACATAGAACTTTTCACAAATGTGCGGAAGTTCAAGTCGCCACATCCCGTGTAGCACGCGAAGCAAGAGAAGAAAGTACAAGAAAAGCATAATAGAAACAGTGAGCAGAGGTGTGAGACAAAGGAGTAATAAAGAAATACAAAACAGTTTCATTGAAGATCATAAGTCACAGGGAGTGGATGCATCTGCGCCACTGAGAACGGTTTTGAGCCATGTCACCAATTGTTTCCAACCATAGATTTTTACCGTCCCGAGGACCCCAGCCTGGAAGTCTACACCTTTCTACGTGGCTTAGACCAACTGTTGTGGATTTCATTGACTGATGCCAAGTTTTTGTTTGACCGCCGCTAGCTTTTTTCCAGCCTGACCCTATATCCGCTAACATTGCCCATTGTCGAGGGAGGCGATGGCTTGGCATACGTAACACATGTCCTAACCATCTCAGTCTTTGTAGCTTCACGACTTCGTCGATTGATTTCCCCTGTTTACCTAGAACTCTACGCCTAACCTCAATGTTGCTCACCTTATTATGCCACTTTACACGGGAAATAGAGCGCAGGCACCTATGATCAAAGACAGCTAGTCTTTTCATGTCTTCCACTCTCAGTGGCCAGGTCTTAGTTATATATATATATATATATATATATATATATATATATATATATATGACCAGTTATGCCTGTAATTGAACTAGTAGTAGGGTCTATCTAGACATAACAACCTGCACGATAAGAGTAATAGCTCTGTGGACCTCGGTTCGCAATTACCAGCGTTATTGTTGGACGACTTAGTGTTCTTGAAAAAGGATTTTAAAAACACAAAATAGACAAACGCATGTAGATGAAAATATCAAAAGCCAAAAATATGATGACGTTTACAACGACAAAATGTAAGTTGCACGAAAAAAAAACATAAAATGGGTTCAAAATGTATAATATACGTAGATTCATGACGGTAAAAGTGGTAATAATCTTAAAATTGTTTTGTTACGTCGACCCACCAATTGACTGCGTACGATTCAGACTCTAATTAATATTCTATACTACTACATCAACTTTTACCCGTTCTACAATGTCCTAAACTCTGTGTACAGTGAAATAGGAACAACATTAGATAAAAAAGGACTAACGAGTACTTGAGAAAAAATGTATTGTAAGAAATACCGAATTTCGAAGTACGGGGAACTAACCCAAGTGCGCGTATTTGCACAAAGCGTATATAAAAATAATCGAAAACGAGTGTTCACTAGTCTAGTGGCAGATATTTGACGAGCGATTGCAAAATTAGTGTCTTCAAAAGCATCAGGTGGGTACGCGAATTAGTTTTTGAGGCGTTCAGCAAGAGTTGATTTAGAGCCACCACAGCACCATCTGGTGAGTTCTTCTGGAGTCCAATTTCGCTTTAGTTCCAACCTCATCTGTCTCGCCGTATGGTGTTACCAACCTACATGCTGTAACGCAAGCCTACCGGTGGCAACTGCTATTAAATATCAACTCTAATCACACCCAAGACTTCGCATTCAACACCCAAAAATTATAGATGAATACTAACTGCAATTAGAAGACGAGATGACAATGGAGATAGGGGTATTTTCGTTTCAGGATACCTTCCGCTAGAACACACCGGGTACTTTACTAAATTTTGACACGAATCACTGAATCTCAAAGCGCAGTGATAGTCTGAGTCACTACCTTATGCATAAAACTAAAAAAGTGCTTGCGCAAGAACAATGAAACCTGGTAGTGAGAGTTTGCGATGAGACCAGATGCTACATTTGGAGCTAGCCAAAAGCTGTTCAGAGCCACCGGCAGCAAGAAACATGGTGTTAACCAGTTGATCTGTAAAACTGGGAGAATGTCAGACAAATACCTAGAATGCTGGGAAGAATAAAATTCCAAGTTCCGTTGAAACTGGACCACATATCTAAGAGCAAAGATTGTAGGAATTCCAAGAATGCAAGCAGTTGGCTAAGGCAATTTCCTTTCGGATTTCTATAAATGTACTGGTAAGAAAATATTCCAGGAACTGAGTAAATCATCAAGAAAGTGATGGAAGAAGCGTTTTATGGTAAATTAACCAGTGTATTAACGTAATCAATAAGTAGTCTTCAGGATATCGCACTCTTATCTACACTTATTGGTCACAGTCGCACATACCAGGATGCCCTTGATGGATGGATTGATTACATACTAAAAAACTTCGCCACTTATTAGAGTAGCAATGTATCCTGAATATTATTTTGTTTGCTTACATTAGGTCATCATCAGTCACTTGGACAGAACACGCTCTTTGTAAAAGCTCTATAAAGATGAGTGCAGTGCTACCAGAGACCGACATGAAGTAGAATGTGGCTACCCCCACGAATGTTCTCGACCAGTAGGGGAGAAGAATGAGCAGGATTTACTAACCAGCAACGACATACTGAAAGAAATGGGGCTGACGTCTGCCTCTTTGGAACGGGCTTTTCTAAAGTGAGTGTTCAGACGATAGTTCTGCAGTGCGACAATACACACGCCACCCTAATCGAATTGTGATTAATTTCTTATGCAGAATGTGTTTTACCCCGTTATGGTGTAGCGTATTATTGCATGGTAAGAAGCCAGTAACAGAATATCACCAATAGTAATCGATAAGCTTATCCACCAATGCGGTTATAAAAGTGGACTTGTGACGATTAAAATTTCTAACCATATGAATGGCATTAGTCAACCTAGGTAATGTCTGTCTCGTTAAACTTGAGTGTGAAAATTCATGTTCAGAACGCTTCAGTTCACATATTCTTACTATCTAATATCTATAGTATAACGGAGTATTACTGGGTTTGTTCAAGCTTGACTAGAAAGTGCCTACAGACACGAGACACTCGGAAACTAATAACCTGAAAATATCCTCCACATTCATATACACACAAAAGTCAGTTTAAACAACCTTGATTATTCAAAATACACAATATATATATATATATTCTACAAAACCTCGGAAATTCAAATCATAAATAAATCTTTCTGGTCGAAATCCTCAGGAAGTGAGGTCACAAACAAACGATTCGAAAAGCCATCCAGTCAGATTATCGCTTCATTGCATGCAGAAATAATAACTTCACGGCTAACGAAGGAAATCATCCGTACTAACGACTCGTAAAACTCGACAGCTAAGGGTATCAGCAACACTTTACAGTCATCGGTATCTCCAAATTATCACTTACTCTTGGTATCATTAATATAAGAACAAAACTTGTGCACTGTGGCAGAGTGTAATTCCATTTTGGTTAAATTTTGTTTTGATAAAGTCTCACAGTGTTATACAGTAATGTTTACTGATGACGTTTCGAGCACAATTTATTGCTCATAATCATATCAAGGTAATCACACGACTTCCTAACTTCATTTATATAGTTCATTGTTTTTCACTTGATTTGATTGGTAATAGTATTTTCCATATTTCAGGTATGAGTGATGAGTCATTCCTATTGCATGTGTTGGGTGTAGACTCGATGAACAAGGATTCAGTAATCAACCTCTCTCTCCACCTACCTAGATTACTTTTTAGAATTTTGACTCTGTCCAGACCACCCTATTGTGTGGTAGTGTGTTAATTCATGCATTGCAATGTAGTCCTGAGCTTTTTTCTAAATTACTTATCTTCTCGGGGTCAACCATTCTTACCTTAGCTCAATTCTTATGTTCAGACAATCTGACCACCCCTGACCTACTAGTTTGACCTATGTAGTTGACCTAACTCACAGTCATTGCAGGTTATTTTGTAAATTATATTATTTTGTCTAATTGGGTCAACTAGGTCCTTTAACCTACCGAGCTTGTTCCCTGAGTGAGTTTGTAGGTCTAAATGTCACTCTAATTCCTGCTTTATTAAGAATCCTACGTAGGGTCTCACATGTCCCCTCATTATATGGTACAACCGTAGATGACTTATATTCTCTCTTATTTATGTTATTATTACTAGTTACACAATTATTTTTATTTTGTTTTGACCTTTAATGACCCAATTAGACAAAATAATATAATTTACAAAATACCATGCAATGACTGTGAGTTAGGTCAACTACATAGGTCAAACTAGTAGGTCAGGGGTGGTCAGATTGTCTGAACATAAGAATTGAGCTAAGGTAAGAATGGTTGACCCCGAGAAGATAAGTAATTTAGAAAAAAGCTCAGGACTACATTGCAATGCATGAATTAACACACTACCACACAATAGGGTGGTCTGGACAGAGTCAAAATTCTAAAAAGTAATCTAGGTAGGTGGAGAGAGAGGTTGATTACTGAATCCTTGTTCATCGAGTCTACACCCAACACATGCAATAGGAATGACTCATCACTCATACCTGAAATATGGAAAATACTATTACCAATCAAATCAAGTGAAAAACAATGAACTATATAAATGAAGTTAGGAAGTCGTGTGATTACCTTGATATGATTATGAGCAATAAATTGTGCTCGAAACGTCATCAGTAAACATTACTGTATAACACTGTGAGACTTTATCAAAACAAAATTTAACCAAAATGGAATTACACTCTGCCACAGTGCACAAGTTTTGTTCTTATATTAATGATACCAAGAGTAAGTGATAATTTGGAGATACCGATGACTGTAAAGTGTTGCTGATACCCTTAGCTGTCGAGTTTTACGGGTCTTTAGTACGGATGATTTCCTTCGTTAGCCGTGAAGTTATTATTTCTGCATGCAATGAAGCGATAATCTGACTGGATGGCTTTTCGAATCGTTTGTTTGTGACCTCACTTCCTGAGGATTTCGACCAGAAAGATTTATTTATGATTTGAATTTCCGAGGTTTTGTAGAATATATATATATATATATATTGTGTATTTTGAATAATCAAGGTTGTTTAAACTGACTTTTGTGTGTATATGAATGTGGAGGATATTTTCAGGTTATTAGTTTCCGAGTGTCTCGTGTCTGTAGGCACTTTCTAGTCAAGCTTGAACAAACCCAGTAATACTCCGTTATACTATAGATATTAGATAGTAAGAATATGTGTACTGAAGCGTTCTGAACATGAATTTTCACACTCAAGTTTAACGAGACAGACATTACCTAGGTTGACTAATGCCATTCATATGGTTAGAAATTTTAATCGTCACAAGTCCACTTTTATAACCGCATTGGTGGATAAGCTTATCGATTACTATTGGTGATATTCTGTTACTGGCTTCTTACCATGCAATGATACGCTACACCATAACGGGGTAAAACACATTCTGCATAAGAAATTAATCACAATTCGATTAGGGTGGCGTGTGTATTGTCGCACTGCAGAACTATCGTCTGAACACTCACTTTAGAAAAGCCCGTTCCAAAGAGGCAGACGTCAGCCCCATTTCTTTCAGTATGTCGTTGCTGGTTAGTAAATCCTGCTCATTCTTCTCCCCTACTGGTCGAGAGCATTCGTGGGGGTAGCCACATTCTACTTCATGTCGGTCTCTGGTAGCACTGCACTCATCTTTATAGAGCTTTTACAAAGAGCGTGTTCTGTCCAAGTGACTGATGATGACCTAATGTAAGCAAACAAAATAATATTCAGGATACATTGCTACTCTAATAAGTGGCGAAGTTTTTTAGTATGTAATCAATCCATCCATCAAGGGCATCCTGGTATGTGCGACTGTGACCAATAAGTGTAGATAAGAGTGCGATATCCTGAAGACTACTTATTGATTACGTTAATACACTGGTTAATGTACCATAAAACGCTTCTTCCATCACTTTCTTGATGATTTACTCAGTTCCTGGAATATTTTCTTACCAGTACATTTATAGAAATCCGAAAGGAAATTGCCTTAGCCAACTGCTTGCATTCTTGGAATTCCTACAATCTTTGCTATTAGATATGTGGTCCAGTTTCAACGGAACTTGGAATTTTATTCTTCCCAGCATTCTAGGTATTTGTCTGACATTCTCCCAGTTTTACAGATCAACTGGTTAACACCATGTTTCTTGCTGCCGGTGGCTCTGAACAGCTTTTGGCTAGCTCCAAATGTAGCATCTGGTCTCATCGCAAACTCTCACTACCAGGTTTCATTGTTCTTGCGCAAGCACTTTTTTAGTTTTATGCATAAGGTAGTGACTCAGACTATCACTGCGCTTTGAGATTCAGTGATTCGTGTCAAAATTTAGTAAAGTACCCAGTGTGTTCTAGCGGAAGGTATCCTGAAACGAAAATACCCCTATCTCCATTGTCATCTCGTCTTCTAATTGCAGTTAGTATTCATCTATAATTTTTGGGTGTTGAATGCGAAGTCTTGGGTGTGATTAGAGTTGATATTTAATAGCAGTTGCCACCGGTAGGCTTACGTTACAGCATGTAGGTTGGCAACACCATACGGCGAGATAGATGAGGTTGGAACTAAAGCGAAATTGGACTTCAGAAGAACTCACCAGATGGTGCTGTGGTGGCTCTAAATCAACTCTTGCTGAACGCCTCAAAAACTAATTCGCGTACCCACCTGATGCTTTTGAAGACACTAATTTTGCAATCGCTCGCCAAATATCTGCCACTAGACTAGTGAACACTCGTTTTCGATTATTTTTATATACGCTTTGTGCAAATACACGCACTTGGGTTAGTTCCCCGTACTTCGAAATTCGGTATTTCTTACGATACATTTTTTCTCAAGTACTCGTTAGTTCTTTTTTATCTAATGTTGTTCCTATTTCACTGTACACAGAGTTTAGGACATTGTAGAACGGGTAAAAGTTGATGTAGTAGTATAGAATATTCATTAGAGTCTGAATCGTACGCAGTCAATTGGTGGGTCGACGTAACAAAACAATTTTAAGATTATTACCACATTTACCGTCATGAATCTACGTATATTATACATTTTGAACCCATTTTATGTTTTTTTTCGTGCAACTTACATTTTGTCGTTGTAAACGTCATCATATTTTTGGCTTTTGATATTTTCATCTACATGCGTTTGTCTATTTTGTGTTTTTAAAATCCTTTTTCAAGAACACTAAGTCGTCCAACAATAACGCTGGTAATTGCGAACCGAGGTCCACAGAGCTATTACTCTTATCGTGCAGGTTGTTATGTCCAGATAAACCCTACTACTAGTTCAATTACAGGCATAACTGGTCATAAACTACCTCTTATCGGTGCTACTAACACTTGTTTGAAATCAGACAGTGGTAATTTTGTGAATATCCCCTTTCTTGTTAGTGAATATGGTCCATCTTTATTGGGATTAAAAGCCCTTAGATTGTTAAATGTCGAAATCTCACTTTGTACCGAGTTGTTTGATGAATCTTTGTTCAGAGAATTAGTTCTCCAATGTTCAAAGAGTGTAGGTGGCATGAAGTTTCAGCCCATCCATCTTGAAATGGAGGGTGATCCTATCTTCCTGAAGCGCCGATCGATTAATTCCATATGGTTTGCGAGATGCAGTTAAGAAAGAGTTAGACAAGTTGGTTGAGAAGGACATACTTATGCCAGTTGAATCTTCGATTGGGCTACTCCCATTGTGACTCCACTAAAGGCTGCTGGAAAAGCACTGAGAATTTGTGGTGACTACCGCCTAACACTTAATAGTCGTCTACTACAGCAAAGTTGCACTACTCTAGAAACCGAAGACATTCTCTACAAGCTACATGACTTAAAATACTTTTCCAAAATAGATCTCAAAGATGCTTATTTGCAAATTCCTCTTGACGAAGCTTTTAGTGCATCAACAACCATTAATACTCCATTTGGATTGTTCAAGTAAAATTTCCTGCCTTTTGGTTTAAAGGTTTCACCTATAATATTTCAAAAAGTAATAAATCAGATGATGGATGGATTAGATGGTGTTAAGTCTCACCAAGACGACATTATAGTTCATAGTCCGAACATCGAATTGCATAATGAACGTCTTTTAAAACTGTTCAGGCGTTTCTGTGAGAAAAAAATTCTTGTTAATCCATCTAGATGTCATTTTACTTTGTTGTCTGTATCATGATTAGGATACACAGTCGACTCCAAGGGTTTCAGACCTGATGCTAGTAGTTTGGCACCTCTAATTCAAGCACCGTCACCTAATAATATGTCGTCGTTGAGATCATGGATAGGTACTCTTCAGTTTTACTCCAGATTCATTCCCGATTTAACTCAACTGTTATCTTCGCTTTTTGATATTGTCTCCAGTAAAAAAACTAAGTGGGAACAACAACATGAAGATATCTTGCAAAAAACTTTGAAGTTTGTTAATAAACAAGCTTTTTTAAGACCTTTATCATCGAAAGATAAGTGTGTTCTCACTACAGATGCTTCTCCTATGGGTATAGCTGCAGTACTTGAGCAAAATGGACAACCTGTTATTTGTATTTCAAGACGTCTAAGTAAGAGTGAACAAGGGTACTCATAAACTCAGAGAGAGGCTCTAGCAGTTGTATGGGCAATAAGACGCCTGCACAAGTATCTCTTTGGTACTAAGTTTCACATAATTGCTAATCATCAAGCTTTGAAATTCATTTACAATCCAGAAAAATCTTTGAATAAATCATCTGCTCCTATGGTTCAAAGATGGAGTTTAGAACTAAGTGCATATGATTACACTATTGAACATAGATCGGCAAGGGATATACCTCATGCAGACTTCTTATCTCGTTATTCATTATTTGAAAATGCTGCTAATGATACTGATTATTTATTAGTCCAGCCGTTACCGGTGGATAGAGTTCGACTTATGAGCGATACTCGGGAATATTACGGATGCATTATAAATGCAACAAAAGAGGTTGGAATATTCAGTGTAAGCGAGATTTCCAGAGATTTATAAGCGAAGTAATGAGATTTCAGTCCATCCTGAAGGATTTCCATGTCTGAATGACAGAATTATTATTCCTCCAACATTAAGATCTGCGATTTTGGATGGTCTTCATTGTGCTTATCTGGGAGTTGATTAAATGAAATCATTAGCACGCCTAACATGCTGGTGGCCGGAAATTGATGCTGACATTAACAAAAGATCGGAGAGCTGTTCCAGTTGTTTGCATAAAATGTCCTATGGAAAGTCATCGTGGAAACCATGGCCTGCATCTTGTAAGGTTTGGCAGCGTATTCATGCGGATTACTGTAGTTCATTCTTAGATTCATCCTATGCTTCAGTTGTTGTGGACTCTTATTCTAGTTGACCAGAAGTCATCATTACAGATAGTCCTAACGCGAAATTCACACACAGAGCTTCGACGAAGATTTTTAGTCCAGAGTGGATTCCAGACGTCTACTTATAACGGTACTCATTTCACTGAGAGGAACTTCAATAATTGGTTTAAACGTATAGGTTGTCGTCATTTGTACACAGCACCACGCCATCCTAAGTCTAACGGGTCGGCGGAAAATTTCGTACGAACATTAAGGAGTGCCATAGCATCAATGAGTCCTAAGAATTTTGACGAGCTAGAGATATGTGTAGATAACTTCTTAGTTCAATATCGCAATGCGGAAAGTACGAATACCCATGAAAGTCCTACTAAACTATTCAAATCTCGAATTCTCAGGAAGCATCTGATGTCCACGACTTCTGATGTACATTATTACAAAAGGAATAACTGCAAACCTTCTGTTGGAATCATACTACAAAAAATGAATAACCTGCAATGACTGTGAGTTAGGTCAACTACATAGGTCAAACTAGTAGGTCAGGGGTGGTCAGATTGTCTGAACATAAGAATTGAGCTAAGGTTAAGAATGGTTGACCCGAGAAGATAAGTAATTTAGAAAAAAGTTCAGCAATTGCAATGCATGAATTAACACACTACCACACAATAGGGTGGTCTGGACAGAGTCAAATTCTAAAAAGTAATCTAGGTAGGTGGAGAGAGAGGTTGATTACTGAATCCTTGTTCATCGAGTCTACACCCAACACATGCAATAGGAATGACTCATTACTCATACCTGAAATATGGAAAATACTATTACAATCAAATCAAGTGAAAAACAATGAACTATATAAATGAAGTTAGGAAGTCGTGTGATTACCTTGATATGATTATGAGCAATAATTGTGCTCGAAACGTCATCAGTAAACATTACTGTATAACACTGTGAGACTTTATCAAAACAAAATTTAACCAAAATGGAATTACACTCTGCCACAGTGCACAAGTTTTGTTCTTATATTAATGATACCAAGAGTAAGTGATAATTTGGAGATACCGATGACTGTAAAGTGTTGCTGATACCCTTAGCTGTCGAGTTTTACGGGTCTTTAGTACGGATGATTTCCTTCGTTAGCCGTGAAGTTATTATTTCTGCATGCAATGAAGCGATAATCTGACTGGATGGCTTTTCGAATCGTTTGTTTGTGACCTCACTTCCTGAGGATTTCGACCAGAAAGATTTATTTATGATTTGAATTTCCGAGGTTTTGTAGAATATATATATATATATATATATATATATATATATATATTGTGTATTTTGAATAATCAAGGTTGTTTAAACTGACTTTTGTGTGTATATGAATGTGGAGGATATTTTCAGGTTATTAGTTTCCGAGTGTCTCGTGTCTGTAGGCACTTTCTAGTCAAGCTTGAACAAACCCAGTAATACTCCGTTATACTATAGATATTAGATAGTAAGAATATGTGTACTGAAGCGTTCTGAACATGAATTTTCACACTCAAGTTTAACGAGACAGACATTACCTAGGTTGACTAATGCCATTCATATGGTTAGAAATTTTAATCGTCACAAGTCCACTTTTATAACCGCATTGGTGGATAAGCTTATCGATTACTATTGGTGATATTCTGTTACTGGCTTCTTACCATGCAATGATACGCTACACCATAACGGGGTAAAACACATTCTGCATAAGAAATTAATCACAATTCGATTAGGGTGGCGTGTGTATTGTCGCACTGCAGAACTATCGTCTGAACACTCACTTTAGAAAAGCCCGTTCCAAAGAGGCAGACGTCAGCCCCATTTCTTTCAGTATGTCGTTGCTGGTTAGTAAATCCTGCTCATTCTTCTCCCCTACTGGTCGAGAGCATTCGTGGGGGTAGCCACATTCTACTTCATGTCGGTCTCTGGTAGCACTGCACTCATCTTTATAGAGCTTTTACAAAGAGCGTGTTCTGTCCAAGTGACTGATGATGACCTAATGTAAGCAAACAAAATAATATTCAGGATACATTGCTACTCTAATAAGTGGCGAAGTTTTTTAGTATGTAATCAATCCATCCATCAAGGGCATCCTGGTATGTGCGACTGTGACCAATAAGTGTAGATAAGAGTGCGATATCCTGAAGACTACTTATTGATTACGTTAATACACTGGTTAATGTACCATAAAACGCTTCTTCCATCACTTTCTTGATGATTTACTCAGTTCCTGGAATATTTTCTTACCAGTACATTTATAGAAATCCGAAAGGAAATTGCCTTAGCCAACTGCTTGCATTCTTGGAATTCCTACAATCTTTGCTATTAGATATGTGGTCCAGTTTCAACGGAACTTGGAATTTTATTCTTCCCAGCATTCTAGGTATTTGTCTGACATTCTCCCAGTTTTACAGATCAACTGGTTAACACCATGTTTCTTGCTGCCGGTGGCTCTGAACAGCTTTTGGCTAGCTCCAAATGTAGCATCTGGTCTCATCGCAAACTCTCACTACCAGGTTTCATTGTTCTTGCGCAGGCACTTTTTTAGTTTTATGCATAAGGTAGTGACTCAGACTATCACTGCGCTTTGAGATTCAGTGATTCGTGTCAAAATTTAGTAAAGTACCCAGTGTGTTCTAGCGGAAGGTATCCTGAAACGAAAATACCCCTATCTCCATTGTCATCTCGTCTTCTAATTGCAGTTAGTATTCATCTATAATTTTTGGGTGTTGAATGCGAAGTCTTGGGTGTGATTAGAGTTGATATTTAATAGCAGTTGCCACCGGTAGGCTTACGTTACAGCATGTAGGTTGGCACTACCATACGGCGAGATAGATGAGGTTGGAACTAAAGCGAAATTGGACTTCAGAAGAACTCACCAGATGGTGCTGTGGTGGCTCTAAATCAACTCTTGCTGAACGCCTCAAAAACTAATTCGCGTACCCACCTGATGCTTTTGAAGACACTAATTTTGCAATCGCTCGCCAAATATCTGCCACTAGACTAGTGAACACTCGTTTTCGATTATTTTTATATACGCTTTGTGCAAATACACGCACTTGGGTTAGTTCCCCGTACTTCGAAATTCGGTATTTCTTACAATACATTTTTTCTCAAGTACTCGTTAGTTCTTTTTTATCTAATGTTGTTCCTATTTCACTGTACACAGAGTTTAGGACATTGTAGAACGGGTAAAAGTTGATGTAGTAGTATAGAATATTCATTAGAGTCTGAATCGTACGCAGTCAATTGGTGGGTCGACGTAACAAAACAATTTTAAGATTATTACCACATTTACCGTCATGAATCTACGTATATTATACATTTTGAACCCATTTTATGTTTTTTTTCGTGCAACTTACATTTTGTCGTTGTAAACGTCATCATATTTTTGGCTTTTGATATTTTCATCTACATGCGTTTGTCTATTTTGTGTTTTTAAAATCCTTTTTCAAGAACACTAAGTCGTCCAACAATAACGCTGGTAATTGCGAACCGAGGTCCACAGAGCTATTACTCTTATCGTGCAGGTTGTTATGTCCAGATAAACCCTACTACTAGTTCAATTACAGGCATAACTGGTCATAAACTACCTCTTATCGGTGCTACTAACACTTGTTTGAAATCAGACAGTGGTAATTTTGTGAATATCCCCTTTCTTGTTAGTGAATATGGTCCATCTTTATTGGGATTAAAAGCCCTTAGATTGTTAAATGTCGAAATCTCACTTTGTACCGAGTTGTTTGATGAATCTTTGTTCAGAGAATTAGTTCTCCAATGTTCAAAGAGTGTAGGTGGCATGAAGTTTCAGCCCATCCATCTTGAAATGGAGGGTGATCCTATCTTCCTGAAGCGCCGATCGATTAATTCCATATGGTTTGCGAGATGCAGTTAAGAAAGAGTTAGACAAGTTGGTTGAGAAGGACATACTTATGCCAGTTGAATCTTCGATTGGGCTACTCCCATTGTGACTCCACTAAAGGCTGCTGGAAAAGCACTGAGAATTTGTGGTGACTACCGCCTAACACTTAATAGTCGTCTACTACAGCAAAGTTGCACTACTCTAGAAACCGAAGACATTCTCTACAAGCTACATGACTTAAAATACTTTTCCAAAATAGATCTCAAAGATGCTTATTTGCAAATTCCTCTTGACGAAGCTTTTAGTGCATCAACAACCATTAATACTCCATTTGGATTGTTCAAGTAAAATTTCCTGCCTTTTGGTTTAAAGGTTTCACCTATAATATTTCAAAAAGTAATAAATCAGATGATGGATGGATTAGATGGTGTTAAGTCTCACCAAGACGACATTATAGTTCATAGTCCGAACATCGAATTGCATAATGAACGTCTTTTAAAACTGTTCAGGCGTTTCTGTGAGAAAAAAATTCTTGTTAATCCATCTAGATGTCATTTTACTTTGTTGTCTGTATCATGATTAGGATACACAGTCGACTCCAAGGGTTTCAGACCTGATGCTAGTAGTTTGGCACCTCTAATTCAAGCACCGTCACCTAATAATATGTCGTCGTTGAGATCATGGATAGGTACTCTTCAGTTTTACTCCAGATTCATTCCCGATTTAACTCAACTGTTATCTTCGCTTTTTGATATTGTCTCCAGTAAAAAAACTAAGTGGGAACAACAACATGAAGATATCTTGCAAAAAACTTTGAAGTTTGTTAATAAACAAGCTTTTTTAAGACCTTTATCATCGAAAGATAAGTGTGTTCTCACTACAGATGCTTCTCCTATGGGTATAGCTGCAGTACTTGAGCAAAATGGACAACCTGTTATTTGTATTTCAAGACGTCTAAGTAAGAGTGAACAAGGGTACTCATAAACTCAGAGAGAGGCTCTAGCAGTTGTATGGGCAATAAGACGCCTGCACAAGTATCTCTTTGGTACTAAGTTTCACATAATTGCTAATCATCAAGCTTTGAAATTCATTTACAATCCAGAAAAATCTTTGAATAAATCATCTGCTCCTATGGTTCAAAGATGGAGTTTAGAACTAAGTGCATATGATTACACTATTGAACATAGATCGGCAAGGGATATACCTCATGCAGACTTCTTATCTCGTTATTCATTATTTGAAAATGCTGCTAATGATACTGATTATTTATTAGTCCAGCCGTTACCGGTGGATAGAGTTCGACTTATGAGCGATACTTGGGAATGCTACGGATGCATTATAAATGCAACAAAAGAGGTTGGAATATTCAGTGTAAGCGAGGATTTCCGGAGTTTTATAAGCGAAGTAATGAGATTTCAGTCCATCCTGAAGGATTTCCATGTCTGAATGACAGAATTATTATTCCTCCAACATTAAGATCTGCGATTTTGGATGGTCTTCATTGTGCTTATCTGGGGTTGATTAGATGAAATCATTAGCACGCCTAACATGCTGGTGGCCGGAAATTGATGCTGACATTAACAAAAGATCGGAGAGCTGTTCCAGTTGTTTGCATAAAATGTCCTATGGAAAGTCATCGTGGAAACCATGGCCTGCATCTTGCAAGGTTTGGCAGCGTATTCATGCGGATTACTGTAGTTCATTCTTAGATTCATCCTATGCTTCAGTTGTTGTGGACTCTTATTCTAGTTGACCAGAAGTCATCATTACAGATAGTCCTAACGCGAAATTCACACACAGAGCTTCGACGAAGATTTTTAGTCCAGAGTGGATTCCAGACGTCTACTTATAACGGTACTCATTTCACTGAGAGGAACTTCAATAATTGGTTTAAACGTATAGGTTGTCGTCATTTGTACACAGCACCACGCCATCCTAAGTCTAACGGGTCGGCGGAAAATTTCGTACGAACATTAAGGAGTGCCATAGCATCAATGAGTCCTAAGAATTTTGACGAGCTAGAGATATGTGTAGATAACTTCTTAGTTCAATATCGCAATGCGGAAAGTACGAATACCCATGAAAGTCCTACTAAACTATTCAAATCTCGAATTCTCAGCAAGAATCTGATGTCCACGACTTCTGATGTACATTATTACAAAAGGAATAACTGCGAACCTTCTGTTGGAATCATACTACAAAAAATGCGAAATCAAATGGTGAAAATGTTAGGCATAGAAGATCATTCAGTCCATAACAGACACCTGGATCAAGTGAAAATAAATGAAGTAGGTCGTTCCGGTTATAATTTTAATGATTCCGCTACTAATCCTCACTTTGTAGATAATTCCGAAATAAGTACAGATGATACTGATGAAAATAAAATCACAGAATCAGTTAGAAGATCGCAGAGACTTGCAAGCAAACCGAGACATCATTATAAATATGCAAGGAGACATTCGACATGTGGTGATTGACAATTTCTATCTCTGTATTTTTTAAGTACTGAACTGTTTCGCTACAGCTGTTCAGTTTCTACGTGAATCATCTTTCCTTAATATTTTGGAAATTAGCCGCTTTCCTCACATTATCCACATATCCATACTCAATAAGGATTGTAATGTGTCAACTGGAACTACATATAGTATTCACTCGTGAAATTTACAACCGGAATCTTCGGATACCCCCTCTAACCACGTAAAACTCAGGACTTTATCCACAGCAAACTCTGTAAAGGAAAGTCTGACTTTCTTTTGCGATATATATCTGTTTATCGTTGTTGTTCTGACACTTCGATAATACAACTATTTTTTCTTATATCCTCAAGACTTTTTTCCGGAAATTGTGAAAATTCTTGTTTCTGTAATGGTTAAGACTATCAAACGTGAAAGTACCACTAGGAGACTGAGATCTAATACTAGTCAACTATCTGAAGGCCTCAGCTCCGTTGACGATTCTACACTTTTTACACCAGCCACACCCAGAGTTATGGTATCTGATATCATGGAGGAACTGACAGAGAATGCGGTTTGTAGCAAAAATGATTTATTGACACTTCAGAAGTCAATAGCAGAACTACAGAGCAAGTTTGACAGCATTATGCCTCTCATGCGACTGTGCAACCCATCACAAAACATCTGTCTTGAATCACCTATCAAATCCGAGCGCATAATTGACTATATGGCTGAAGAAGCTGTTAAGAGGATTATGTCTTCACATAACATCTCGGCCTATAACATTCCAGACAGAGAGCCTATTGCTAAACTTAAGACTTCGTGTCTTAAGGCTTGTAATATGTCGTTGACAGAATGTCAGGTTTTGCGTATTCGTAAGAAATCTGCAAACCACTCATGTCCGGTGCTTTTCAAGTTTAGGTCTACTGAAGAAGCCAGGAATTTTCTGAAATCTGGTAAGACGATAGGCTCTTCAATACCTTACACTAACATTAGGGTTGCACCTGACTTAACACCATGCCAAAGACGATGACGCTCAGGAACACTGAATGCTGATAACTCTAATAGGACAACTGTAAATGACGTTCCATGAGTAATTTCGTCTAGTGAAATACCTGATGACCGTATGCATCAGACATTTTCACAGGCACAGACAAATATTAGCCAAGTATTATATAATGATACTGACGCTGACACTGAAATGATGGACATAGATGAGTCAACAGAACATAATGTTGAAATACATGGTTTTCACACTGACGCAAAAGTCAAGAGCCCGAAACCATCAAAACCCATCCCACTGGTGTTTCACCCATCCCCTTATAAGTCAGTTACTCCTCAGTCTGATAATCCACACACTGTGAAGTACCAGTCGAATGTAGCTACCCAAGTTGGCAAGTTTTCTAGGCGTTATGACAAACGTCCCATTTCCATTGAGAAAACTAAAGCTCATGAGGTGTCCAAGCAGCAGGAACACTACATAGCGAATGTGGTGGACCAAATTCCTAGGGGTAGGCCTAATTGGTGTCAAGTGGAAAGCCAATTATATCCAACCACTAATTCTAGACAAACAACACAGTGAGGTGGTAGGTATTATTCTGCGCATACACTACGTAAACCTCTTGTTATCCAGCCCATTTCTAATGTTCTATCAACTGAAAATTATAGAAAATCCCCCAAACATCGGCAACAGACCACAGTTAGCAAGCCAACAGACCCCATTCATACACCTTATGTATCTAGTAGGGAGCATGTGCCCATTTATGCACAAAACTTGCTATGGTCTGATGACTACCAGAAACAGATACCAACACTTCATTCTTATACTGGTAACAAATTACTGAATACTCATATCGGTTATACCTTCAGGTAGGATTTTCACCAGCGTCAGTTAACAGAAACGCCTGGCATCATGCATACAGCACGCATGATATCAGATCAATTCCTTGCTGGCATAGCGAACAGTCTACAGCTAGGGCAAGGCATATTTCCCGGGAGATAGCTGACACACTGTCGACACCAAACGCGGGTACTAATATTTTTAAAATATTACTATCTGATTATCATACAGATGTCTCTCACTGCATACCCTATCCAAACGAAAGACCATCCCTGACTACCACCTCAAAGACCTACCTGAAGTCTTCCTATGATTCAAATATATTGGTAAATGAGTCTGATAACATGTATATAGAAAATACTCACGGATTATTTCATCAGGATGTTGTCCCTTCACTGAAACCACATATACAGTGTTTATATATTATTCTAGTAAATACGAGATCAGTTCTAAGCAAACACTTAGTACATGCAGACCGTCATTGATTATGATCACTGAAGCCTGGTGCACAAGTGAAATCTCCAATGACAGCCTAAGGGTTGACAGACACGCCCTTTTTCGAAGGGACAGAGAGAGGTCCTGGGGGTGGAACACTAATTTTCTGTGAACAATCCATGTGTGCAACCCAGTTTAGTAACCCAATTCTGTCAGAACTCAATAACTCGATCTGGGTCGAAATAAAAGTTGTCAGAAGTAAACCTATACTTGTGGGTTGTGTGTACCGACCCCCTTCATCCAGCAGGGAATATGATAATATGCTCAGAAATATTTTTCATGTTACAGCCAATCTTCCCTTCAGTTATAAAATTATCGGAGGTGATTTCAACATGCCAGAAGTACCATGGTCTTCACTCCAAGGACCCCAAAGGTATGATAATCTCCTGAATTCCATCGTCACAGGAGGGTGGACACAACACATAAATTCACCCACTAGATGCTCAAACATCCTAGACCTTGTTTTCACGAACAACATGACACCATCTACAGTAGATGTGGGACATGAATTTCCAGGTAGTGACCATAAAATAGTAGTGTGTTCTTTTGACATCTTTCCTGAAACAAAACGCAGAGATGAAGCTGGCCAGACACTTATGAGATTGCACACGCATGCTTACTGGGACTTGTATCAGCACCTAATTAGATGTTCTAATTGGGACTCGTACTTTTCGAACGAGTCCTTAGAGGCAATTCTTAACAACTTTTATCAGAATATTAACTCAATTCATGACGTCATTGCACCTGAGAAGATTCTTAGCTTCAGATTCCCCCTAAGCGATTATATTCCGATATCGTTTAGGAGAAGTCCACGAAAGCACTCAATAAAATACTAAAGGTATCATGACTTATCATCATTAATTACTATTACGTCCCTTATCAATAGAATTGAAGAGTTGAGAAATATAGGCCTCAGAAACAAAGAAATGCAGGTCATTCAGGCACCGCATAACTCAGGAGAAATAGCCAAACTTTTCAAAAGTAGGTTGACAAACTCCAGAACAGCATATCCGGAAATAATATATTTAGACGTCATTGCTTAAGAAAATACTGAGGTGATATGTGAATTGTTTAGCAAGCACTTCACCAGATTATACACCTTAGAGAACGATGAGGTCGCGGATTTCCCATGTAAAACAGACGAATATTTAAGTGATATAATTTTCACCACACATGAGATCGACAAAGCTGTCGCAAATCTTAAGCTTAGTAACACTATTGGTCCAGACGGTATATCTTCTATTCTGCTGAAAAACGATGGTAATGACATGGACTTACTCCTACTCAAGTTATACTCAATTTTACTAAGCGATGGGACATACCCTACCTTCTGGAAGAAGTATTATATTGTACCTATCCATAGATGCGGGCCTATGACCGATAGCAACAACTACTGCCCCATATACATCACGTCTGTAGTTTCACGTGTAATGGAAAAGATAGTAAAAACTCAAATCATTCAGTATTTGCTGTCAAATGACCTACTATCCCCATCCCAATACGGTTTCTTAAGTAGAAGGTGGTGAATTACTTGCCACTTAGATTATTACATTACACAATGCATTGATAATGGGCGTTCGGTAACAACATTATTTCTCGACGTTAGCAAGGTCTTCGATAAGTCCCACATATCAGACCCCTAACAAAACTTCAATCCTACGTAATAACCGGAAAACTTCTCAAATGGATAAATTCTCTTCTCATAGAAAGAGAGCAATTAGTCAAAATCAGCCACCACCCGTCTTCATCAAAGCCGATAACTAGTGGCGTAATACAGGCTAGCGTTCTTGGCCCTATTCTATTCCTCTTATTTATAAATGACATAGTCTCTGTGATCAAGTATGGCAAGCCATACCTCTTTGCAGATGATCTCAAGATAGTATATGATTATGGGTACGATGATATGAGCGTCGAAAGCAAGATCCAACATGACTTAAACAATCTAGGCGATTGGAGAGAAAAGTGGCAACTGACTTTCAACCAAGACAAGTGCGGTGTAGCCCAGCTTGGACGCTGGAAGCCGAGAATGTGCCTATATATGTACGGTAAGCTCCTCTCAAAACTGAACACAGATCTCGCGATAACATACTCAGATTTAACGTTTTCAGATCATGCGAATAAGGTTGTATATGACCGTAAACGACTTACTGGCTTTGTACTGCGTAACTTCTACACCCAAGAAGCAAGATTAGCTATATACAGGACATGCATCCACTTCAAACTTGAATATTGTGCTCTTTTATTTAGTAACTTAAGGTCTGCAGACCGAAAAAAAATCGAAAGTGTCCAGAGATTCCTCACGAAACACTTAATAGGGTTTGACCAACAAGTGGAATATGTTGACAAGTGTATACGTCTGAAATTAGAACCTCTGTGGTTAACGAGAGTGAAGTGCAACTTATTTCTACTCTTCAAAGTCATTATGAAACACTGTTATAGTAACTCATCCATAACGTGGGAAAATATTAAATCATATCAACTGCGGAACTACGACTACCTTGTCAAGGTGGCTACCCACAGAAAATCCATTAGGGCAGACTTTTTCACCACTTAATATTGCAATCTCTGGAACCAACTACCATCTGAAATTCAATGTTGTAAAAACACCGATGGGTTCAAACGGAGCCTAGAAATACACATTGACATGTCCACCCTAGCTTGTCTAAAAGACCACAACTATTGGCAGAACGGAAATTGAAATCCAGTCCAGTTCTCAGTATAGTCACATACGTATAACTCGACTCAACTACTTACACAGCGAACGTTTAACTAATTTACTGATTTTTATTCTCTATAAAGAAAGAAGATACAAGACAAGGAATGGCTCTCAACGGACACTTGGAAATTAATAGAAGAGAGGAGAATGGTGAAAGAGAAAATGATTCAATGCAAGGACAAACAGGAGAAGGAGACGCTGAGCTCAACTTACACAGCACTGAACAAAGAAGTGAAGAAGAGTGCTAGGAAGGACAAAAGACGATTCTACGACAACCTGGCCACTGAAGCTGAGAAGGCAGCAGACAAAAGGGACCTGAGGACATTATATCAGATAACCAAGTCTCTATCCGGGAAGAGATCAACACAAGCGAAACCTATAAAAGACAGCCAATTACCAAGGAAGAAAAACAGATTAAACAATGGGTGGACCACTTCAAAGGACTCTTGAGCCGACCACCACCTGCAACCCGTCCAGAAATACCATCAACAGCGCGCACACAACTGCAAGTTGACACCAATCCTTCAACGAGAGCTGAAGTCTTGAACGCAATCAAACTTCTGAAAGCTGGAAAAACAGCCGGACCACATGGAATACCCCCTGAAGCACTGAAAGCAGACCCAGAGACGACAGCAGACATGCTGACTCCATTATTGCAAAAGGTCTGGAAGAAGAGAAAGGTGCCTACTGACTTACCTCGTGAAACTACCAAAGAAGGGCGACTCACACCTCACTCTGCAAGAACTGGCGAGGAGTCATGCTCCTGTCGACGCCAAGTAAAATATTGAGTCGCATCATCCTGGAGAGAATTAAGGATGCTGAACTCCGACCAGAACAAGCTAAATTCAGGAAAGACAAATCATGTTCTGACCAAATTGCAACTCTACGCATCATCATCATCGTACAAAGCATGGAATGGCAATCAAACCTCTACCCCAACTTTATAGACTTTGAGAAGGCCTTCAACAGACAGCGGAGTAATTTGGAAACTACCCGAGTACTACGGCGTACCCCAAATATTCATCAACGACAACGGCACATGTCAAGTCATCCACAACGGAAAGCTCAGCGAGGCGTTTGGAGTAAACACAGGAGTCAGACAAGGGTGCTGGCTTATTATCACCAATGATATTCGTAATTGTGGTGGACTGGATTATGCGTCAGATAGTGAGAAACGAGAAGACAAGGATATCCTGGACCGACGTGAAGAACCTAGAAGACCTGGATTTCGCGCGTGGATGATTTATGTTCCATGTCACACAAAATCGAAGACTTACAAGCGAAAACCGACAAACTGATCGGAAAAGCAGACAGGACTCCGGGTGAACATAGACAAGACGGAGGTTATGAAAATAACCAACCAACAACATCCAACGTCAATCACCATCAACAGGAGGGATTTGAAAGAGGTTACTTCATTCACTTATCTAGGGAGCATTGTCTCAACTACGGGCAGTCGGAACGGACGAGGATGTCATATCGAGCGAGAATCGGTTGGGGGGCGAGAAACACATTCATCAACCTGAAATCAATCTGGAAATCTTCGTCACTCAGCATCATGATGCTGATCAATTAATCTTCTTTGACGATGCAGCGCTAGTCCATTTTGACTTAAGACGTTATAAGTCAACATTCTATCGGCGTCTCAAAAAGTACAATCTGGATTGGAAGAAGCGTGTAGAAGGTAAGCTTGTCCTTTCATATTAATGTACACAGAATCATATGCGAAAATTCGTGAAAGTGAACCACAGCCTGAAACAATGCCAGGAAACATGGTTACTCCCCAACAAATTATCGTTCCAGTTGATGTTCATTGTAATAGCATGGCACCTGCACCGTCATTGGATGAACATTTACCGAATGAACAACTGTTTGCAACAGAGGAAGCTGACCAAACCGAGTGCACTCCAGTGGATTCTGTTCGCAACGTCGTCTACAGATGTAAGCTGAATATGACTAATACTCGTATTTTGCTGGAAGAATTAAGGCCCCATCATCGTGAGCTGCCGACTGACCCTCGGACATTGATGAGGACTAAAGACTTTTTTGAAAGGAGAGCAGTTGGTACTGGAATATATGTTCACATTGGTCTTCGTCGTCAGATTTTATCTCGGTTACAAATTGTCAGATATGAAGTCTCTGTGCCAATTGCTCTTCAGCTGAACATTGATGGTGCCCCAATTTTCAACAACTCCAAATTACAGATGTGGCCAATACAAGGGAAGTTACTTTTGTCGGGCTGTGACAAGGTATTTTTGGTAGGAGTGTAGGGGACTAATATTAGAGTTCACTAACATTCCAAGTATAAAAGTAATAATCCAAGTCAGTGGAGTGTTAAATCACAATATATTACCAAAAATACAGTGACGAGTTATAGCAACAAAAAGGATTACTTGTAGATAACGTCTAAGTCCTCGGCTACAAATTAATTATATAATCCACGGGCACGTTAATTGTTTGGACTGCGTCTGCTGTAGCTGCTGTGTTCCGGTTGTAGAAATGTCTTCGGTTGAGAGTAGTAGGCTCCTACAATAAATCCGAAGTATACAACACGGTGTGAGTGGAGCAAGTAAGCAGAAGTGACCAGGGAGAAGACGAAGTCTCCAACAGCAGAGTGTATTTTTCAATTGTACACGGAAGTTATGTATATTTCAACAAGAAGCGTTTTAAACAAAAATTATGTACAATATCTCGAATTTATACAAGTAACCAAAAAGTGTACAATCACATTGTTACGTACTCAACACGGCTCCCCCCTAGAGGTCCGGAGAGACAACCGGAAAATGATACGTAAAACTATGAAGTAAATAATAATAGTAATAGCAACTTTTGGATAAAAATAGGGATATATTACAACATGCATAAACGCGAGAAGGTATGTGAATCATGTAAAGTCTGAAAGCATATACAATGAGTTCAGCAATAAAAATTGAAATAGAAAGTCATGTCACTTAAATTTGCACTAACCATGAACATAGATTTTTAATGTATAAAGAAAAATATGTAAATACACAGTAATTAAGGAGGGGAAAGAAACATTAAAAAAAATATGGATTAAAGATCAATAGTTTTTGGAAAGGACAATACCTGTTTTTTAGGTGAGGTACATATAAATAAATAATAGTGATAGTAACATCAAAGTTTACGACGAAATACTAACCGTCATGATGATAATGTCTAAACGAAAAAGATAATAATAATTTTTAATTATTTTTCTTTTGTTAGTCCTCAAAATGAACGTAGCGAGCCGGTTTACTGATTTGCCGACCACTACGTGTGTGATATGGAGGGAGGATAAGACTTGGTGCCGGTGGAGGGAATTCGGATGTTTGATTATTTGATTGCGCAGCTGCCGATGTAGATTCGAAGTCGTTGTCGGTGTATGCGGGTTTGATTCGATCAATTGAAACAGTCTCTCGTCTTCCATTCTTGTTCACTGTAAAGTGTTTGTCTGAACGTTTAATAACTTGAAAGGGTCCTTCGTATGGAGGTTGCAATCCTTTTCTGATGGCGTCGACTCGAATGAAGACGAATTTGCAAGTTTGTAGATGTTTGTTGATCTGATCTCTTCGGGGAGATTGTCGAGGTGCTGTTGGTTGAAGTTGAAGCATTTGTCTAGTTAATCGGTTAGTGAAGTCGGCAATGTTCACGTCTGTGGAATCGGCTGAGGGGACTAGCTGTCCAGGCAAGGTTAGGTTGGTGCCATAGACAAGTTGAGCCGGTGTACATCCTAAATCTTCTTTGATAGTAGAACGGATACCAAGTAAAATCAAAGGTAAGTATTCACTCCACTTAGATGTATCATTCTGCGCCATCAGGGAGCTTTTCAGTTGTCTGTGGAATCTTTCCACTAGACCATTCGCTGCCGGATGATAGGCTGTTGTGGAGATATGTTTCACTCCCAGAAGTCTCGTCAGTTCGCGAAAGAGTGTCGATTGGAATTGAGGACCGCGGTCGGATGTAATAGTAGTTGGTACACCGTAGTTTGACACCCAACGGTCGAGAAAAACTAAAGCAACGTTTTCAGCAGATATGTCGTTTAAGGGGCATGCAATAGCCCAACGAGTAAATCTATCAATCGCTGTCAGGATATGTGTATATCCCCTTGATGTTGGCAATGGTCCCACGATATCTATATGGATATGCTGAAATCTCCTTTCGGGTAATTCAAACGTCTTCGGGGTTGTAATAGTGTGGCGGTGTACTTTGGAGCATTGGCATTGGATACATTCTCGTGCCCATCTCCGAATGTCAGAGTTCATTTTAGGCCACACGAAGCGTTCGCTGATCAGTCTGACCGTGGCGCGTACTCCAGGGTGAGAAAGCGAATGTAAATGTTCGAACAATGCTTTTCGGCAACTGAGAGGGACAAATGGACGATTAGTGCCGGTAGATACATCGCAGACTATGGTTGCATCTGATAAGGGGATAGGCACATCTTTGAGCTGTAAGGAAGAGTTTCTGCGGCAGGTTTGGAGTTCAACGTCATCTTTTTGTAATTGAGCCATACGATCAAGACTGATGTCTACCGACGTTTGGAGCTGGTTAATGTCACTTCTTGAAAGAGAATCGGCTACCACGTTCGCATCCCCTTTGATGTACTGAATGTCGGTTGAAAATTCGGAGATATAATCCAACTGTCTGGCTTCTCTAGGGGAGTGTTTATCGAGTGAAGTAGTGAAAGCATGACACAGGGGCTTGTGGTCAGTAAAAATAGTGAAATGCCGGCCCTGTAGTAAGTAACTGAAATGCTTCACTGCAAGATATATGGCCAGCAATTCTCTCCCAAAAGTGCTGTATCGTGTCTGAGCCGGTTCCAACTTCTTAGAAAAGAATGCGAGTGGGGTGACTTCGCCCTTCATCTTTTGTTGTAATACTGCCCCTACAGCTACTTGGGAGGCATCTGTGCACAAAATAAGCGACGCTTCGGGGTTGATATGGGATAGCATAGTGACTCTGGATAAGGCATCTTTTGCGTTGCAAAATGATTCGCGTGCTTCAGCTGACCACTGAAACTTTTTAGGATCATTTTTAAGGAGGTCGGTTAACGGCTGGACGATGGAGGCACACGAAGGAATGAAACGCCGATAGAAATTAAACATCCCCAAAAAACGTCTGACCTTCTTGAGTGAATCTGGTTCGGGGAAGTTTTTGATGGACTCTATCTTTTCCTCCGTAGGCGTAATACCATTCGTGGTTATGTGGTGTCCCAGAAACTGTATAGAGGAGACACCGAATATGCACTTTTTGGGGTTAATGACGACTCCATATTGCTCAAATCGTTGAAATAAGATGGTGAGGTGATCAGTATGTTCTTCGGGCGACGAGCTAGCAATTAAAACGTCATCGATATATACAAATACAAAGTCCAAACCTTGTGTGACCTGATCCATGAAACGTTGGAAGGATTGTGCTGCGTTCTTTAGGCCAAATGGCATGCGGAGAAATTCAAACAAACCGAAAGGTGTGATGATGGCCGTTTTTTCGATATCCTCTTGGGCAACTGGTATTTGGTGATAGGCCCTGACCAAGTCTACTTTAGAAAAAATGGTTTTTCCGTGTAATGTCAGGGAGAAATCATGAAGATGAGGAATAGGATAACGGTCGGGAACTGTGGCATTGTTTAAATGTCGGTAATCCCCACATGGCCTCCAATCATGATCAGCTTTAGGCACCATGTGTAAGGGCGAAGACCAAGGACTATTGGAGGGTCTGATGATGCCGAGCTGCATCATGTGTTCAAATTCTGCCTTGGCTGCTGCCAATTTGTCCGGGGGTAATCTACGGGACGAGCACGAACTGGTTGACCCGTAGTAACTATCTTGTGAGTAACTGTGTGAGGGACGTCCTCGATGTTGTACGACGGCTTAAGAATTTTAGGGAAACGGTGAAGTAGGGAGGAAAAAGGGCAATCTGCTGGTCTTTCAATACTGATATTATAGACAGAATAGCTGGAGATAATTCCATGGATCTTTAGATGGGTGTTGTTATCAATCAGTTTTTTATTGTTGACGTCAACTAACAGGTTGAAATTACTCAAGAAATCTGCTCCGAGGATGGCGTGACTGACGTCGGCTACTATGAAAATCCATGTGAAACGCCGACGTAAACCTAGATCCAGTATGAGGGATTGCTCTCCATACGTCTGTATGCTTGTGTGGTTAGCTGCCCGGAGAGACAGTTTTCCGGGTGTCCGTGTAGATCGCCTGGATAGTGAAGGAGGGATTACGCTAACTTCTGCTCCCGTGTCTACCAGGAATAAAGTGTCTGAAGTTTTATCCTTCACATAGAAGAGGCGACTTGTTTGCTTGCCAGTAACAGCTGTCGCCATCACTGTCTGGCTGAGGCGTTTCCCTGAGCCTGGTTGGCTTCGCTAAAGCTGCACGGTTTTACACATTTCAGGGCATGACGTCCAAACTTCCAGTGATACCAGCATATATTGCTATCCCGAGAAGACGTGTAAGAACGCTGTCGTGAGAAGGATCGTCGTCGTGATGGTGACCTTCTTTGTGAACTCCGTCTCCGGACTTGTCGATCAGACTTATTAGTTTCCAACTTGTCAATCCTTGCCGCTAAGTCTGCAATGGCGGCGAGTATCGGTGTGTCTGCCGTGGGTGTGGAATGACACGGTGTGGCACTATCAGATGCTACGTGACTTATGGTGTTATCGGATAAAACATCCAAAATACTATCTGCCATGTCACTTAGTTGGTCTAAGTCATACGACTTTCCTGAGATGATTAAAATTTGCTGGACATTTCTAGGTAAACGTTGCAACCACATCTGTTTCAGCACTACCTCGTCTACTTTATGATTTCCGATTAACTGGCGCATGTGCCTGAGCAGCTGGGATGGTTTACGTGGGCCTAGATCACAGCCTGTGAGCAATTGTTGGATTCTTTTCTCATCCGACAAACTGGTACGTTGTATGAGGAGGGCTTTAAGTTTATCAAATTGATGTTCCGTCGGAGGATCTTCGATGAAATCGCTGATTTCTGTCAATACTGACGGAGGGAGTTCTGCCAGCACCATACCATATTTGGCTATTTGGGACTTAATGCCCCGTGCTTCTAGCAACGGTTCAATTACCGCAAACCAAATCCTTGGTTCTGCGAAACCGTATTGGGGTAAACGAAAATCAGTGATGGCATTTATTGTGGCATTTGTCTCGCTATTAGTTGTCTGCTCGTTTGATGTACCGGACTGAGGTGATGACATTATATATATGAGGTTATTGGTGCAAATTAGGATACAAATATAAACCACACACAAAATCACAATGAATATAAAAATAGCAAAAATAAGAATATGAATATGCCAAAATAATCCGTGTTCTTATCGGGCTCACCAATTAATTTGTAGGGGACTAATATTAGAGTTCACTAACATTCCAAGTATAAAAGTAATAATCCAAGTCAGTGGAGTGTTAAATCACAATATATTACCAAAAATACAGTGACGAGTTATAGCAACAAAAAGGATTACTTGTAGATAACGTCTAAGTCCTCGGCTACAAATTAATTATATAATCCACGGGCACGTTAATTGTTTGGACTGCGTCTGCTGTAGCTGCTGTGTTCCGGTTGTAGAAATGTCTTCGGTTGAGAGTAGTAGGCTCGGCAATGGATAAAGGCACACACGGGTTGTTGTTAGGTGTTATCGCGCAGTTGTGTTTTGGTAGTTCTACGTTGTTTTGAGGTGTTTTTTCAACGGAAAATCATTTTCAAAGCCATATTTTAACAGGAAAGGCTATAAAAATGATGGATAATGCACGGTTTTCAGCAGTTTGGGTGAACACGTATTTTTCATGAAATTTCTGCGTATCTTTGTATATGGGATGTAAAAATTTGGCTTAAATTGTTGATTTCGTTTAAAAAACCGAGAAAAATACGTAAATGATTTATTTTTTGCGAAATTCTGATTTGATGTATTGAATGTCTGATTTCTGAAAATTTAGTAACAGTAAGAAAAGATTTCACCTGTAAAGGAGTGTTACATGAATTATTCGTAACATAACACTGTGGAAAGAAAGTTTCTACTAAGATATCTTTTGGTTTTTTGCATTTTCGTATTGGTAAGTATATGCTAACATAAGTAACATAGTTTTCTGTTTTTAGGTTACAGGTGTAATGGTTCACTTGATTAAACAGCTTTGCTGAAGCATAATAGAATAATTGTCTTGTGAAAGTTGAAATTTTTGCAGTATTATAAAATTCTTTATGAAAATAAATACTTACTAAAAGTTGTTACGGTGTTCTTCTAATACTTGTTCACTGTGGTTGTTGAAGGAGTAGTGATGTAGCCGGTTATGGAATGCGTAATAATAGTTTACTTTGAAATAGTGGTAATTAGCGCAGCACAATGTAGATATAATATACCAACTAAGAAAAAGCAATTCACGTGACCAGAAAATTTAAATTCCTAGTCAATATAAAACGGTCAATACATCTGGAAAGATGGTAACCGGGAGACGCAATTGTATAACGTATGTCGACATTGAAATACGTATAAATGTTATTTTGGATTTGCGTATTCGTCCTACATTAGTTATTATAAATATGCAGTGATTGCATAAGAAACATAAGGTGAACGTATACTTCTCCGGTAGCCCTGTTGGAAGATGATGTTTAACGCATTCTGAAATCAAAAACCTTAACATTTGCACGCACATTCAGAGTAATAACGGTCTACGAGTTTAAGTTTTCTTTCTAAAAGGCTAACTGCATGCCTACATGTACTATGCGCAAACGGAATAAATATAACTGATCTGTTGTACGCACATAATGACAAAGAACGGCTTAAAAATAAGGCAGCATTTTACAAGACGATTACTACATCACCTGCAATTCTCCTTAACGATTAATCATTTGCGACAAGATGAATAGAAGACAGATAGTGAGTGAATAATAATTTCTGTATTGAAAAATAATTGAGAATAACTGTATGGAAAATGGAAAATTACAAAAATAGTTTCAGTAGAAAAATAAAGGTCATTAATTATCTGTATGAAAGGCATCTGGAGGGCGCTCTATTGTTTCGAAGCAAACCTGAAAGTTGTATTCCCGTGACCATCTTTGGCTGTATTGTAATATATCTAATGGGATATGAATGTAATGCACATGAATTGATCTTACCCCCAGTGAACAATCCCACGGAGTAGGCATACAGGATATGCGAACAAGGAAGTTGGTAGTCATGGAAGTGGTGACACCCGCATACACCATTAGAAATGTCAACTAAGTTGAAGGCCACTCCGTCATAGCAATCAATTAGGTCGCTGCTGATTACCGAGTGATGAATACGTCCAACCCTTTGGTAATCTTTGAAGACTAATTTAGCAGCATACGGCGTTAATTTGTCCAAGTGCACATGAATTAACTGTGGAGCCTACAAAGGGTATAATAATGAAGTTATACTTACATCATATTGACGAAATCTCTGCAATGTTAACAGCGTGTCATACTGTCGAAGGCGCCAATAATTCTTTGCTTTGTTATAAACTTTCCTTAAGGTTAGCACTAGTGGGTCATTCCGTTGAAGGTGCAACTTCAGGTGCTTGTGAGCACTCTCAACCCTGTTGTTCGTTCCGTTACCCAATGTCATGTATTTCCTCCTGAAGCATCTAGCCCACATTCTCCTGTTATTCATCCAGTGTCCATTTAAATATTGGTATGCTTGAGGGAATTCATGCCGAATGTATCTGTAATAATAGTTAAATCTTCAGAATTCACTAATTGGTAATTCACACGTCATTTACCTTTCTCTAAAACGCGTTGAAAGCATTCTTCGTAGTGCGAACCGTGCATCACTATTCCGAAACTACACAGTAATCATGAATTGCAGTCAAATACCTTCCGACCAAACGCTCGCAGCACATGAAATGAGCAAAGAACTATCCTGCAATGTGGAAACACTTGTTGCACCCGAGGAGATTTCCGCCTGACAATTATCCATGACAAATGTCCTCGTAGCATTGGTACATCCCATTATGGCTTTAAACATTTCGAGGACAAACGTGATATCTACCACAGTCTCCCTCTGACAGAAAGCAAACATAACACAAGCACCATTTCCACACCCATCTGTGGCGACTAACTGGAACAGACTGAAACTGCAGAAATTACACCAGTATCTGTAACTTACCCAACCTTATTGATTTTGTACGTCGAATCAATGCAAATTACTTCCGGAAAACTTTGAAAAAATTTAATTTTTTGTTGCAGGCTGAAACATACAACATCAATCTGTCCATTGGAACTCTTCGTACGAACTTCACCTGAAGAGGATAACAGCTGTAGAACTTCAGCCACACTTTTCACACCTAGAATGAAGTTAACGAAATATTTCGTAATCTATATACCTCCAAACACTTCTTCTCTCAATTTTACTACATCCTTTCGAGATAGAAATTTTCCGAATTTCAAGAATACTGCGTCCCGCAGTTCAGAAGTTGACACCATATATTTAATCATACTATTTACTTGAGTCTTCTCATCCTCCGTTAACGAACGTCTGCTGCTGTCTACTATCATAAAATCTCTTGTACATGGATGATTATGTGCACCCTTCATTTCACCTACTTTCAGGCATCTATCAACTGAATTAACACAGAAAGTAGATGTACAACCCATACACTTAAAACTTATAAAAAAACTAATAACTCATATATGCACTTACGGTTTTCCAGGCCTAAGCCCTTCGGACCGACTACGCCGTAATTGACCGGAGGTGCATACATAACTTACACGTTTATAGCGCAGAATACTATTATCATGATCTTTACGACTGCTTCTCACTACATAATGAGTATTTGCGAGCTTATTAAACTCTTTAAACGCTGCATAAAATTCATCCCAAGTTTCAAAATGTTGATATTTTAATATGCGGTTAAATATATCCACCACTACGTCATTCATCAATACAAAACAACCAACTTTCACCCCTCTTTCGGCAATTAACACTACTTACGGCTCTCAGATTGTTGTCCAACTGCAAGATTACCACCACTGCTGTCTTTCACTACTAGTTCGGGTTTAGCACTATCATCTGATGATAGGTGGGCTACACGCTGATCCATTACACTGACTGTCTCACAAGTATGCACACCTTCTGGAACTGCATCTGCGTTCAATTCTACTTCACGTTGTAGTTGTACAGAACCTTTATTTAACTTAGCAGTAGTAGGCATATCCCTCATCTCATAATGATCAACCAAAGACAAATCTGCACTATCATGATCATTACCACAAATATTCACTTTACCGTCAAGTTCATCATTTTCAAACTCTTTAATAACAGAAGTAGACAATTTTGGTTCCTCCTCACAAATCATTAAAGGTTTTGTATCTTCACTCTGACTAGTTATACTTTGTAAACTTGTGGAGTCAGAACTGCACTCTGAAGCAGTAACTCTATGCTGTGACACTCTATTCAACAACGGCTTACCAGTTGCAACTACAGACTTCTTCACACACCGTTATCGTCACACAATTCGGAGTCAGACCTGGAGTTTACATTTAGCTTATCACTGAACTTGCTCACTGGTTCACAGTTCACCTCTGTATGCACCTCTTGCAAACGAGTACAACACAACCGTGTTTGTCTTGCATCTTGTAACTTATCTGTTGAGGATGTACTACGAAACCTGTTACACTCACTAGATCTATATGCATTACTAGACATCATGGAGCCTTCTCGATATCCACCTCTCTGAGGCTTATTCGTCATCAATGAGTGCGTTTTACCCTCAGACTGCTCTATTCTAGGGGTGAGATTCAATAGACTGGCAAACTTGCTCATAGATTGATTGACACTAGTATTTACCAGTTTCAGGATATCATCAAACTTTGGCTCGATACCCTCATCCTCCATACGGGAGCTTATCTTCACCCACTTCCTTTGCAGTCGGGTAGGTAGACGTCTTGCTATTACTTCTAGTATAAAACTCGAGTTGAGGTCACTCATTCGATTCATCGAAATCATTGCATTCTTGTAAATTAGCAAATTATCTAAAAACTCAGTGAGTGCCTGGGAGTCATCCTGTAATTGACCACCATTACCCTTAACAGCCTCGAATAATTTCCCTGCAATCATCGAGGGTCTTCCAAACCTTTGACGTAATATGCTCATAGCCTCGTAGTAGCCCTCTTTCGGCTTCATAAACTTACAGCACTGTATAGCTCTTGCAGCATCTCCAGTGCAATATCTCATCAAATACATTAACTTCAATTCATCATTTAATAGAAAACTATTCAGCATCATCTCAAACTCCTTTACAAATTGTAAATATACAGCCGGGTTTCCATCAAAACACCGTGGTTCTAATTTAGGGAGTTTGATGTTCCTATTATCCCTGAACGGCGAAACAGTAACATCAACCATGTCATGCTTAACATCAGACACATCGTTACAATTAACAGACAAGTCACCATGACTTACTTTCCTGTTTGTATCCAAGACACTCTGTCCCTTCTTTGACCCAGGCATTGTTGAACTTGACCCAATTCCAAAAATGTTCCAGATATTGCTTGTTCAAAGAGGACTTGACCGGCACCAGGAAAAATGAACGGCGACTATCCAAACTTTCACCAACTGTTTGAATCCGCCAGATCTGTTTCTATCGTCAGAAACTGTCAATCACGTCTCATAAACCGTTAATGCCCAGCTCTCGCTACGCTCGGGCCCACGCTGTTCTTCGAAGATTTCTCAGAAACGCTCAGTTATAACGGACGCAAAAACCAAAACACTGATCTGCCGCTTTAGATTTGTTTATTGTTACACCAACATATAAAAGGAATAAGCGAACTAAGGTCTGAAAACAAATATTACAATAATAAATCTCTGTATTACTTCTGACGATGTTTCACTCTTCTTTCTGAACAGCGACCGATGAGACGATGACTGTCGTATTGATGCCTCCGCGAAAATTGGGGAAGTTGATTTTGAGCAAACAACCAAGAATTGATCGTTCAATCTTCAACTCCATTGACAAGTGGTTTGCAGATTTCTTACGAAGACGCAGAACCTGGCATTCAGATACTGAAATGCTGCACGCCTGTAGACAGATTGCTATAAGTTTGACAATAGGCACATTGTCTGGTATGTTATATCCCCGGTGATCCACCAGCTGTTTGATACGGTCGAATTCCCTCTGCGAGTCTTACAACCAGACAAACTTTGACTCGCCTAATAGCCCGTAGAGCATAGCCAAAACTTTGTTAAAGCGTTTCGAGGAACTAACTTCGGAACGCTGCTATCCTCAAAACTTTCTTAATTTCCCCTTCTAATTCGTGGGCTCGATGGACTTGACGTTAAAATCTTTCAGGTAGTGGTGTTATCTTGCCACTTTTCGTCCTTTATCCTAAAAACGTTACGTTCTTCTTAGCAATCTTAGATTTCACCTTGTTAATGCGTTGACCGAATTTTTGATGCGTTTTAGAACTGCCTTCACGTGCTCTACGTGGTCCCTCTCTCTCGTACTGTGTATCACTAGACCACCTCCATAATTAGAAGTCAGTATCTCTATATTTCTTGATGTGGTCCATTGAATCATTAGTTATCACATTGTTACCACAAACTAAAGACAAAAAGACAGCAACCATGTAATTTAACCTTAAGCCAAATTAATGTAATTTAAATAATGCTTATCCATGCCTGTACAACAGGTGTGTCCTAAACAAGTAGGAATAAATATGTACATTATTATATTATCATTACTAAATATGCTCGCTAATCGTTTGCGTAATTTATCATATCGATGATGCCGGAAATTGGCGTCCCCCATGCACATAAATGAGAGTATATTATTATTATCAACTTGGACATTCCTCACAGTCTTAAGCAGCAACTTCATTAATCGCCTAGAGTGAATGGGACGCCTGACAATCCAAAAGATATGCGTTTAAACCAATGTTGTTACCACCCCACAAAGAAAGTGGTCTTGTCCTCATCTCCTTGTTTTATTGGCAGTTACCGGTACCCTGATCGCAGATCTAACCTGTGAACAGCTTCGCACTTTGTAAGCAACCTATAGTTTCTGCTCTGTTTTGCGTCGCACACGGTCTCAGATCTGTTAAGCTGTTCAGCTGTCTGAAATCAACACAAAGTCTGTATTTCCCGTTGCTTTGCTTCATTAATAGCACTGGAGAACTGACTATATTGGCTATCGGCCTCTTCAATAATTTTGTCCTCAAACATCTCATAAACCTGTAATGCGACCTCGCTTTCTAATTGACACGAAGCTCTTCGAGTTATGTATGGCCTCATTTGACCGCATGTCACTCACTTTATCACAGTAACCGCACGAATTTCCATCTCCAGTGAAAGGATGCTTGTATTTGTTAAGTAACTTCACTACACTTAGGACTTTGGTTACTGCAATCCCTGCTACCTCACTATTCTCATGCATGCTGAAACACCCATACTTCGAAACCACAACCCTTTTCTCCACGTTAATCACTGCATCTGCTTCTCGCAAATAGTCTACCTCAAGGATTGTTCGGCGCGAATCAGGTACAACCAGTTATGGAAACGTAAAGTTATCCTTCCAATACCAACCCTGTAGTCTGCTACTCTCGCGATTCTTAACACGTAGCTGCCAACTCTCTGCATCATCAACGAACACTGCCTTATAGTCTCACATAAGTTCTTATCTAGGAGTGAGACTACTACCCGTGTGTCAATCACACACCAACTGGCGGTCATTTACGCGCAAATTCGAATATATGTCCCTATTCTCAATTGCTCCAATTACCTCTAATGTTGGACAACAGAAATAAGGCACGCTACACCTTTTAAAACCTTTTTTCTGTCATTTTTCTAGGCAAAGGTTTTTCCAGCGCCCCAGTTTGCCACGTGCAAAACAGCGGTCTCTCCTCACGCTAAGTCTCATGACCCGGAATCGGGACGTAGCACTGACGTCGGTGGCACAGTGGTTAGGACTCCCGCCGACCATGCACATGGTCCGGGGTTCGAGCCCACGCCGACACACACCTGATATCTATGGTCGGCCCGCGAATTTTGGGCTACCGATATCCATGCTGAAAATTCCACACTTGTACCAAAAATACAGTGTGGAATCAAGCTGTAATCAAAAATTAAAAAAATTAAATAAAAAATATTGCTGTCTACAATTTTTGCCTTGCAGTTAGCTGTCACTGCGAGCTATTTCGATTTTCCATGATTTCTGGGAATCCGCCAAAGTAGTATACGAAATGTATCCTTCCCGCCTTTTCAAGGGGTGGACATCGGCAGAGCGCCGCGATTTACTGACGACTTGCACTACTTTCAGTGTTATCTAAGGTACTACGGACTCTTAGTGATTATCCTATCAGGCAGTACCACTAGCGGTCTCCTACATGAAGCACAATATTGTTTCCGGAGAAATGAGTCTTTTGTGAAAATTTTTTAGCATCTTGGAACGACTGCACATATTTCTAGGATATGAATGTTCCACTCCATCCATTAATTCCCTTATTCTCGAAGACGTTTGACACAGCTAAACATGATGTTTTCCGTCAGAAAAGTGCGGCTTGAAACATGCGCAAGACCATATCTTTAGTTGCTCAGTATGGTCGCCCCGTCAACACTAAGAAGTGACATCAATCTTTCGGAAAGAATCCAGACGCATATTACCAAAGGGCTGGTGGTTCTCCAGAATAAACCATGCGATGAAAAGCCACAGAAATTACGTCTTCCTAGACTCAGCGGCATAGATTAAGGGTTGACCTGATTACTACTCACAAAATTACAAATGAATAAAAGCACGCAAACATAGGTGTTCTGTGAATTGGTCATCATGGGCTTCCTCGTGGCAGTCCATAAGGATAGAGCATTGGAGATCAAAGACTCGAGTGATCTCCCATTTCTTTCTATTTAGAGTTTGCTGCCTGTAGAAGTCTTCACCGGTAGATGCAGCTAATAGACCGTCGGTAAGAACCTTCAAGCAGAGGCTTGACAATCACGTGGCGACACAAGGATTGCGTCCCACCTCACTATTATTGGGTATATATTTAAGGTCTTGCCTTACTACTGCATATTCGCATTCTATTACTTACTATTCGCATATTCGCATATCATTCTTCTTACTACCCTCCCAGGTCATTCGCTCACTTAACTGCTGATGAAGTTTATTTCTGCCTATATCCTCTTTGTCTTTTTGTACGTTTTTTAAGCTTACACAATTTGCACTTGTTATATCCACTATTAATATCTCCATTTTCGACTAAAGGTGAAAGGATGAAGTTTATTCACAGCAACAACACGGCCCTAGCACACTAGGAACCAATCGCTGAATTACTCCCACAGGAGACAATCCAATCTACGAAAGTAAATTTTAGAACAAGCTACACAGCCGTCTACCGGAAAGCAGACGTAAGTATTTACTTTATAACAAAGAATCAAGTGCGCATACGTCAGTTCTGTCTGCATTGTTTCGTAAAAGCAAGAGATCATGTGACATAACAATCTTCGAATTAGTGCCACCTTTATCTGGTGGGTATTAGGACATTTCAATAAATAGGTCTAAATATATTAGCATGATATCATGAAAATTCAATTACATAGGTCTAACTTTTGTACTTACTGCTTCCTTCAATCCACTATACTTTGTAGACATTGGTGTGAAGTATTATTTTTGGATAAGCGTGCACGAAGTATAATGCATTTCAAGATTATAATGTCAACGAAAATATGTGTGTCATGAAAAATCTCATTTAGCAAGTATCCGGAAAAAATGAATTGTCATCAAACCTCCACGACGACCAACTACAAAGCTACAAATACTGCGTATCTAACAGGCAAACCAGCATGCATACAGGTAATTAAAGCAGAACACGAACTTTGCAGGAGAGCGTTTATTCCACCAAATCGACTTTTAAAAAGTGTGGGGGTACAGTCTTAGGATAAAACAGTTTTACTGGGCTTCATTAATGTTTAGGCTCTGCAACTCCTGTATCTCCTGGTCCAGGCAGTTGACTCCCGGGTGTCTTTCTGCAAGTACAGAAAATAAAATAATATAAATAAAGTAAAAACAAATAGTGTGATAAAATGGGTTTTGTTTCTCTTACAAGTATATGCAACAATTTCACTTTGTTAAAACAACATCGAATGTTCCTTTAATTCTTTCAGTAGTGGAGTCTGCAAGTTGAACCGCCAGTTTCAAAATATGGAGCCCCAGCTGTTTTCGTTGGATGGGTTTTTCGCTGAGTTTTCGAAGTGCACCACGCTGGTGAGAGTTTGTTTATTGTAATCTAACAGACTAGCTTCAGTCAATATCTCGTAGCACTGTTAAACTGGGCTTTACTCGTAACCCTGTAGCCTTGGGTTGTGAATTCTTACAGATGGAAGAGGCTTATGCTGGCCTACCTACTGTTTACAACTCCAGACGCATGATAAAGCAGATTAAAATTTGTTTAAAATCGTTGCAAGATGTGTCGAACCAGTCTATCCCTTCTGTTCGGCCATTGTTAACACGAATTGAACTATTTGGGATCCTGACCTCATGTTTGAACCTTGTGAGTTTCTGCATATTATATTTCTTTTCCAGCTGACAAGGCCGATAAATTACTTTGAAAAGTGAGTCTGGTTATGAGATATCAAATCGTTGTAGGCGACTTATCTGGATTTACCAGACGCGTAATAAATCTGAGCAAGGTATGAAGAAGACAGGTGTTATTAAATGGCATCACTTCGTAGTTTCTGCACGATCAGTATGCTTCGAAATCATTGGATAAAGTGTTTGGGAATCAGTCCAAATTAAAAGCGCACACTGGAAACTAATGTAGTGGGTTAAGTAGTCATAATCAGACAAAGGCTGAGGTCCGTTTCTTTGTACAAAGTATGAAATGTATGTGCTCCTGCCACATTTGTTAGGAAGTGACTGATAGAAAGTTGTAAGAACTGACTTTGTGACCAAGATTTAGTAACTACTTCTCAATGGATGATGCTGGATTTCTGTCCTTATTAAATACATTTGGATTTTCTGTGGCCTAATAACCATTCAAAAGCTTTTTTGGACGGCATTGGAACGTCATTTTGCTTCTAAACATGTATTTAGCCTGGCAACTGCAGGTGAACTTTAAGATGTATTGAAGTATAGTTCAGTCTGATCCTAGGCACAGGAATTGAAAATCTTCACGGTGTAAAGAAAAGGTATGTGCTGTAGAATGTGTGCTTTATGGTTGACTGAAGCCTCAGAGCTTTTATCTGCATGATTTAATCAACCTTGTCTGGTAGTTTTATGAAGACGCATTCTCTGCCATGGAAACTGTACTTTAAACGATAATCTTTGTTGTGACATCATTTGAAGCCTTTATTGTTTAATCTGCCGAAGCTAAGAGTCACGTTAACATAGTAAGCATCTTGCTTTTGGTAATATTCTTATTAGTATACTTTACAAAATGAATTTCATTCCGAATTGAGTCACTTAGAATGGATGATTCAATGCATCACTAAAAATGTTGAGTCGCATATCTAAACTTTATGAATAGTCCATCAACGTGTAGAGAAACCGCTATTTATTTAAAAAAAAATGTGCTTCACTAAAGACTTCATTTAACTACAAACTTTTGACATTCTAATAACCGGATAATTCAATGATGTGTATCAGTTAAATGCATTTCAAGTATTATGATTTCTACTAAACGTTATTGCCTGTTATTTTTTTTGAAGTTTGAAGTGTCGTCATCAATATGGAAAATAATGTTTACAATATCTGACAATTCTGGAAGATTTTTGGATGCTTCGTATGCTTTAGTAAACTACGCCCTTTCAAAAGTTTTCTCACACGAAGAAAACGTTTCGGTGTATGATATTTTGAAATCAGTTCGTAACGAGGTTCTAATGGTTCTTCAAAATAGTCAAGAGATTCTGGAGTCCTCACATGAAGCCTGTGTAACAGGTAGACTACCTACTCCACACGCACACTTCCAGTCAGTTATTATATCTTTAGGAAGGGCTTATATCGAACACTATTGTGATGTAAGTTCAAACTATCAAATTATAACTTCTTCGGTTATATTTTATTTTACCCATTAACTGTCATTCATCCCATAGAAAGGTAGTGTTCTAAAACACTGTAAATCCTACACATCAGATAACAGACGGTGATTTAGTATTATTTGTTGTTGGCCATTCTGAAATGAATTGTCATCTAAATGTTATCAGCCAACTGTATCATTGGTAACGCATAGCTACAGGTTATTCTTCAGGAAATGTTATTAACTGGAAGCTTGTTTAGTGCAAGTCACTGTTTAAATAAAGAATATTTGCAATAGATTCCGTTCTATGTAGGCCTGACACCTTGTTGATACTGAGATATGAAGATGGAAATATGGACAGGAATATTATTTCCTCTTGTTGTCTTAGTGATACTCATCTAACTAGTTAGGTTTTATACATCACCGAAATCTTGGTTTGATTACTTTAAGGGTTCCCCCTTTTTATTCCTTACTTATAAACTTTTACAATTATGATTTTAATTAAATAGTTCGGTATCCTGTTGTAATAGTGGCTACATGTGGACTGTATGACCTGTAAACGATAGTTCACTGAACGTTTGACGACTGTACAATTAACACTTTATCAGGTAGATTTTGTAAATAAGTAAAGTGACTCTCATTCGCTATTATATAGCAGCATAAAAACAAGAATGAGAGAAGACAGCACATAAAACAGTTTTTGAAAGTCTAGGAAATTGAAGATGAACTTCCTATTGAATCTCACTAAATGTGACATTATGATTTCAACCAGTTTGTTGGAGTTCGAACCCCAGTTCATCTTCCAAGCTCTTGAGAGCCAAGTATTATTAACTTTCATACCATGTGCCCATTAGCACATATGCGGTTTTCAAGTGTTAATTTGTAGGCATTAAATCAATTTCAGTTTTAATCACGAAATAACTTCAGAAGACCAGGATGTACTAGATAGCTGTTTCACTCTTGTATAGACCATAATCAGACATTATAGTAAAAATAACTAACAGATCGAAGATGAAATACGACAATATCGAGACGAGTTTTGTAAGTCATCAACAAAAAATAGTTCTGGTTAAATGACCTGCGAAAAATAATTCAGTAGATCCTTCAACTGTCTTCATAGTTTTTTTTTCTAAACTTGTTTTGACCTGACAAAGGGTAATATATCTTTCTAGACGAATAAATAAAATATAAAATGAAGTGTTGGAAATGCATTCAGACATAAATAGCTTAATTATAAAATATTTCATGTCTGAATGAATTTACGCAGGCTTACACGTATCTCCTACCGATATCTGCAAATGGCTATGAAGTCTAGGTCCACAGATGCCTGCTAATTGCTTTATTCCAGCTTATGACAGCGTCCAGTAATAGACAATATGGTGTCATTGAGATCAGTAGCCATATTACGGAGAACTCTTCGCTGATTTCTGTGCCTTCAATGAACTAGTGATTGGTGGCAGCGTATACAAGTACAAGGCTACATGGGTGTCACCAGACGGGCGGGCCAAAAACCAAATTGACTTCATCTCAATCTCAAGGAAGTGCAGGCGCAGCCTACTGAACACAAAAGTTAGAAGAGGAGCAGACGTTGGCTCAGGCCACTATCGTGTACAAGGGACAATCCAAATCAAATTAAAAGCTTTCGGAGAAACAGGAGCTGCGAATAGACCACAAGCCAAGTTCAACACTCAAAAACTGAAGGACCAGGATACAAAGGTGTTATGTACTGCTGCTGAGTGGTTAATAGTAGTTTTCCCCGTCGCCAATTATGTTATGTACTCGTCGAGTAGTTAATAGTCCTGACGCGGAAATAGGGAAATCAGAAGACCACCAGGTTTACGATGATACTTGTATTTTCCAGACAAGGAAAATAATTGTCACACAAGAGTGTGAGTGAAATGGCACGTAGTGTAAGAAACGTGGGAACAATTATGAACAAGTGTCTAATACAAAAGTATATATGAAAATGGCTAATACACGTGAACCAATAAATAGACAGTCTAGACATGATTGGTTGTAATGTCATGTGACAACAAGGTCATACATGTTTATTTAGTTAGTGGACAGACAAAAGCATATTGTCAGTTATAATGAAATATCGATCCATATACACATAGCAAAATATAATAGACTGTCACACGTCATGTGGCTACATATCATAAGGATATCTTCACTGCACGGATAAGGGAAAAAGCAGAGACACAAATCAACACTAGCGAAGAGGTCGGCTTCGAAAAGCACTGGGACAACTTGAAAACGGTGTGGAGTCAAACCTGCGTGGAAGTTCTAGGCAGGAAGAAGAGACAGGACAAACAGTGGCTCACTATGGACACTTGGAAACTAACAGAAGAGAGAAGGATAGTCAAACAAAAGATTATCCAGTGCACCGACGAGCAACAAAAACAGGAGTTGAATACAAACTACAATACGCTGAACAAAAGAGTGAAGAAGAGTGCCATGGAAGACAGAAGAAAATATTATGAAGCCATGGCAAGTGGAGCAGAACAGGCAGTAGGCAAAGGAGACCTCGCAACACTCCACCAAACAACTAGGTACCTTTCGGGCAAAAGTTCGACACAAATTAAGCCAGTGAAGGATCACAATAGGAAGTCAATCACCAAAGAGGTGGAGCAAAGGAAACACTGGGCTAAACACTCCAAAAGACTACTAAGTCGACCGCCACCTACAACTTGCCCAACAATACCAACAACAGAAGCAGAACTACCAGTTAACATCAGCCCCCCCCCTACGAGAACAGAAGTCCTGAAGGCAATCAAGATGTCAAAAGCTGGAAAAGCAGCAGGACCAGATGGAATCCCAGCAGAAGCACTGAAAATAGGCCCAGAGACAACAGCGGACTTGATGACGCCACTACTGGAGAAGGTGTGGAAAGAGGGCGAGGTACCCGAGGATTGGAAGAAAGGATACTTATTCAAACTGCCAAAGAAAGGAGACTTAAGTCAATGCAAAAACTGGCACGGAATTATGCTACTGTCCATCCCAAGCAAAATACTAAGCCGCATCATCCTGGAGAGAATCAAACAAGCCAACCTGGATGAAAAACTTTGACTGGAACAAGCTGGATTCAGGAGAAACAAGTCATGTATTGATCAAATCGCCAATCTACGGATCATCATTGAACAAAGCTTGGAATGGGAGTCACCTCTCTATCTCAACTTCATCGACTTTGAAAAGGCCGTCGACAGCGTCGATCGAGAGGTGATTTGGCAACTACGGAGTGCCGCCAACAATTATACACCTCAGCCATCCAACAGTTGTACGACAATGCTGCATACTAAATAATCCACGACGGGAGACTCACGGAATCCTTCGAAGAAGTGAAGACGGGAGTAAGACAAGGCTGGCTGGCTACCTGCTGTCACCAATGATTTTCCTGATTGACGTAGACTTGATAGTGCGGCAGACAGCAGGTCGGTCAACGAGTAGACAAGCATAAAATGGACCCACACAAAACACTTGGGGGATATGGACTTCGCCGGTAACATATATGTGTCTGATTTCCCACAAACTGGAAGATATGCAAGTGAAAAGCAACAAGTTGACGGAAGAAACATCAAAGATAGAACCTCCTTCAGGTGAACACAGAAAAAACAGATTTGGTGATGAAGATTCCTGGCCAACAGCAACAACAGACAACAGTCAGCATGAATGGGAGGAGTCTGAGAGAAGCCACCCGCTTCACCTACCTTCCTAACTGGGGAGCATCGTTTCAACTACAGGGGGACGAAACTGACGAGAAGAGAGAGGATCGGGAAAGCGAGAGAAGTTTTCATCACTCTCAAGTCTTTGTGGAGGTCAACAGCGCTCAGCATGAAAATGAAAATAAGATGCGAATTTTCAACTCCAATGTTAAGTCAGTGCTACTTTATGGATCAGAGACTTGCACTGCGCGTCACGAAGAACACTCCGAACAAACTGCACACTTTTATCAACAGCTGCCTTCGCTCAACACCACTCAAAATCAGATGGTCGATCAGAAAAGATCAGCAACAGGGTGGGATCTCTGGCAGTTAACGAACGAACTCAGCAGAAAACAATTGTGCAACAAATATGAGGGAAGAAATGGAGGTAGATTGGCTGTACTTTGAGAAAAGCATCAAGTGGCATCACACGCCGGCCCAATGCTCAAGTGGAACTCGAATGGGAAGCAGCGAGTTGGTTGTCAGTGAGAGGGGGACATGGAAGATGTCATGCAAAAGGGAGATGAAAGCATGTGGGCAGACGTGAAAGCAGATGAAAACGTTGGTGGTGAACCGAACGCAATGGGGACATGTGGCTGAAGCCCAATGTTCCTCCAAGAATTAAAGGAAACAATAATAATAAGCTGCTAATCGATAGATTATGATTAACACAATATATGCCTGCCTTATATACCGTGTCAGTGATTGGTGTCCTGTATAGCTCAGTATTCCTAATAATTCTTTTTCTTCGTAATCAGTTCTGTATGACAAGGAAGGAGACTTTTCGGTAGCTTTTACTTAGCTACTTAACTAAGCTGTGATAAAAACGCACAATATCATCCATGTTTATGCTTTTTAGTTCCTTCACATGTAAGTTAAGAGTTTACTCAATGTGACTTTTGCATAGTACACATAACCGTTTTTTAGTCCTTAAAATTTCGTTTCATTGTGTATATTTTGTGTGGCATGTAAACAAGCATCATTTTTTTTGGCGATATAGCTTAATGATTAGTAAAATGTCCTTTTATTGTTGTTTAAGTGGCCTGCTTTCTCTGCCCGTTTGGACCTTATTCGACTGGATCATCTGGAGTTTTTCAAGGGGAAATCGTGGGCTTCTGTGTGTGCTCGTGGCTACTTCTACTGGTTTCATCTTCATGCTCGCTGTATATTTGGTGGTAATTTCGAACTACCCACTACCGTAGATTGCTCAGATACGTACCAAAATTTTCCACCACCCTCTCTATCCCCATTACATGCTGCAGCTGTTGTCCGTATGCATGGTCAAACCCTGGTAAAATATATGCGTCAATCTTGTGATGAAAAGTTGCAGAGTCGCTACAGTTCTGATAAGAATATTAAATCTTCGACTGTTGAGGAAAAAGAAAACGAAGATCCAGCCAGTAACCACAATAAAGTAAAGTCTCCATTTTCAGACCCAGATTTAGCAACCACTGCTTGGTCGTCCACTTTATTACCAGGTATAAGTCTATCTTATTATCTATGAGATTTTGCTAATTAATTTTGGTATTATTTCATACGTTGTCAAGAATCAGGGGTTGGAAACACACTGTTTTGTGGCTCATAGTAATTCACAGTGATGTAGATGTGCTTATTGCTTGTCATTTTCAGATTCTTAAAATTTTCATGGATCATTCGATTAATCTCTCTGCCAGTCATCATCCATTGTCTCAATAGGTTTCTTTTCTATACTTTTTCTCGGTGCAGCAACTTATACTCATGCATTTCTCCACTGAGTTCTACATTGCGATTCAGCAAGTCAGAAAATTTTTCTTGAAGTGATATTAAATCTCACGTCGAACCAATTGGAAACAACGACGGTTGCAATAATTTTCAGTTCTGTTAGGAGTATTGTTTTTCACCTCTTCGTACTAGTACATTTTTAAGCATCTGCATACATTGGGATTTTTATTTTTTTTTAAATTGTACACTTGCTATCAATGTATATACTGAGGAACAGTGTGCAAATAAGTAGTCTGCATCAATGCTGTATGGTGTGTATAAGTATTCTAATAAATCGTTTGTTGCAACATAACTTCGGTGCAGATTATTTACTCTTTCGAATGTTTTGTAATTAAGTAGGAAACGATTTTATATTTAAGTAATGCAGAGCGATACGAAGTGTATACATGGTGAAGTAGGGTCAAAATCATATATTCATGACTGCGGAGAAATGATGTATTTTTCGATGGTACTTATAGTCTTAATGTTCATTTCATAGAGAAAGTAATCTATTTGAGAATGAGGTGAATTACTTTTTTTTATTAGTCATTCTGTAAGAATGCTTTTCTCACATTTATTTACTTTCATGTTTTATCTAATAACTTTTGAAAGTCGCTTATAGAATTGTCAGTGTCATTTTTATTCTGGCTTCCTTCTAAAATTTCCTTACTAATAAACAACACGAATAATTCTGTCTTATTTGTATTTTTAGACAACGAATTACTCAATTTGTGGTTGGGGACAAGATTACTTTTATATGGCTGTCGTCAAACAGCTGAATTATATACTCTTCTGGGAGTTGTTAAAGAAGCTCGTGTGTATCAATTTGAATTATTATGTATCAGTCAGCGATTCCATTTATGCAGTTAGTAAGTTGCCTTGCTGTTGTTCTTGGTCATTTCTTATTTATTCAGAGCTAACAGATTTATTGGTTGTCATATCAAATTCTGTGGAACTTTAATTGGTGCTAACACTGATACATTTTTGTTTACTGGTTGATGCACGGTTTATTGCTTACAATCACACTTGACTCAACTACCAGTAAAAACTGCCTACTATCATTGATGATTGGGGTAGACTCAATCATGTTGCATACCATAACTTGGGGAATGAAAAAACAGGAATACGTTGGGCCGACTAGAAGACTCTAGGAGATGATTACTTTGCGAACGACTTATATCTGATGTCACAGACTCAGATCTACATGCGAAAACCAGCAAATTGGTAAGAGAGGCAGCGAAAACAGGACTTCAGGTAAACATAGAGAAGACATAGGTGATAAAGCTATTTAACCAACAGAAGCACCGATCATTATCAACGGGAGAAATTAGAAAGGGGTTATCTCCTTCACTTTTTTAGGCAGTGTGTTTTCTACTACAGGCAACACAGATAAATGTGTCAAAGGCGCAGGGTGGGAAAGGCAAGACAGACTCAATAATTTGAAACCAGTCTGAAAATCTACTGCACTCACCATAAGGAACAAGATTCCAGTTTTCAACGCTAATGTCAATTTAGTGCTTCTATATGTTTTAAAGAGTTGGCGTATTACGAAAGGCTTTTCCAACTGGCTGCAAGCTTTTATGAACAATTACCTTTGCTCGATAGTGAAGATCAGATCACCAGAAACAATTAGCAACAAGAAACTTTGACAATGCAACTGCCAATAACCTACTGCCTAACAGACATGTCGAAGGAAATGGAGATGGATTAAGCCCACTATGTGGAGATCGTTGACTAACACCACACCGAGTCCACGAATTGAAACCCGAATAGCAAACAATGAGTTTTATGTTGGTCCGAGGGTGACAATGAAATATTGTGGGGAGGAAATGGAAGCTCATAGGTAATCATAATGCCAGCTTCAAAGGACCCCAGAGAACAGAATAAAACAAAGATGTGCTGTTGAATCCCTATGTTCCCCTCAAAACTTAAGGAAATAATGATATTGGTAACACTACCTATAAACTTATCACCTGTTTTTGTAACTTGTATTTATGTGAACTTTTGAACTATTGTGTTTTCTGAGTTCTATGGCAGGTAGGTGTACCCCTCTGATAATCAGAAAAGCAGCCTTCTACCCTTTTCATTGGAAGAGATAGTGAAAAAATCGACTTTAAATATTATGTATTCTGACTAAATCTACCATGCTATGAAGATGACTGTAAGGTTTTCTATATAACATCCCTCAGAGTCCATCAGTTCGTGTAACTAGTTACAAGTGGAAGTGTCTTAGGCTTTATAGACATTTTCAAATTTCCCAACTTCGAATCCACATTACGGTAATCGAAACTGGTGTAATGTGTTCACAATTCACTTTGTGAATGTCTGGGTGTTATATTGCTAGTTGTCTTTATCTTATAACTATGAACACAGCATTTAGTTCTGCGATAAATATTGCACTGTTCAGGTGAGGCTTAGATGTAGAAAAATGCCGTGGTACTTACGGTTATCTTTTCGTGATCTGTGCTTACAAAAACACTGATAGTTGTTTAGGAGTAAAAAACAAATTTTATCAAGTTTTCAGCTTGCAGCAAAAAGCAAAATATCCCAACGTAGTCGTCAGTAGGTCATTTAAGTCTTCAAGTTAGCAAGTCGAGTAAGTTGGAAAACATCAGCAGCATGTATTGAGTTCTGTATGGTCTGGCCGATTGAGTTAATCGTCTCGTAAAATTTCTACTGAATTGACTAATGTACTGAGTTGCAGATTGTTCTATTAAACTGATGTACATAGTTGAAAAACTAGCGAGTCTATTTGTGACAGTCAGATGATTGACCAGGCTTGCCTAGTATCTCCACAGTCATACACAGACTCAGTGGGGTTTAGGAAAGGTATATTCGAGAGAAATAATCAGTATTGATACGTAGACCAGATTATCAAATCTACATTTCCTGACAGCTCCTGGAACACAGACATCCTATGATAACCATAATTTATACCCTAATGGCAACATTCGAATTCGTTGATCCAGAGTTGTGATAGTATTTTTAACCAAGGCATTCTACTCGAACACAAGTAGACAGTACTGTGGCTTAAAGAGAGTTGTCACCTCAAGCGTTCTCAGCTAAGTATTGCCCATTATGGATACTTAGTCCCCACTTTTACATGCTTTTGTTAAATGCTTACTGATGAAGGTGAGTCGTTTGAACTTTGATGTAGTTAATTAATCAAGTAAGTGATAGAACACTCAAACAATATAATTCTCTTGGTTAAATGCACTGAAAAACGCGTAGTCTTTTGAACTGCTTTAGTAAAAACCGTTGGTATACTTAACATATAAAGTTTGAAACAGTACTATAGAACTCATCTGCACCAACTCCTATTTTGAAAATAAGGAGTGAAATGATGAAATATGTTAAGTTGGGAGTTTAACAGCTCCAATGCAGTGGTTGTTGCTAAAACCTAAGCATCTTCAACTTTAGGTGTCATATCGGGCTGTGCGACGTGGTTAGTAAAAGTAGGATGAATAAAAAGATGACATGTTTCCGGCTAGATGGATTCACTTCTTATCGACCTTCAACTTTGTGAGAGTTCCATGAATCTTCTTTGAATTTTCTCGTCATCATACGCATGTTTGGCCTTCTGTAGTATGGTCGCCTTATGAAGTTTGACAACTTGTGAAATGTTGCAACTTTTGTGAAGTTCATTGTTGATTTACCATTTCGTCAGTCACTGCTTAATATATAGTCTAGTAGTACTCTTTTATGTGATTATCTTGAAAATTAGGATCACAAAAATGTTAATTTTATTCTACTAATTTACCTAATTGTTTTATTTTTCAGGTTCTATTTCCATTCAAATTTAGTCTTATTTTCTGTACCTTTATGTTTTAGCGCTCAAGTTGCCTTGAATTTAATAGCTCATCAAGATTTATTTGCACAAAATCGATGGGCTTTCGAGTTACGTCTACGTCAATTAAAGCATATTGCAAGATGTCCAGTGTCCCTTGAAGATATATCCAGTAAGAGATTGGAACAGGTAGCCAGAACTAATTCAAAAGTGAGGTCCAATCCTGAAGGTTTTCGTGAGACTGATGAGTCCGCTTTTATTCGTTCAAAAACGTTCCCTAGTAGGTCTCTATACAGTGGTGATGGTGGCGAGATGTTGCCTAAGAGAATGAATGAAGGGGATTGCTTATCACGAGATGAAATTTCTGATGGATCCAATGTATTACTAACTGGTGGTCATAACAAACATTTTAGTTCACTATTTTATGCCAGCCCAACTTGGCGTTCATTTGCAGACAAAAAAGTCAATGCAACCGATATGTTTCCCAGTGCTATACAGATTGGCTCAGCAATTGCTGGGAAACGGCTAATTCCAGATTGGAATTTATGGTATAACGAGGGTGTGTATATACCGGCTTCTAAACACTCTATCTTCGAAAATACGAGTTCCTCCTGTTTAAGTGTTGGTGGTTTACCAGTTGCAACCTGTGTCTGTTCCATTCTCAACGGAGTAACGTGGCCTTGGTTATCTATCGTAACGCGTTTAGTCCGAAACAATCTCTTAGCAGTATCTCACTATTTGCCTGCTTTATACACTTTTGCACCAAAACCTACAATTCCGTCTACGAAAGCTTGTAATCAGGTATGTGATTTTATAATATTTTTGAGTCGTCTTATTTATTTATCTTGTTGCTTAACTTGTAATTTATCAGCAAATGTATGAATGTTGTCTCTGCGTTGTGTACTTCGCGATGAGTTAATGTTAAAGTCAGGACTCCTACGACCTGTAACACCATTCATCATGACATGTTCTGAAACTGGGTTTCAGTTCAATCGTCAAATACAGTGTCGCTTTAAGTAGTTTTTTTTATTGTTGGGAAAGCGACCGAGCACTTCAGTGTCAGTTCAGATTTCTGTTTCATACGACAGCATAATTTCATTCTAGCAGTCTTTACGCAAAGTCTATCACCTGGACCGCATACAATAACTGGGTGAAAGTCAAATGTGACTCAAGGTCTGATTTCTGATAGAAATATTGCATTTTTAATCTTAACTACCTGCACTTTTAGCTTTACTGTTAATCAAGTAATGGGAGTATTTTGGATGTTATACACTAGGAAAACGAAGTTGTCTTCATTAAGAGATTGTAGGGATAGCTCCCATCACCTTGTAGGTGCGATTTCGAACTTTGTAGCAGAATGTTGCTTCGTGGACGAGTAGTTGTCTGTTTCCACCCTGATGAATTAAATCATTAAAAAGAATTACTCCTGAAATACATGACTCAGTGTCCGTGTGTGCCTGGGACTGATTGGACGTAGAGGGGGGTAGACTAACTAAGAGTTTTAGTGTGGCAGAAGAGGTTGAAGTGTGAAGTCTGTTGCTCTGTTCAGTCTGTCTCTGTCTGTTTTCGACATAGAACTTTGCACAAATGTGCGGAAGTTCAAGTCGCCACATTCCGTGTAGCACGCGAAGCAAGAGAAGAAAGTACAAGAAAAGCATAATAGAAACAGTGAGCAGAGGTGTGAGACAAAGGAGTAATAAAGAAATACAAAACAGTTTCATTGAAGATCATAAGTCACAGGGAGTGGATGCATCTGCGCCACTGAGAACGGTTTTGAGCCATGTCACCAATTGTTTCCAACCATAGATTTTTACCGTCCCGAGGACCCCAGCCTGGAAGTCTACACCTTTCTACGTGGCTTAGACCAACTGTTGTGGATTTCATTGACTGATGCCAAGTTTTTGTTTGACCGCCGCTAGCTTTTTTCCAGCCTGACCCTATATCCGCTAACATTGCCCATTGTCGAGGGAGGCGATGGCTTGGCATACGTAACACATGTCCTAACCATCTCAGTCTTTGTAGCTTCACGACTTCGTCGATTGATTTCCCCTGTTTACCTAGAACTCTACGCCTAACCTCAATGTTGCTCACCTTATTATGCCACTTTACACGGGAAATAGAGCGCAGGCACCTATGATCAAAGACAGCTAGTCTTTTCATGTCTTCCACTCTCAGTGGCCAGGTCTCACAACCATAAAGGAGGACGGAGCGGACTGATGAGCAGTACACCCGCCCTTTGGTCGATAGTCGAATATCTCGTCTACGCCAGAGTCGGCGTAAACTAACAAATGCGAAACGAGCCCCTTGTATTCGTGCTGAGATTTCGTCAGAGATCAGCCCGTTGGGGCTGATGGTACTTCCCAAATAAGTGAAGCGGTCAACGTGCTCTACCACTTCACTTCCTATTTTTAAACTAGGCGTCGATGTAGTCCAGTCCTGTAACATCATCTTGCATTTGGCGGGAGCGAATCGCATGCCAAACATTCGTAGATTGCGCTCAAGGTGTTTAGAAGACTCTGCATTTCGTCAGCGTCTTCGCCTAGAAGGACTATATCGTCTGCATATTCCAAGTCAACGAGATTATTCCCCGGTAGCAAGTCAATCCCTGAGTCGCTGAAGTCACCTAGGGTTAAGTCCATTAACACATCTATGATGAAGTTGAATAGAAAAGGAGATAATGGGCATCCTTGACGGACACCACTGGTCGTCATCAGTTCAGATGACAGCTCGCCGTAAGCCCTCACCTGGCTGTATGAGTACGAGTAGAGTGCCTTAATCAGTGCAATATATTTTCTTGGAATTCCCTTTACAGCCAAGCATCTCCAGAGAACTTCCCGATCGACAGAGTCGAATGCTGCCTTTAGGTCAAGAAATATAATGACTGTTGGACGCCGGTAGGAATGCCTATGTTCTAGAATCTGTCGGAGGGTGAAGATATGATCAATACACCCTCTTCCTGGTCTAAAGCCAGCCTGGCTCTCTCGTGTTTGTGCCTCCCATGGACCACTTAGTCTACGCATGATTATTGAGCCTAGGACTTTAGATACCATATTAGTCAAGCTAATCCCTCTGTGATTATCACAGGAAGACTTGTCTCCCTTCTTGTATATGGGGATAATCAGTGACTTACACCAACCCGATGGGACTTCTTCTGATTCCCAGACGCTGCCTAGTACCTCAGTTAATCCGGACAGTAAGCTGTCTCCACCGTACTTAAATACCTCTGGAGTCATTCCATCAGGTCCCGCTGCTTTGCCTAGTTTCAGATTGGTGACAGCTTTAGTAACCTCAGTTAGTGACGGAGGACCTGTGTTTATATCCCATTCAGGGAGGTGTTGGATGCTCGGAAGGTTGAGCGTGGCTGTGGGCAAATTAAACTGCTCCTCATAATGCTCTTTCCAACGATCCAGTCGTCTATCCTGGGAGCTAATTATAGTGCCATTTTTTCCGAGATTGTCTCACTGATGATTTGTCTTCTCCCACCCGTTTCCCTGATGAGTCTAAATAGTTGCCTGGTGTTACCTATCCTCGAAGCTTTCTCCATCTCTTTGGCTTTTGTCGCCCACCACTGTTCACGGTCCTTGCGGAGACTTTTCGTAAGTTTCCTCTTGTGCAGCTTTCGCTCCTCATTGAATTCGGAGCTCGCCGGAATAAGTCTTCTAGCATCTATCAGGATGAAAATAATATCACAGAATCAGTTAGAAGATCGCAGAGACTTGCAAGCAAACCGAGACATCATTATAAATATGCAAGGAGACATTCGACATGTGGTGATTGACAATTTCTATCTCTGTATTTTTTAAGTACTGGACTGTTTCGCTACAGCTGTTCAGTTTCTACGTGAATCATCTTTCCTTAATATTTTGGAAATTAGCCGCTTTCCTCACATTATCCACATATCCATACTCAATAAGGATTGTAATGATTCAACTGTAGTATTCACTCGTGAAATTTACAACCGGAATCTTCGGATACCCTCTCTAACCACGTGGAACTCAGGACTTTATCCACAGCAAACTCTGTAAAGGAAAGTTTGACTTTCTTTTGCGATATATATCTGTTTATCGTTGTTGTTCTGACACTTCGATAATACAACTATTTTTTCTTATATCCTCAAGACTTTTTTCCGGAAATTGTGAAAATTCTTGTTTCTGTAATGGTTAAGACTATCAAACGTGAAAGTACCACTAGGAGACTGAGATCTAATACTAGCCAACCATCTGAAGGCCTCAGCTCCGTTGACGATTCTACACTTTTTACACCAGCCACACCCAGAGTTATGGTATCTGATATCATGGAGGAACTGACAGAGAATGCGGCTTGTAGCAAAAATGACTTATTGACACTTCAGAAGTCAATAGCAGAACTACAGAGCAAGTTTGACAGCATTATGCCTCTCATGCGACTGTGCAACCCATCACAAAACATCTGTCTTGAATCACCTATCAAATCCGAGCGCATAATTGACTATATGGCTGAAGAAGCTGTTAAGAGGATTATGTCTTCACATAACATCTCGGCCTATAACATTCCAGACAGAGAGCCTTTTGCCAAACTTAAGACTTCGTGTCTAAAGGCTTGTAATATGTCGTTGACAGAATGTCAGGTTTTGCGTATTCGTAAGAAATCTGCAAACCATTCATGTCCGGTGCTTTTCAAGTTTAGGTCTACTGAAGAAGCCAGGAATTTTCTGAAATCTGGTAAGACGATAGGCTCTTCAATACCTTACACTAACATTAGGGTTGCACCTGACTTAACACCATGCCAAAGACGATGACGCTCAGGAACACTGAATGCTGATAACTCTAATAGGACAACTGTAAATGACGTTCCATGAGTAATTTCGTCTAGTGAAATACCTGAGGACCGTATGCATCAGACATTTTCACAGGCACAGACAAATATTAGCCAAGTATTATATAATGATACTGACGCTGACACTGAAATGATGGACATAGATGAGTCAACAGAACATAATGTTGAAATACATGGTTTTCACACTGACGCAAAAGTCAAGAGCCCGAAACCATCAAAACCCATCCCACTGGTGTTTCACCCATCCCCTTATAAGTCAGTTACTCCTCAGTCTGATAATTTACACACTGTGAAGTACCAGTCGAATGTAGCTACCCAAGTTGGCAAGTTTTCTAGGCGTTATGACAAACGTCCCATTTCCATTGAGAAAACTAAAGCTCATGAGGTGTCCAAGCAGCAGGAACACTACATAGCGAATGTGGTGGACCAAATTCCTAGGGGTAGGCCTAATTGGTGTCAAGTGGAAAGCCAATTATATCCAACCACTAATTCTAGACAAACAACACAGTGAGGTGGTAGGTATTATTCTGCGCATACACTACGTAAACCTCTTGTTATCCAGCCCATTTCTAATGTTCTATCAACTGAAAATTATAGAAAATCCCCCAAACATCGGCAACAGACCACAGTTAGCAAGCCAACAGACCCCATTCATACACCTTATGTATCTAGTAGGGAGCATGTGTCCATTTATGCACAAAACTTGCTATGGTCTGATGACTACCAGAAACAGATACCAACACTTCATTCTTATACTGGTAACAAATTACTGAATACTCATATCGGTTATACCTTCAGGTAGGATTTTCACCAGCGTCAGTTAACAGAAACGCCTGGCATCATGCATACAGCACGCATGATATCAGATCAATTCCTTGCTGGCATAGCGAACAGTCTACAGCTAGGGCAAGGCATATTTCCCGGGAGATAGCTGACACACTGTCGACACCAAACGCGGGTACTAATATTTTTAAAATATTATTATCTGATTATCATACAGGTGTCTCTCACTGCATACCCTATCCAAACGAAAGACCATCCCTGACTACCACCTCAAAGACCTACCTGAAGTCTTCCTATGATTCAAATATATTGGTAAATGAGTCTGATAACATGTATATAGAAAATACTCACGGATTATTTCATCAGGATGTTGTCCCTTCACTGAAACCACATATACAGTGTTTATATATTATCCTAGTAAATACGAGATCAGTTCTAAGCAAACACTTAGTACATGCAGACCGTCATTGATTATGATCACTGAAGCCTGGTGCACAAGTGAAATCTCCAATGACAGCCTAAGGGTTGACAGACACGCCCTTTTTCGAAGGGACAGAGAGAGGTCCTGGGGGTGGAACACTGATTTTCTGTGAACAATCCATGTGTGCAACCCAGTTTAGTCACCCAATTCTGTCAGAACTCAATAACTCGATCTGGGTCGAAATAAAAGTTGTCAGAAGTAAACCTATACTTGTGGGTTGTGTGTACCGACCCCCTTCATCCAGCAGAGAATATGATAATATGCTCAGCAATATTTTTCATGTTACAGCCAATCTTCCCTTCAGTTATAAAATTATCGGAGGTGATTTCAACATGCCAGAAGTACCATGGTCTTCACTCCAAGGACCCCAAAGGTATGATAATCTCCTGAATTCCATCGTCACAGGAGGGTGGACACAACACATAAATTCACCCACTAGATGCTCAAACATCCTAGACCTTGTTTTCACGAACAACATGACACCATCTACAGTAGATTTGGGACATGAATTTCCAGGTAGTGACCATAAAATAGTAGTGTGTTCTTTTGACATCTTTCCTGAGACAAAACGCAGAGATGAAGCTGGCCAGACACTTATGAGATTGCACACGCATGCTTACTGGGACTTGTATCAGCACCTAATTAGATGTTCTAATTGGGACTCGTACTTTTCGAACGAGTCCTTAGAGCCAATTCTTAACAACTTTTATCAGAATATTAACTCAATTCATGACGTCATTGCACCTGAGAAGATTCTTAGCTTCAGATTCCCCCTAAGCGATTATATTCCGATATCGTTTAGGAGAAGTCCACGAAAGCACTCAATAAAATACTACAGGTATCATGACTTATCATCATTAATTACTATTACGTCCCTTATCAATAGAATTGAAGAGTTGAGAAATATAGGCCTCAGAAACAAAGAAATGCAGGCCATTCAGGCACCGCATAACTCAGGAGAAATAGCCAAACTTTTCAAAAGTAGGTTGGCAAACTCCAGAACAGCATATCCGGAAATAATATATTTAGACGTCATTGCTTAAGAAAATACTGAGGTGATATGTGAATTGTTTAGCAAGCACTTCACCAGATTATACACCTTAGAGAACGATGAGGTCGCGGATTTCCCATGTAAAACAGATGAATATTTAAGTGATATAATTTTCACCACACATGAGATCGACAAAGCTGTCGCAAATCTTAAGCTTAGTAACACTATTGGTCCAGACGGTATATCTGTAGTACCCCTATACCAACTGTAAACATGCTTTTTAATCTAATTTGTATACTTGCATTATATGTGTATACAGACTGATTTTATATATACTTCGCAAATACTTGTCCATTCACTGTTGAATATTACCTTGACACAATTTCGAATTTGACTACTGCTTCAATACATATTCGTATTCTTCACAAGTGCCTTTTGATTTACGTTGTGGGCGTCGAGTAGCCACAACGTCTGCGCACATCAATAAGAGCGAAGAAATACATAGAATATATGTGTACAGCAGTTTAGTCAGAAAACGCACGCAACAAAATTGGTGAGCCCGACCCCGACGACCAATTTCGACAGCGACGACAAATTGGTATCCTTGACGATAACTGGTTCACCCTGACGACGAATTGTTGACCCCAACGACAAATTTCGACCCCGACGACAAATTGTCCATCGCAACGACAATTTTTTCACCTCGACGATAACTTGTTGACTCCAACGACCTTTTGTTCACCCGGACGCAGCATTACACTTGCTGGATTAATTAAACTCTAACTTTATCGGATATATATACATATAATAGACATTTCGAGGTCATTCTTGTGCTTTCTCATCGCACAACTTGCAGTAATCTGTGGTAAGCACCGCATTGCATGTTTTTCGGTTTTGCCATATTCTTGGTGTGCATAATCTTTGCTATTTTGTTACTGTTAAACCATTTTTCTACGAATTGTATCATGTCTTCCGATACCCTGATACCTTACAGCTGGGATCTGTTGGTACCCTTTCTCTTACTGTACCAGTTTTTAGGCCCAAAGACTCCCATCTTTGGTTTGCACGACTGGAAAATTATTTCACTGCCAATAAGCTTACGTCACAGACGGTTAAATTTGGCATATTGAGTACAGTACTACCAGACGAAATCGCCGAACAGGTTCGACAACACATAGTTCAGCCCAGCACAGACGCTCCTTACGACAAGTTGAAAGAAGAAGTACTTCGATGCACTTCACTTTCGGATAGGCAAGCACTCGATCGTTTGTTAAGCAAAGTAGAGCTAGGCGATAAAACCCCATCACAACTCATGAGGCACATGCAAAGCCTAGTAGCAGGAAGAGATATCGACAAACGTCTCTTTTACCAAATTTGGTTGCGACGACTTCCTGCAAACATTCAACAAGTTCTTGCTTACGGAGATGACGACATTGACATTGAGAAGCTTGCCAAAATCGCAGATCGCATGTATGAGAGGTCAACACCTCAATCTGTTGCTTCCACCAGCAGAATGCCAGACACTGACGACAGGATACAGGCTCTAGAACACAAAGTCAACACCGTACTGAGTCAGTTAGCAGCACTGACCACACGCACACGACCAAGCCGTTCTAGAAGCTCGTCTCGTCGACGTCTTTCTCGATCACCCAGCACGTCACGACATCACGATACTATTTGCTGGTACCACCGTAGTTACGGAGACAATGCACGACGGTGTCGTTCACCTTGCAACTTTCAGACTAAACCAAAAGATATATCGTCATGTATGAAAACTTCTACTGTTGGCAATCTACGATCTAGCAGTCGTTTGTTTTATGTAACAGATAGAAATACCGGTACTACGTTCTTAGTCGACACAGGAGCAGAGGTTAGTGTTCTCCCTCCGACTACGCAGGAACGTCAACATCCTGACCCTGCAGTTACGCTCCAAGCCGTTAATAAGTCTAATATTGTTACATATGGTAGTAAACGAATGACTTTAGATTTTGGTCTGCAGAATACCTACATTGGTCTTTCATCATCGCAGACGTTCCATCCCCAATCCTTGGTATAGATTTTCTACAGCAACACAAACTGCTAGTTGATCCGGTTAGTCCTAAGCTTATAGACTCGCTCAATAGAAGGTACATCGCTGGTACGATTAGCCGTGCATCATCGCTGAACTTGATGGTCACACGCAAACCAGCATCTCCATATACTGACTTAGTAAATCAGTTCCCTGACCTTCTACAACCCTCTTTCCGAGCAACAGAACTAAAGCATCAAGTGGTTCATCACATTAAAACCACTGGACCACCAGTTTTTGCACGTCCTCGACGCCTTGACCCAAACCAACTTAAAATCGCAAAAACAGAGTTCGATAAAATGTTAGAACTCGGCATTATTCGACCATCCAACAGCTCTTGGTCTTCACCGCTGCACATGGTACCCAAAAAGTCTTCTGGTGAGATACGGCCATGCGGGGATTATCGAGCTTTAAACAAGCAAACGGTACCTGATCGATACCCCATACCGCATATTCACGATTTCGCCAGCAACTTGCCAGAGGTTAAAATTTTCTCCAAAATCGACCTTGTCAAAGCGTACCATCATATTCCCATCCACCCGGATGACGTTCCAAAAACCGCTATCACCACGCCATTCGGCTTATACGAATTCGTGCGCATGCCTTTCGGGCTGATGAACGCCGCTCAGACATTTCAACGTCTCATCGACCAAGTACTCCGCGGCCTGCCCTTCGTCTACGCATACATTGACGACTTACTAATTGCAAGTGCAGACGAAACCGAGCATGTGAAACATGTGAGGACGGTGTTTGAACGACTTCAGAAATACGGCATGACTATCAATTTAGATAAATGCGAATTTGGTAAGAAATCACTGAAATTCCTCGGTCACTTGATTGACAATCAAGGAATTAGACCAGTCCCCGACGATGTACAAGCCATCAAAGACTATCCATTACCAGATTCTTTCAAGAAACTACGGCGATTTTTGGGTCTAGTCAATTTTTACCGGCGTTTTATCCCGAACTGTGCTAGAGTTTTGCAACCGTTGACCGACTGCTTACGTGGACATAGTCGTTCATTCTATTTGCCTGCAGAAGCTGTTAAAGCATTCGAAGCTGTTAAACAATCACTAAACGACAAGACGCTCTTAGTCAGACGCCAGAATGACGCCCCCTGTCTCTCATGACAGATGCTTCAGATGTCGCCATTGGGGCAGTTTTACAACAGCAGGTACATGGCGAATGGCAACCCCTTGCATTCTTTTCGAAACGACTGAATCCTACTCAATGTCGATATAGCACTTTTGGTAGAGAGTTATTAGCTGTTTATTTAGCAATCAAGCACTTTCGACATATGCTGGAAGGTACACCTTTTACGGTCTTTACAGACCACAAGGCTCTAACGAAAGCCTTATCAGCAAAACAGGATAACTACTCTCCGCGCGAACTACGACATCTCGAGTTTATATCCCAGTTCACCTCCGATCTGCGACACATAAAGGGTAAAAACAATGAAGTGGCAGACGCTTTATCACGTATGCACATTGATAACATTGTATGCCCAGACATCGACTACGAACATCTCTCAAACTTACAACGAGATGACGCCGAACTCAAAAAGATCATGTCTTCTAAAACAACATCTTTAAACCTCGAGGCAATTCCTTTCGGCACGACAAAAGTTATCTGCGACACCTCTACAGGTAAATATCGACCTTTCATTCCAACAGCTATGAGACATACAGTATTCGAGAAGTTACATAACTTGTCGCATCCTGGTGTTAGCGCTACTACCAAGCTACTAAGAGAAAGATTTATCTGGCCAAACATTAACAGCGACGTTAAGAAGTGGACACGAAATTGCTTGTCTTGTCAAAGAGTCAAAATCAACCGGCACACCAAAGCACCACTTGGTCGCTTCCCTAACCCCGACTCTAGATTTGACCACGTACATGTAGACATAGTTGGTCCACTGCCTCCTTCCAATGGTTTCAACTATATTCTAACCTGCATTGACAGATTTACTCGTTGGCCAGTAGCAGTTCCATTAATCGACGTCTCAGCTGAAACGGTAGCTAAAGCTTTAGTCGAAAACTGGATAGCCAATTTCGGTGTCCCATCAATTATCACTACAGACAGAGGTGCCCAGTTTGAAAGCCGACCTTTTGACCAACTAACTGAATTACTAGGCATTAAACGAATACGAACAACAGCGTATCATCCTAGTTCCAACGGTATGGTCGAACGATTTCATCGACAACTCAAAGCTGCACTCGCTGCTTCTTTGACTCAAAACGATTGGTCAACCAAACTTCCACTAGTATTACTTGGTATACGAGCTACTATAAAGAAAGATATTGGCTGCTGTGTTTCTGAACTAGTCTATGGAACAACATTACGATTACCAGGAGAATTTTTCACCCCGGGTAACCAAGTTCCACACGATATGACTGGTTACGTGCACCAGCTAAAACGACACATGAACGAGCTAAAGATATCAATTCCACGTCAGCAGGAACGAGCGTCATACATCCCGTCACAACTGACAGATTGTACTCACGTCTTCGTCAGGAGAGAAGGTGTACAACGACCACTTCAACCCGCTTATGATGGCCCATTCAAAGTTCTAAACAGAAACGCGAAAGTTATCACGATAGAAAGATTGAATAAAACAGAAGCCATCAGTATCGACAGAGTCAAACCAGCGTTCCTCGACGATTTCGAAGTCAACGATAAGAACCAGCTGGACGACGTGCCAATACCTACATCCACACAAGCTTCAACGTCGACAGAGAAGCCTGCGAAAACAACGCGATCTGGTAGACGAGTCCATTGGCCTAAACGTTACGTGCAAGTCATCGAATTATAACTTACTACGAATTTTCATTTTTATTATCTTTATTCGTAATTGTCATTTGATTACTCATTTAACTGATTAATATTTTCATACATAAATCACGTCACTATTATTTTAACATCGATATTTCCTATATTATTATATTTAATCACATCTCGTATATTATTCACGTATCGTCTTCGTCTACCGACTACAGATCCCTGGACAATTTTATCGTTCCTTATATATTCTATTACGATTAGGAATTCCACTTTCCCTAGATTATCGCATTTATTATCGATGTTATTAACCGCTTTAAATCGCTCATTTTTCAGCTTTATAAATCGCCTTCTGTGTACTATCGCTGCTACGTATTACGCTGACGCATGTTATTTTCGAACACTTAAATGTATTTTTTTATATATTTCAGTGTTCTGGTGGGGGAATTATGTAGTACCCCTATACCAACTGTAAACATGCTTTTTAATCTAATTTGTATACTTGCATTATATGTGTATACAGACTGATTTTATATATACTTCGCAAATACTTGTCCATTCACTGTTGAATATTACCTTGACACAATTTCGAATTTGACTACTGCTTCAATACATATTCGTATTCTTCACAAGTGCCTTTTGATTTACGTTGTGGGCGTCGAGTAGCCACAACGTCTGCGCACATCAATAAGAGCGAAGAAATACATAGAATATATGTGTACAGCAGTTTAGTCAGAAAACGCACGCAACATATCTTCTATTCTGCTGAAAAACGATGGTAATGACATGGACTTACTCCTACTCAAGTTATACTCAATTTTACTAAGCGATGGGACATACCCTACCTTCTGGAAGAAGTCTTATATTGTACCTATCCATAGATGCGGGCCTATGACCGATATCAACAACTACTGCCCCATATACATCACGTCTGTAGTTTCACGTGTAATGGAAAAGATAGTAAAAACTCAAATCATTCAGTATTTGCTGTCAAATGACCTACTATCCCCATCCCAATACGGTTTCTTAAGTAGAAGGTGGTGAATTACTTGCCACTTAGATTATTACATTACACAATGCATTGATAATGGGCGTTCGGTAACAACATTATTTCTCGACGTTAGCAAGGTCTTCGATAAGTCCCACATATCAGACCCCTAACAAAACTTCAATCCTACGTAATAACCGGAAAACTTCTCAAATGGATAAATTCTTTTCTCATAGAAAGAGAGCAATTAGTCAAAATCAGCCACCACCCGTCTTCATCAAAGCCGATAACTAGTGGCGTAATACAGGCTAGCGTTCTTGGCCCTATTCTATTCCTCTTATTTATAAATGACATAGTCTCTGTGATCAAGTATGGCAAGCCATACCTCTTTGCAGATGATCTCAAGATAGTATATGATTATGGGTACGATGATATGAGCGTCGAAAGCAAGATCCAACATGACTTAAACAATCTAGGCGATTGGAGAGAAAAGTGGCAACTGACTTTCAACCAAGACAAGTGCGGTGTAGCCCAGCTTGGACGCTGGAAGCCGAGAATGTGCCTATATATGTACGGTAAGCTCCTCTCAAAACTGAACACAGATCTCGCGATAACATACTCAGATTTAACGTTTTCAGATCATGCGAATAAGGTTGTATATGACCGTAAACGACTTACTGGCTTTGTACTGCGTAACTTCTACACCCAAGAAGCAAGATTAGCTATATACAGGACATGCATCCACTTCAAACTTGAATATTGTGCTCTTTTATTTAGTAACCTAAGGTCTGCAGACCGAAAAAAAATCGAAAGTGTCCAGAGATTCCTCACGAAACACTTAATAGGGTTTGATCAACAAGTGGAATATGTTGACAAGTGTATACGTCTGAAATTAGAACCTCTGTGGTTAACGAGAGTGAAGTGCAACTTATTTCTACTCTTCAAAGTCATTATGAAACACTGTTATAGTAACTCATCCATAACGTGGGAAAATATTAAATCATATCAACTGCGGAACTACGACTACCTTGTCAAGGTGGCTACCCACAGAAAATCCATTAGGGCAGAATTTTTCACCACTTAATATTGCAACCTCTGGAAATAACTACCATCTGAAATTCAATGTTGTAAAAACACCGATGGGTTCAAACGGAGCCTAGAAATACACATTGACATGTACACCCTGGATTGTCTAAAAGACCACAACTCTTGGCATAACGGTGTAGCGGTAAATAATTCCCCAAAATTATTGACCACAGCGATCACTCATTGGATGCTGACCACCACTGTTTAAGTCGACTTGTTTAGCTGAAGGCTTCCGGTCAAGCATCCCCGCCATTTGGTACCCCGTCGTGTAACGTGCACGATCACTAGCTAGCTAAGCGTTCGTCTATCGGCTGGTTTTGGTTCCTAAATACATTTCTTCGTTTGGACGATCAATTGTTGGCTTTTGCTTTGTCTTTGGTACGCGAGAATAAATTAATTAGAAGTTGTTGAACGAGATATCACGTCAAACCTTTAATATCCCCCGACCTTTAAACTGGTGAGCCTAACCGCGAACTTCATCTACGACAATTACTCAGATAATCCCGGTGAGTTCGTTCCATTTTGTATTTGTTCTTGTACCATATATTATTCGGTATAATTTTCGTCATGAGTGATCTTAGTCCCAAGGTCATCCGTATCCGCTCAACTCCTAAAACCATTCAGCTCGTACCATACTGGCCAGATAATGCTGAAACGTGGTTTCTGCTAGCTGAAGCAGATTTTTGTGAGCATGGGATAACTGATCAACGTTCACAGTTACTTGCAGTTATTCACGCCCTACCGCGGGAATTCAGCAAGTACGTAACATCACAGATGTTGAGTCCCGAGGTAAGTAACTCGTACGAGTTGCTGAAAGCATCCCTCCTCAGGAGAAACGTTCTCACGGACAGACAACGTCTAGATGAATTATTTCGCAACATCGAGTTAGGAGATCAGTCAGCCGTGAGCATGCTGACAAGAATGAAGGAAGTCGTCGGCCAATGTCAATTCGACGAAGGACTGTTTAGAGAACTCTTCTTAACCAAGTTGCCACAATCTGTACAGACCGTACTTGTGACACTTGAGGGTACTGTAATAGAGAACTTGGCTATTACTGCAGATAAGATTCTAGAGATAACTAAACGGTCTGTCCCCGAAATATGCTCGATGACTAAGCAGACTTCGAGTAAGGATCCTGCCATGAAAGAGTTATGCAACTCCATCCAGCAGATGTTTAGGTCGAACATGTCTTCCAACTCCTCTGACCGTCGTCCTAAACCTCCTCAACGCAGGAACTCGCGTGGTCGATCTAAGTCCAAACCACGTTCACTGAAAAACCCTGACTGGTGCTGGTATCACAACACCTATGGCCAAGAAGCGAAGTGTTGCCGTAAGCCTTGTAACTTCGGAAATGTCTCAAAGTCTGCGGGAAACTATCCCGCCGGCACGCGTTAGCGGCAACCGTCGCCGGTGGCACTAGCCGCCTACTTTACATCCATGATGTGATAAGCCAGACTCGATACTTAGTCGACACAGGCGCCGAAGTCAGCGTCCTTCCTGCTACAGCAGCAGATCGACAGAAGGAACCTACCTTCAACTTACAGGCTGCAAATGGAAAACCAATCGCAACCTTTGATAGGAAATACGTCTATCTGAACGTAGGTTTACGCAAACCTATTCGGTGGATTTTCCTTCTCGCTGACGTTACAATGCCCATCATTGGCACGGACCTACTTAATCATCATGATTTACTCGTAGACGTCCGCCGAAAACGACTGATTGACAATACTACTAGTCTGTCTATCAAAGGCATTACCTACATAGGCCCTAGTTTGTCACCCGTTAAGATAAAGGCAATCCTTGATCCAACTTTTCAACCTATTGTTGACAAGTATCCGGAACTTAACCGCCCGTCGAACGACCTACCGTGCATAACCAGCAATGTTATGCACCACATCATTACCACAGGACAACCTGTGACATCTAAAGCACGACGATTAGCTCCTGACAAACTGAGAATCGCCAGGAATGAATTTGACCATATGCTTAGCCTTGGCATCATTCGACCTTCGAATAGCCCATGGGCATCCCCACTTCATATGGTTCCGAAAAAGGATAGCAACGATTGGCGACCCACCGGTGATTACCGGCGAGTGAATGCCAAAACAACCCCTGATTGCTACCCGTTGCCTCATATACACGACTTGACGGCAACATTATCCGGCGCGACTATATTCTCCAAAATCGACTTGGTTAAAGCGTATAACCAAATCCCGATGGCAACAGAAGACATCCCGAAAACGGCTATCATTACGCCTTTCGGACTTTTTGAATTTCTACGTATGCCATTCGGTCTCCGGAATGCAGCCCAAACATTCCAACGCTTCATCGACGAAGTATTTCGCGGTCTCGACTTTGTATACGCATACTTAGACGACTGCCTCATTGCCAGTCCAGACAAGGAAACTCACCTTAGGCACTTGGACTTGGCATTTGACAGGTTACTCCAACATGGTGTTACCATCAATATTCAAAAGTGTCAAATCGGTGTTGACTCACTCGACTTTCTGGGTCACACTGTTGACTGCAAGGGCATTCGCCCACTGGCTACTAAGTTTGAGCCTCCTAAGAAAAACCGTTCTGGACGCACCGTAAGGTTCCCAGAATATCTGCACACTTATTTGACTTAACGAAGTCGTGTGATTCACGCTACTCACTCGTTCGTGGTACTAACTATTTTTTTTGACGTATAAATTTTTTTTTATATACAGTACCACCGAACACAAAAAATTGTTTTTTTTTCAACAGTTCATGTAACACACAAAAAAAATTAATTGGATGTATTTTTTTTCGATGTTCTGAACTTAGCATTATTTTACTGTATAGTAAATGCACATAAATTTTTTTAACCAAAAAGGTCATTTCGTACATTTTCCTCGACACGGTTCTTAGCGTTCTTGTTTTCTTTTCCAGGTGCGACGGGCACTGGACGGGAAACAAACGAAGCACGGAATCCAACGAACAACACCAGGAAGCTATGTACAAACACCCCATTAGCATAGGCAGACAAACCAGTAGGCATAAGACCAAGCCGCTCGGAAGATTTTTTTCACCCGAAAGGGAACCATCGAGTTTTTTTTACTTCCGGCTGGTTCTGTCTTAGGGTCCTCACCACACCACTAGGGGGGAGTGAGCTGTAGCGGTAAATAATTCCCCAAAATTATTGACCACAGCAATCACTCATTGGATGCTGACCACCACTGTTTAAGTCGACTTGTTTAGCTGAAGGCTTCCGGTCAAGCATCCCCGCCATTTGGTACCCCGTCGTGTAACGTGCACGATCACTAGCTAGCTAAGCGTTCGTCTATCGGCTGGTTTTGGTTCCTAAATACATTTCTTCGTTTGGACGATCAATTGTTGGCTTTTGCTTTGTCTTTGGTACGCGAGAATAAATTAATTAGAAGTTGTTGAACGAGATATCACGTCAAACCTTTGATATCCCCCGACCTTTAAACTGGTGACCCCGACTGATGCGCCCACATTTAAAACGGAAATTGAAATCCAGTCCAGTTCTCAGCATAGTCACATACGTATAACTCGACTCTACTACTTACACAGCGAACGTTTAACTAATTTACTGATTTTTATTCTCTATAAAGAAAGAAGATACAAGACAAGGAATGGCTCTCAACGGACACTTGGAAATTAATAGAAGAGAGGAGAATGGTGAAAGAGAAAATGAATCAATGCAAGGACAAACAGGAGAAGGAGACGCTGAGCTCAACTTACACAGCACTGAACAAAGAAGTGAAGAAGAGTGCTAGGAAGGACAAAAGACGATTCTACGACAACCTGGCCACTGAAGCTGAGAAGGCAGCAGACAAAAGGGACCTGAGGACATTATATCAGATAACCAAGTCTCTATCCGGGAAGAGATCAACACAAGCGAAACCTATAAAAGACAGCCAATTACCAAGGAAGAAAAACAGATTAAACAATGGGTGGACCACTTCAAAGGACTCTTGAGCCGACCACCACCTGCAACCCGTCCAGAAATACCATCAACAGCGCGCACACAACTGCAAGTTGACACCAATCCTTCAACGAGAGCTGAAGTCTTGAACGCAATCAAACTTCTGAAAGCTGGAAAAACAGCCGGACCACATGGAATACCCCCTGAAGCACTGAAAGCAGACCCAGAGACGACAGCAGACATGCTGACTCCATTATTGCAAAAGGTCTGGAAGAAGAGAAAGGTGCCTACTGACTTACCTCGTGAAACTACCAAAGAAGGGCGACTCACACCTCACTCTGCAAGAACTGGCGAGGAGTCATGCTCCTGTCGACGCCAAGTAAAATATTGAGTCGCATCATCCTGGAGAGAATTAAGGATGCTGAACTCCGACCAGAACAAGCTAAATTCAGGAAAGACAAATCATGTTCTGACCAAATTACAACTCTACGCATCATCATCATCGTACAAAGCATGGAATGGCAATCAAACCTCTACCCCAACTTTATAGACTTTGAGAAGGCCTTCAACAGACAGCGGAGTAATTTGGAAACTACTCGAGTACTACGGCGTACCCCAAATATTCATCAACGACAACGGCACATGTCAAGTCATCCACAACGGAAAGCTCAGCGAGGCGTTTGGAGTAAACACAGGAGTCAGACAAGGGTGCTGGCTTATTATCACCAATGATATTCGTAATTGTGGTGGACTGGATTATGCGTCAGATAGTGAGAAACGAGAAGACAAGGATATCCTGGACTGACATGAGGAACCTAGAGGACCTGGATTTCGCGTGTGGATGATTTATGCTTGATGTCACACAAAATCGAAGACTTACAAGCGAAAACCGACAAACTGATCGCGGTACGTTCAACGTTTGCGTTACATTTTTACGTGATTCGTTACATAAAATTTATCTTGTTGTAATACTTGCACAAGTACTATACCACTTCCATACTTGCAACCATTAACTTTCATTTCTAATAGTTATGGTTAATCAAAGTAAAAAGCGACGAACCCATTCCCCTGTAAAACTGGTGTCTAATATAACGTCCTTGATAGCTACATCAAGCAACACACCCCCTACAAACGGCTATAATGAGTCACACAACTCACTTGTAAGCCGTAAGCGTCGAGCTGGAACTGAGGATAAAACTGTACTGACAGCTAGTATTAGCACTACTCCTAAAAATTCAGTACCCTCTGCTCATACAGAACCCCTCCCTTCACCTTATGTGCTTATCGAAAAACTCCAGCCATCAAGCTCTTCTTCAGCACTATCTTCAGAAATAGAACTTCTAAAGTTGTCTATAGGTGAACTTAAGGCTGAGTTAAGGGAAATAAAAAACAGTAAGTCAGTAAATGCTGGAAACATCGAAACCGATACCGAGATATCCAAACTATCAGATCAGATCAGTGATATCAGATCGCAGGTCTGTGAATTGACACCTCTAACTATCCTCATGAAAACTGTAAATCTTAACAAGCTTGACACAGAATCGGTAACTAGGGTAGATAACCTCATTAATTTTGTTACCACAGAAGTAACAAAACGACTCGACGCAAAACTGAGTGCTATTGTCTACAACGTTCCGGACAATGAGGCACTAAAAAAGGTACAGCGCATCTTACTTAGTGAAGCGAAAATGCCTAACTCCAAGACTAAGTGCTATAGGCTGAAGAAGAGTCAACATGAAAAGTGTTGTCCTATTCGTTTTCAGTTCGAAACACCGGCAGAGACAAGAAAATTCATCCACTCCCAACACACCCTATCGCAAGCCAGAAACTACAAACATATAAAGGTCGGGGTGGACAAAACAGTCATAGAGAGGCGCGCACACAACTATCTCACTAAGACTAATTGTGAAACAGGTAATAGGACATTGCAAGCAGCCATTATTCCCAACCCTGTGAAAGATACAGTAGACCCCACCGCATCACCCCTCTCAAAACACACAGAATTATCCCATCAGAGTGCAACACCAGCCGAAAGGCCACTACACTGTAACCAAATAAATAACAGAACCACACCACCCATCACCGCAGAATCTAAAATGCCATTAAATAACCCCAGAAAAAAAGTCAAAACCCCCGAAATTCGACTTTGTCATCTCCTAGCCATAACTTCATTGCTAAAGGTAAGGAAAATATGCCCCTAAATCATACCAACAAAAACAGTGGCAGCTTAAATAAACCCACACTTCCCACGGTCAATAGTACTAGCACCCACAACGTGCTTAATCGCACCATGGCACACACTGATATCCAATGTCACAACAATGTCACCCTCAATAGTACAAGTGGTAATAGTCAGAACTCGGCTATCAACAACTTAGGGTCTTCAGAGTATGGCACACAAACAAATTTTGACCGGATATATGGTACAAGTCTGCTGGGAACTAACCCACAATGCAGTACACACGAAACCCACACAAGGACACAACTAGCATCAAACAATAGGTGGAATAATAAGCCATGGTCATCAAAAGGATCCAATCATTTTTTATCCCCCGCGTCCCTGTCAGCGTTGAAAAAACAGCTGGTAGGGATGTTAACACTCCTAAACCACTAGAGCTGGCTCCCTCCTTGCATGAAAACAGGAACGGTCTAGTGCACCCGTATCCATTAGGCACACTTGACACCTGCACAAATATAGGTCAAATAAAGAACCCTACCCACTTCTGTAACCTAACTAAAAATAAAAATTCCTTGGTCTATAGCAAATCCAGTACTCCAACTCCTAATTCTCCACCGAAAACAGCACACAACAACTCGATAGACATAGGTGAGCATGATGCTGAAACTCCTCTTAACATAGGATCATCATGTCAAGCAGAACTACTGGGTGCTGAACCATATTCGGGGCTGACTAACGAACTTAAATACTTCAAATGCTACTTCAACTCTCATCTTTACCTAATCCTCATAAATGCTAGATCTGTTCTAAATAAATTGCCGATGCTCAGAGCACTCACAGTAATATACAAACCCCCTGTAATTGTCATCACTGAATCTTGGTGTCATTCGAACATCTTGGATGAAGAAATAAGCTTAGATAACTACACACACTTTCGGTGTGACAGGGAAGGTGGTAAGGGAGGGGGTTGTCTCATGTACTTTCTGAATGCACTTACTGTATCACAGCTAGAAAGTAGTACACTTAACATGCCTGAGACTCTATGGGTTAATGTACACTTAAATAACGTAACAGCATTAATTGGATGCACCTACAGAGCACCTGGCACCTTTAGTAATTACGAGACCCAACTTATTAATACTCTGGAGCAATTATCCGACTTACAATACGACCATAAGATCCTATGTGGGGACTTTAACTTACCTGAAATCAACTGGGATATACCCACAGGCCCAACTAAATTTGATAAGTTCTTAGGCACACTGGATATACTTGGCTGGAAACAAACTGTCACTACTCCCACAAGAGGTAACAACGTACTAGACTTAATCTTCTGCCACAATATAAGCCCCCTTTCAACGCTAGTAGGTTCTGAGTTTCCAGGGAGCGACCACAAAACAGTGGTATGTGCACTGCCAATTCCGCTGAGTAGCAATGCATCTCATACCTCCACTTCACAACAAGTAATATATAGGAACTATAGTAAGGCAAACTGGGCCTTGGTAGAATCAATGCTAAGATCCTCCGAATGGGATGAATACTTCACTACTGATGACCTCTCGAGAGCCCTAACCATCTTCTACCATAACACTAACACATGCTTAGATGCTGTCATTCCACTCCAAACACTAAAGGTTTCCCCACACAGAAAGTCATTCATAAAACCAAAGGATCGTATGAAACTGAAGAAACTCTCAACAAGTTACTTCAAACACCACGACTTTGGCACTCTAGGTCTAATACTTAACACCCTTAGCTCCATCTCACAAGCTCGAGATTTCCGTATGAGAAAGGAAGAACGCATCGCAGTAGCCAGTCCTGCTAGAGTGTATGCACTCACAGAAATCTTAAGGAAGCGAATGAATCGCAAAAATCACAGCATTTCTCTCCTCATAGACAAAGGTAGGCTATGCACTAACTCTGCAGACATATGTGAACTATTCAACAAAACGTTTGCAGGTAACTACATTAAGCCCTCAGTCCAGCTACTCGATATACACCCTATTACTAATATGGCACAAACTCCATCTCCACTCACACCAAACCAAATTAGCACTGTTCAATTCACTTACGCTAATATTAACCAAACTATAAGAACCCTCAAAAGTTCAAAAGGTTTCGGTACCGACGGTATATCATCTTACTTCTATAAATATGGTGGCCCTGACATTCCTCTACTGCTGCTTAAAATATTCACAATGTCCCTAGAAACTCAAACTTACCCTGACATATGGAAGACTACATTCATTATGCCTAAACACAAATCTGGCTCGAAAACTGAAGTCAGTAACTACCGGCCGATCAATATCACACCTATAGCATCTAGAATCATGGAGAGACTAGTCAAAGATAACCTAATCAAACATATGCTTAGCTGCAATATTATAAGTCCGAACCAACATGGATTCCTGAAATCCAGATCATGTTTAACATGTCACCTAGACTTCTTCAATTTTGTAACCAGCAGTCGTGACAGACGGCAACTAGTACTTGTCATCTACTTTGACATTTCTAAGGCATTTGACCGTGTTGACCATTTACTGCTAACAAATAAGCTGAACTCCTTAGGAATACGTGACCCATTATTAGGATGGCTTAAATCATTCCTTAACAATAGGTCCCAAATAGTTAAACTCGGGTCTGCAACCTCCAAACCTAGCCCTATCACTTCTGGTGTAGTACAAGGTAGTGTCATTGGACCCCTCCTATTTACGCTATACATCAATGACATATGCGCTTGCTTCACGCACGGGAAACCATTCATCTTTGCAGATGACCTAAAAGTAGCTTATACATTCCAAAGTGATGACTTAGGGAACTTCGAGAATGTAGTGCAGAAGGAATTAGATAAAATGACTGCTTGGTCGTCCCTATGGAATCTCCAATTCAATCTGAACAAATGTGGCTGGATCTGCTTTGGCGCACCCTCAATTGACCTGAAATTAACGCTCCAATCTGCTAACCTAACAAGACTCCGAAGTGTCGTTGACCTAGGCCTTAGGTACTCTAGTGACTTGACATTCTCTGAGCAAGTAGCATCACAGACTAGAAAATCGAGGATGCTCTTAGGATGCATACTCAGGAACTTTCACGACAATGAAGCCAAGCTAATTCTGTACAAAACATGTGTCAGACCACTACTAGAATACTGTCCATTTATTATAAGCAGCACTCGCACACGTGACAAGCTAAGGATGGAAAGTATCCAACGATATTTTACCTCAAAACTACTTGGCTATGATTGTAAGAAAGACTACATCTCACGGTGCATGATCCTAAAACTTGACCCACTTTGGACAAGGCGACTTATTATAAACCTAATATTCTTCTTTAAGGTCCTTCACAAAATATCATTCTCAGGTAACAGGGACATACAATTCGCACAGGAAGGTTCTTACGATCTGCGTAACCAAACTTCCACAGTGACAACTCATTCTTTTAGGTCAACACTCCGTGAAAACTTCTTCACAGTCATGTATTCTAAAATATGGAATAGCCTGCCTATAGATATCAGAACTTGCTCTTCGGTTACAAGCTTCAAACGCTCTCTATACAGACTGTTTCACTCTACTGATTATATTAATAAACTATTTACTCCTAGAACGAATCAAGCACTAATCTACTACAGCACCTAAAAGACGCACTTCAACACCCTTAGCAATCTTTAAACTATAAATAAACTAGCAGCATGGATGCATAAAGACAGTACGGAACATACAGGATTAGTTTACCCTTAGAAATAGGACGTGTCACTTTATTGTAACCTTCAAACGCTTGCTATATAAACTGTTTTATTCCAATGACTACCCCTACCAGAAACCATTAATTACTTCTAAAACGCATCAGTCATTAGAACACTAAAACGCTCAGACTCATTAATACACATTATGACACTAAATAAACTCTAAGACTTCGCATAAATAAAGTGAAAAGACAACTATAATTAAAAGTAATTTTTTACTTATATGTTATAAAATTGACATAAACATTTACATATATACATTAATATCCTTTTAATGTTCACATACTTTCTCTTTCTGGTATTCTGCTGCTCTTATTCATCTTCTGGTCGAGGTCGAACAACCCTGCATCTAAACTGAAATGAGGATTAATTCCAAACCATCTATATCATAACCACTCAAATTCCATGAACGATCCAAATCTACCATTTGAAGACGCTGGCGAACATGCTGTAAATGAGTATTCATGATCTGAAATGAAGAAGCAACTGGTTTTCAACATTTTTCTGAACTTACGAATACAGTCCGCCATGCAGACACAAATGGAGCAAATGGAGAATTCTGGAATCGACCTCGACACCATTTGATGCAGTAAAACAACTTAATATGACCTTATCTAGTTTTCGTATCCACGGTCAAATTTCTTTCCTGTTATAAAACTAAAATAAGACTGCTGAAAAAGTGGAATAAATATATCACTGATCTCAACATAATACATCAATAAACTTCAAACCAAGGGTGTTGCTCACAACAAAGTTATATAAGAGAATTGACTTCAAGCTTTTTTTCCCAGATATCCGTATTACATTCATCTGATGTCTGGTTTTTTTTAATGCGAAGACAATATTTCTATATCTCTTTATGTGCTACACAGACTTTATAGCAGACTGTTCCGACTGACTCTCATGTCAGAGAGAACAACCAAACTGTAAATTCATCATACATCAAATTATGTGTAATTTATATAATAACTTATCCATGCCTGTACAATTGGTATGTTCCTGCATAAACAGGAAGAAATATATATTATATATTTCGCGTGTGGATGATTTATGCTTGATGTCACACAAAATCGAAGACTTACAAGCGAAAACCGACAAACTGATCGGAAAAGCAGACAGGACTCCGGGTGAGCATAGACAAGACGGAGGTTATGAAAATAACCAACCAACAACAGCAACAACATCCAACGTCAATCACCATCAACAGGAGGGATTTGAAAGAGGTTACTTCATTCACTTATCTAGGGAGCATTGTCTCAACTACGGGCAGTCGGAATGGACGAGGATGTCATATCGAACGAGAATCGGTTGGGGGGCGAGAAACACATTCATCAACCTGAAATCAATCTGGAAATCTTCGTCACTCAGCATCATGATGCTGATCAATTAATCTTCTTTGACGATGCAGCGCTAGTCAATTTTGACTTAAGACGTTATAAGTCAATATTCTATCGGCGTCTCAAAAAGTACAATCTGGATTGGAAGAAGCGTGTAGAAGGTAAGCTTGTCCTTTCATATTAATGTACACAGAATCATATGCGAAAATTCGTGAAAGTGAACCACAGCCTGAAACAATGCCAGGAAACATGGTTACTCCCCAACAAATTATCGTTCCAGTTGATGTTCATTGTAATAGAATGGCACCTGCACCGTCATTGGATGAACATTTACCGAATGGACAACTGTCTGCAACAGAGGAAGCTGACCAAACCGAGTGCACTCCAGTGGATTCTGTTCGCAACGTCGTCTACAGATGCAAGCTGAATATGACTAATACTCGTATTTTGCTGGAAGAATTAAGGCCCCATCATCGTGAGCTGCCGACTGACCCTCGGACATTGATGAGGACTAAAGACTTTTTTGAAAGGAGAGCAGTTGGTACTGGAATATATGTTCACATTGGTCTTCGTCGTCAGATTTTATCTCGGTTACAAATTGTCAGATATGAAGTCTCTGTGCCAATTGCTCTTCAGCTGAACATTGATGGTGCCCCAATTTTCAACAACTCCAAATTACAGATGTGGCCAATACAAGGGAAGTTACTTTTGTCGGGCTGTGACAAGGTATTTTTGGTAGGAGTCTACTGTGGTTCGTGTAAACCTTTAAGTATACACAGTTTTTTTGAGGGACACTATCATGGAATTAGAAAACATTTGTGCTAAGGGTGTCACATTACCCAACAATCATCGCATAGACATTGTACTTAAGGCCGTCATCTGTGACACACCAGCAAGAGCACTAGTTAAGCAAATAAGTGGTCATAATTCAACACAAGGATGCGATAAATGTGAGGCTTTATGCCGTCGTGCTAATCATCGCATCGTTTTTCCTACTACATGTGCTGCTTTAAGAACAGACATGTCTTTTCGCAACCAAACTTTGCCATGTCACCAGAAGGGTAAATCTCCTTTCGTGAGATTGCATGTAGACATGATCACTGTTTTTCCTATAGATAGCATGCATCTCATATACTTAGGTGTAGTTCGAAAGTTGATTGGCCTGTGGAAATCGATGGCCACATCTAGGGCAGATGGCATGCATACTACGATATTGAACACTGTTAACTGCAGACTACTCAGCTCACACAAGTTGACTCCTTTTGAATTCCAGCGTAAGTGTCGAACATTAGACGACGTTGACCATTGGAACGCAACAGAGTGTAGGCTTTTTCTTTTATATTTAGGAGTGGTATACCTTAAAGACGTATTACCACCTTGCTTTGATGAGAACTTCTTCGATTTATTCTTGGCATGTTACATCTTAAGTCACCCGGCTTATTCTTCCTATTACCTAGATGACGCGAAGGGTTTATTATTGAAATTCGTTGGGAACTTTAGGTCATTATTTGGGGGAGAAAACATGGTCTACAATATCCATGGATTACTTCATATTTGTGGGGACGTGAAACAACACGGACCACTGGACACTTTCTCATGTTTCCCATTCGAATCTAACATGCGTTTTCTCCAGACTCTAGTCAAAGGTCCCAATAACCCAGCAGTTCAGATAGGTAAACGCATAGGAGGAAGATGGTTAGTCGAAGCTGATTCTGTAAAATCAGAGATAACTCCTAATGTATCTGTAAATGTGTCTAAGCAGACTGCTACGTTTTCCAACTTTAAAATAAGCTCATATCCTCCTGACAATTGCTTTGTGGTAGGCAATACACCAGGAGTGGTTTCAGAAATTGTAAGCGGAAATCAGTTTCGATTCCGAGCTTATAAGAACCCAAAGAGCTTTTTTAAAAACCCACTAGATTCCAGGGACATTGGGATATATCAGGTAGATAACTTTGAGGGTGACACAAGTTTACGGGCTTTCAGTGAAATTCGGGCGAAGTGCATTAAATCTCGAAAAATACCCATTTATTCATGAGTAAAAACACAGTTTTTGTTCAGCGAAGAAATTTCTTCTCAACGACTTCATTTTCAAGCTGTACAGTCGTATTTATATTACAGAAAAAGGTTATTAAGTGGCACTAAATAATTGCTCAGTCAATGTACGGATATATGTGATAAAAGTTATAAGGGGTAGAGTTGAAGTGGATAAATTACAGAATTATTAAAGATTGTTTCATAAGTGAATTGATATCAAAAGTGTCAAGTGTTATCTAAAAATTTTAAAAATTAGCAGTACGATTACGATAAGAATGAAGATGTGAAGTGAAGTGGAAAGAATTCAAGTGGTAAAATAAAATAAAAACTAGAAAGAACATTATTATGACCAAGGTAAAGAAAGGGGTTTGACAAAACGCTTTTGAACACATAATTTAGGTTTCTGTTCATGTACAGCTAAAGCTTCGGCTATGCATAAGTGAAGAAAACGTAAACTTTTGGAACGGTTCGATTTTGCCATGTAGATAAATTTGAAAGATGAATCACGAGGGACTAAATGACCAGATTCTAAAAGGTGATCACAAATAGACGACTTTGCAGTTCTACGTTCGCCTTTCATTAACCAAACCGGATAGGGTTCAGCTACATGTTTTCGGAGATTACGCTTACAACGTCCAATATAAACAGCTCCACAAGAGCAGGTAAAAGAGTAAATACACATAGATGTGGACATAGAAGTGCTGTCAATGGAGCTGAAGATTGAACGATCTATTCTTGGTTGTTTGCTCAAAATCAACTTCCCCGATTTTCGCGGAGGCATCAATACGACAGTCATCGTCTCATCGGTCGCTGTTCAGAAAGAAGAGTAAAATATCGTCATAAGTAATACAATGATTTATTATTGTAATATTTGTTTACAGACCTTAGTTCGCTTATTCCTTTTATATGTTGGTGTAACAATAAACAAATATCACGCGGCAGATCGGTGTTTTGGTTTTTGCGTCCGTTATAACTAAGCGTTTCCGAAATCTTCGAAGAACAGCGTGGGCCCGAGCGCAGCGAGAGCTGGGCATTAACGGTTTATGAGACGTAATTGACAGTTTCTGACGATAGAAACAGATCTGGCGGATTCAAACAGTTGGTGAAAGTTTGGATAGTCGCCGTTCATTTTTCCTGGTGCCGGTCAAGTCCGCTTTGAACAAGCAATATCTGGAACACTCTTGGAATTGGGTCAAGTTCAACAATGCCTGGGTCAAAGAAGGGACAGAGTGTCTTGGATACAAACAGGAAAGTAAGTCATGGTGACTTGTCTGTTAATTGTAACGATGTGTCTGATGTTAAGCATGACATGGTTGATGTTACTGTTTCGCCGTTCAGGGATAATAGGAACATCAAACTCCCTAAATTTGAACCACGGTGTTTTGATGGAAACCCGGCTGATTATTTACAATTTGTAAAGGAGTTTGAGATCATGTTGAGTTGTTTTTTATTAAATGATGAATTGAAGTTAATGTATTTGATGAGATATTGCACTGGAGATGCTGCAAGAGCTATACAGTGCTGTAAGTTTATGAAGCCAAAAGAGGGCTACTACGAGGCTATGAGCATATTACGTCAAAGGTTTGGAAGACCTTCGATGATTGCAGGGAAATTATTCGAGGCTGTTAAGGGTAATGGTGGTCAATTACAGGATGACTCCCAGGCACTCACTGAGTTTTTAGATAATTTGCTAATTTACAAGAATGGAATGATTTCGATGAATCGCGTGAGTGACCTCAACTCGAGTTTTATACTAGAAGTAATAGCAAGACGTCTACCTACTCGACTGCAAAGGAAGTGGGTGAAGATAAGCTCCCATATGGAGGATGAGGGTATCGAGCCAAGGTTTGATGATATCCTGAAACTGGTAAAAGATAGCGTCAATCAATCTATGAGCAAGTTCGCCAGTCTATTACATCTCACCCCTAGAATAGAGCAGTCTGAGGTCAAAATGCAATCATTGATGACGAATAGGCCTCAGAGAGGTGGATATCGAGAAGGCTTGATGATGTCTAGTAATGCATATAGACCTAGTGAGTGTACCAGGTTTCGTAGTACATCCTCAACAGATAAGTTACAAGATGCAAGACAAACACGGTTTTGTTTTACACGTTTGCAAGAGGTGCATACAGAAGTGAACTGTGAACCAGTGAGCAAGTTCAGTGATAAGCTAAATGTAAACTCCAGGTCTGACTCCGAATTGTGTGACGATAACAGTGCGGTGAAGAAGTCTGTAGTTGCAACTGGTAAGCCGTTGTTGAATAGAGTGTCACAGAATAGAGTTACTGCTTCAGAGTGCAGTTCTGACTCCAAAAGTTTACAAGGTATAACTAGTCAGTGTGAAGATATAAAACCTTTAATGATTTGTGAGGAGGAACCAAAATTGTCTACTTCTGTTATTAAAGAGTTTGAAAATGATGAACTTGACGGTAAATTGAATATTTGTGGTAATGATCATGATAGTGCAGATTTGTCTTTGGTTGATCATTATGAGATGCGGGATATGCCTACTACTGCTAAGTTAAATAAAGGTTCTGTACAACTACAACGTGAAGTAGAATTGAACGCAGATGCAGTTCCAAAGGTGTGCATACTTGTGAGACAGTCAGTGTAATTGATCAGCGTGTAGCCCACCTATCATCAGATGATAGTGCTAAACCCGAACTAGTAGTGAAAGACAGCAGTGGTGGTAATCTTGCAGTCGGACAACTATCTGAACGCCGAAAAAGAACAGCTTCTGATCCACCGCTAAGTTCATCACCTTGTGTCACTCAGTCATCGTTGGTGCTGTCATCCACAATGAAACAGATGCCCATCAACTCAAGTATCTTCTGCAATGACTATGCTAGTATCAGTTCGTTTGAAAGGACGAATATCAATGGTCAGTTTAGTGAGGATAAGCCAAGTGTAAACCAGAGAGTAATTGTTAAATTGACTTGCACGAATAAAGGCATTTCTAGTTTCAAGTTACTATTTGAATGTTATTATCTTTGGTGTAAATTACTCTGTTTCTACACTTGGTTGATGAGATATGTCGTGTGTTTGTTGGTCATCTATATTCTACGATACAATGACATGGGCGTGTTGCCGTTCAGATTTGAGGATATAGCTGATAGAAGGAAGTTAGCAAATGAACTCTGCGACGATTTTCCAACCTAGAGCGTCAACCTGAGAAGGGTTGTAGGCGTACTGCTGTAAGTCCTACAATTCTCCAAAGGGTAGCGCATCAATGAGCAGTCCAATGTGCTTGGTGTGTGATTTTGTACATATGTTCATATTGCATATACTGAATTGATATCATCTTTCATCTATCTGTTGGTAATTCTGTTTGTGTCCGGACGACTTCCACTTGGATCATCAACCTGAGAAGGAATGTAGGCGTACTGCTGTAAGTCCTACAGTTCTTCAAGGGTCGTTTGTCGTGTCAGAATCCACAACATTTGATGTGTTGATTGTACATATGTTTGTGTTAAATAGTTGTGTGAGTTCCAATTGATGTAATTGTTGGTTAATCTTGTTTGTGTCTGGACATTCCACAACTTACAATCGTCAACCTGTGAAGGGTTGCAGGCGTACTGGTGTAAGTCCTCCAATTCTTCAAAATAATTCCACCAAGACATGATCGCGAGGTTGTTTGTACTGTTTGTATATACGTGTGGTGTGTCATAGCAATTGGTGATTTTGGATTCATTGTGTTTACTCGTTGTTTTCGTGCCTTGTTTTTATTGCATAATTTTGTTAAAATTTTCGTCGTGATTACTTCTGAAGTTGTTTCTTGTCTTCTACATCCATGAATGAATTGATTGATGTTAGAGACAGCAGAAGGGTCGTATACGCCGGGGAGGCTAGGCTATTGCTGAGAATGAAATGCACACGGAGATAATTGTTAGCTGCGGTCCGACACGCCGGGGAGAAAGAGTGTAAACGACTGAGGCTCGCATACGTCACCGTTACTAGAACTGAGGCAGAATGAGTGACAAGCGATTTCAGTGATAATTGATAGTGAATAGAAAAGAGGATGCTTGAAGAGTATCATGAGGTGCTGCTATGGTCACGTTGCATTCTGCAAGAGTCATTCTAGTAAGTGGCGATTGTGTTGCAAGATATCAAGAGGAGGTCTCTGTCTGGAGGCGCAGGTCGTCAGCGATGTGTGAGATTGTGCTGTGGGTATGATTGTGGTGTGTTGGCTTTTCTGTTTGTTTTCCATTTCAGCTCTGTCCGTGTGACCCAGGTTCTCGCAATGGCGTCCAAGTCAACGTGCATTGATCGTGAAGGAAAAAAGGGTTGGATCCCTTTTTTGCCGGGGAGTGTCAATGGAGCTGAAGATTGAACGATCAATTCTTGGTTGTTTGCTCAAAATCAACTTCCCCGATTTTCGCGGAGGCATCAATACGACAGTCATCGTCTCATCGGTCGCTGTTCAGAAAGAAGAGTAAAATATCGTCAGAAGTAATATAACGATTTATTATTGTAATATTTGTTTACAGACCTTAGTTCGCTTATTCCTTTTATATGTTGGTGTAACAATAAACAAATATCACGCGGCAGATCGGTGTTTTGGTTTTTGCGTCCGTTATAACTAAGCGTTTCCGAAATCTTCGAAGAACAGCGTGGGCCCGAGCGCAGCGAGAGCTGGGCATTAACGGTTTATGAGACGTGATTGACAAGGAGTCTACTGTGGTTCGTGTAAACCTTTAAGTATACACAGTTTTTTGAGGGACACTATCATGGAAGAAAACATTTGTGCTAAGGGTGTCACATTACCCAACAATCATCGCATAGACATTGTACTTAAGGCCGTCATCTGTGACACACCAGCAAGAGCACTAGTTAAGCAAATAAGTGGTCATAATTCAACACAAGGATGCGATAAATGTGAGGCTTTATGCCGTCGTGCTAATCATCGCATCGTTTTTCCTACTACATGTGCTGCTTTAAGAACAGACATGTCTTTTCGCAACCAAACTTTGCCATGTCACCAGAAGGGTAAATCTCCTTTCGTGAGATTGCATGTAGACATGATCACTGTTTTTCCTATAGATAGCATGCATCTCATATACTTAGGTGTAGTTCGAAAGTTGATTGGCCTGTGGAAATCGATGGCCACATCTAGGGCAGATGGCATGCATACTACGATATTGAACACTGTTAACTGCAGACTACTCAGCTCACACAAGTTGACTCCTTTTGAATTCCAGCGTAAGTGTCGAACATTAGACGACGTTGACCATTGGAACGCAACAGAGTGTAGGCTTTTTCTTTTATATTTAGGAGTGGTATACCTTAAAGACGTATTACCACCTTGCTTTGATGAGAACTTCTTCGATTTATTCTTGGCATGTTACATCTTAAGTCACCCGGCTTATTCTTCCTATTACCTAGATGACGCGAAGGGTTTATTATTGAAATTCGTTGGGAACTTTAGGTCATTATTTGGGGGAGAAAACATGGTCTACAATATCCATGGATTACTTCATATTTGTGAGGACGTGAAACAACACGGACCACTGGACACTTTCTCATGTTTCCCATTCGAATCTAACATGCGTTTTCTCCAGACTTTAGTCAAAGGTCCCAATAACCCAGCAGTTCAGATAGGTAAACGCATAGGAGGAAGATGGTTAGTCGAAGCTGATTCTGTAAAATCAGAGATAACTCCTAATGTATCTGTAAATGTGTCTAAGCAGACTGTTACGTTTTCCAACTTTAAAATAAGCTCATATCCTCCTGACAATTGCTTTGTGGTAGGCAATACACCAGGAGTGGTTTCAGAAATTGTAAGCGGAAATCAGTTTCGATTCCGAGCTTATAAGAACCCAAAGAGCTTTTTTAAAAACCCACTAGATTCCAGGGACATTGGGATATATCAGGTAGATAACTTTGAGGGTGACACAAGTTTACGGGCTTTCAGTGAAATTCGGGCGAAGTGCATTAAATCTCGAAAAATACCCATTTATTCATAAGTAAAAACACAGTTTTTGTTCAGCGAAGAAATTTCTTCTCAACGACTTCATTTTCAAGCTGTACAGTCGTATTTATATTACAGAAAAAGGTTATTAAGTGGCACTAAATAATTGCTCAGTCAATGTACGGATATATGTGATAAAAGTTATAAGGGGTAGAGTTGAAGTGGATAAATTACAGAATTATTAAAGATTGTTTCATAAGTGAATTGATATCAAAAGTGTCAAGTGTTATCTAAAAATTCTAGAAATTAGCAGTACGATTACGATAAGAATGAAGATGTGAAGTGAAGTGGAAAGAATTCAAGTGGTAAAATAAAATAAAAACTAGAAAGAACATTATTATGACCAAGGTAAAGAAAGGGGTTTGACAAAACGCTTTTGAACACATAATTTAGGTTTCTGTTCATGTATAGCTAAAGCTTCGGCTATGCATAAGTGAAGAAAACGTAAACTTTTGGAACGGTTCGATTTTGCCATGTAGATAACTTTGAAAGATGAATCACGTGGGGCTAAATGACCAGATTCTAACAGGTGATCACAAATAGACGACTTTGCAGTTCTACGTTCGCCTTTCATTAACCAAACCGGATAGTGTTCAGCTACACGTTTTCGGAGATTACGCTTACAACGTCCAATATAAACAGCTCCACAAGAGCAGGTAAAAGAGTAAATACACATAGATGTGGACATAGAAGTGCATTAGCTTAAGTCTTTTGCATAACTCCGTTATAATTTCCATATTGCACACCTCTAAATTGTCGTGACTTAAAGAGTACTACAGTTTACAGTGAGCCACAGTTGACCGACATCAAGGATACAAACAAATTGTATTAACTTATGCAAACTGTGTTTACAATCGTTATTCCATTCTCCTCCATTGTATATATACATATATCTTGTTTCAGTGAAAACTTTTAAACATGCATACTCCATGTGTATAGGAAAAAATATGTACCTTATCACATATATTATTATTATATCTATCATTATATATATATATATTATTATTAATATTAAATGGTGAGTTTACTTTTGCATTCATCTACCCTCATTATAATATGGACACTTATCAATATACGTATTGCAAGACTTCCCTTCTTCCAGTGTACCTATTTTCCTATCTAACAGTCGTACATTATTTGCAGTTGACTAAGCAGTTCCTGTTAGTCCAGTTACCTGTCCTGAATAAGATGTTGGTGGTTAGCGAGGTGACGGTGACTGGTGAATACTTGCCCCTGCCTCGGTCGTATTCATCTGCTGATGTCATTGCACATGCAGAGGTAGTTGAGGGTTCAAGTACGGCCTACAAGTACACCCTTATGGGACGCTTCAGTAACATCAAATCTTTTATAATGTTCCTTTTCAGATGATTTTGACCAGGCATTTGCATTGAAGACAGCATTTGAAGCTGTGTAAAGAACAACGGGTGACTCGTCATTTGAGAACACGGAGCCTGCAAGCCAATGCAGGGTAAACCGGTAAGCTATTATTCTTGACTCATCTTCCCAGTGTTTCGAAGCCACCAAGAGAACTTTTGGAGAATGCTGCTCCGTTGAACTACCCTTCTCGGTTGTTGGCTGACCCAGATTTTCAGTTGGAGACACCTCCTTTCCGAAAGCCACCCATTGTGGATAAAAATGAAAGGTATATTACAGTTAACTTGAAAATTTCATTTCAGCTTGTCGTCTGTCGCTTCCACATCAAATGCCAACATTCCCTCTTCTGTGGACATGTAAGTTCAATTTAATTTAAAAATATTACTTGCAGGTGCCCAAGCACTGACGAGACAGGTACTTGTACATCTGGTTGTTGGAAAGAGATAAGGGCTTTACGTTCCTTCCAGGCACGAACGGAGTCACGTCTCTCTGAGCTTGAGGCTAAACTCTCGCTAGTCAACGTTGTCGACAGCATTGACAAGAATATCTCGTGTGTCAATTCCGTTCAAATTTTAAAGAGTTCTGGCAGATGGCAGTTAGACAGCGACGCCGTCATGTCATCGTTTGAGGCAAAACTGTCCCAAGACGAATATCGTCATGATGTGTCGGCGGATCTTTCTAGTTTGGTTGACGGGGACGTGCAAACCTCCGTTGGTCGCATAATGAATGTCTTGCTGGGGCCGAACTACAGCTCACATTTTTCATGGGCTAGCACCAAGGAAAAAAAGAAGTTCAAGGACACGAAGACGTGTAACCTTGTGATACGTAGGTGAAATTTTTTTCATTGTTGTCTCTCTAAGAACTATTAGCAGTTTACATAAACTAGGTAATGCTGACCGACGGACCACAGTGAACGCTATCACGGCTTCAATTCAACGTTGGTTCCATAACAGTCGGGACAGACTGAAGTTGAGGATTAGAAGGCGACGGCGTTCTCCATTGGTAGGTCTTAATTTTTTCCACATTTCATTTTTCAGATCACCGTCGACATCAACAGAGAAAACCGACCAAACGCCGAAAGCACACGGATGACTTTTCCTGGTGATTTATAGGATGTTTAACTTTAGAAACTTATCTAAAGATTGTAAATTCTTTTGCCAAGATTATTAAATATATTTTTAATTAAAATCACCTGCTTTTTGATAGTGTGAGTCGTTGAGCTACTGCCAGTTTGTTCTTTTTTGAGACGACCTGAGTACGTATCAGATTTAACTCTGATTTAATTGTCGACTAATAGTTAAATGCGGAACCGTAGACACGTTATCCCAGGTTGCAGTTTGTCATATTAAGTGAGGGCGCATTGCAGACTGTTCGGGGTGGACTTAGGGCGCATTGCAGACATTTCGGGGCAGACTTAGGGCGCATTGCAGACTTTTCGAAGCAGACTTCGGGACAGTGTCCCACGTAAGTAGATTTACCCGAAGTATTTGCCCCAAAAAGTCTCCAATGCGCCCGAAGAAAATGCTAGCTGGGCAAAAACAAAATTCGGATTTTCAATAAAAGCTTCATGTCAGTCATTTATTCTATACGGAACAGAAACTTGTCGAGTGGGTCACAAACAATAGTTCCAACAGACTGTTGCAGACCTTTATCAACAACTGTCCTTGCTCTATACTGAAGACCATGTAGTGCATATTGTACCTTTGAACTTTTGTTTAAACTCGCTCACCCACGGTGATACACTTTTTATCTTTTGAATTGTGAGTCTTCCGTACGTTCATTGGCTCGCTCTCTTGTTGTGCTCCTTTTTTGCACACTCTCCGAGCCTACCTCCAGCAACGTCTGCGGCTAAGTTGTACAGTCACTTTATTTATTAAATCTGTTGTTCAGTTACGTTAAATACAACTCATACTAAGAATTCTTTCCATTGTTAGCTTTTAAACTTTGATTGAGTTAATCAGTACTTACACGTTAGGTAGAGTACTGGTAAAGTCATAAGACGGTGAAGTTTTTAGTAAGTGTGGTGATATCGAGGACTATCTTAAGTCTAGCCTCAACACTTACAAGTAGTGAGCCCGTTTTCACCGTTTTCCGCCATAGTAGCTTAACGTGTTAACAATTCTTTTTACGTACCGTCTATTTTGTTATTTTTTTTCTTTTCTTTCACGCACGGTTATAAAGATTTGATTTGTTTTGTTTGTACTTATATTGGTTTTTTATCACCTTGTTAATATTTTGTCTTGTGTGCAAGATGGCTGACGGGGGGTCATCAAGCTTTGACGCGGTGGCCCATATAGCCAAGCTATACGAGGAGATCTGTAGTATACGACAGGAGATGAACTCCAGGAGTCGTGGACGCAGTCCCTCGAGTTCGCGTAGTAGTAGACCCTTGTCACGTGCTAGCAGCAAGCGCCGACAGTCCCGAAGTAACCAGCCTGGAGTGTGCTGGTATCATCGACGTTACGGAGCAAAAGCCCAAAAGTGCACTCGCCCGTGCACCTTCGATGTTCAACAATCGGGAAACTAGCAAGCCAGCACGTACTGGCGACTAACGTCACTGGCGAACCGCTCTCATATCACCTCTTCTATGTTACCGACCGTAACACTGGGATACGCTTCCTAATTGATACCAGAGTGGAGGTCAGTGTAATCCCACCCACAGTAGGGGAGCGCAGGCGGCCAATGTCTCTTCAACTACGAGCCGCAAACGGCTCGCCAATTGCTACGTTCGGCAGGCGCTTTATAGATCTTAGCATCGGTTTGCGTCGTTCACTTCGTTGGGTCTTCCTGGTGGCAGACGTTACCACAGGTATAATTGGCATGGATCTATTGCAGCACTACCAATTACTGGTAGATACAGGTAATCATAAGTTAAGAGATCCTGTCACAAACCCCTCCGTCAGCGGTATCGTCACACAAGGCCCAGCCCTCAGCCCTGTATATGCCACACCCACTAGTACTGGTCCTTATTCGCATATACTGCAGTCTTTTTCAGATTTGTTCAAACCTAGCAGCGGCCTGCCATGTGCGACTTCCAACGTCACACACCATATTGTCACTACTGGTCCGCCAGTTTTCGCAAAGCCGAGACGACTATCCCCAGAAAAACTAAAGGTTGTTAAAGCGGAGTTCGAGCATATGCTAGAAATGGGGATTATTAGGCCATCCAGCAGCCCGTGGTCCTCACCGTTGCACCTGGTACCTAAGAATAACGGTTTAGATTGGCGTCCTTGTGGCGACTACCGCAGACTAAACGCACAAACTGTTCCCGACCGCTACCCTGTTCCTCACATACACGATTTAACCGCCTCACTCAAGGGAGCTCGAGTATTCAGCAAACTGGACCTTACACGGGCTTACTACCAGATTCCCGTCGACCCCGAGGATATACCTAAGACTGCTGTGATTACGCCGTTTGGCCTGTTCGAATTTCTTCGAATGCCTTTTGGCTTACGGAACGCTGCCCAAACCTTCCAGCGTTTTATCCGTGACGTTTAGCGCGGGCTTGATTTCGCCTTTGCCTATCTGGACGATGTTTTGGTAGCTAGTCCAGATGAAGCCACTCATCAACTTCATTTGCAGACAGTTTTCCGAAGACTTGTGACACACTCCCTGACACTCAACTTGCCGAAGTGTCAGATTGGAGTCACTTCCTTGCATTTTTTGGGACATAGGATAGACAAAGATGGAATTTATCCGTTACCTGACCGGGTAGAAGCTATTCAAAACTTCCCTCTACCCACTTCTCCCAAGGCACTACGCACTTTTCTCGGGATGGTTAGTTACTACCGTCGCTTTATCCCACAGTGTGCTCATATCGTGACCCCCTTGACTGATATGCTTAAAGGTAAATGCAAGTCTTTGGTGTCCACTAAGGAAGCCTCGACAGCTTTTGCAGCTATCAAGAAAGCTATTGCTGACGCCACAATGTCGGTCCATCTAGATGTTCAACTTCCAATCAGCATTTCCGTAGATGCCTCTAATACTGCGATCGGAGCCGTCCTACAACAGCGTATGGCTAATGTATGGCTACCGATTGCTTTCTTTTCACGTAAACTTACCGCATGCGAATCTCGATACAGCACATTCGGTAGGGAACTTCTCGCTGTCTATGCTGCTGTCAAGCACTTTCGGCACTTCGTGGAAGGCCGGCAACTTACGGTATTTACCGACCATAAGCCATTGACGTACGCCCTCCACACTACTTCAGACCGGTATTCACCGCGAGAATCACGCCATTTAGACTATATTTCCCAGTTCACTTCTGATATCTAGCACGTTTCTGGATCGGATAACGCGGTAGCAGACGCTTTGTCTCGCGTATGTGCTACGTCAGTACCACCAACCATCGATCTTCATAAAATGGCCGAACTCCAACTGAACGATTTGAACTTAGAACACCTGTCAAATAAAACCTCACTGAAGATAGAACGCGTCCCCTTGCTAAACAGTGAGGCAACTATACTTTGCGATATGTCAACGGGTACTCCTCGACCGATTGTTCCCACGTCTTTACGCCGAACTGTGTTTGAGTCACTCCACAACCTCTCCCATCCTGGCATACGAGCAAAGGACAAGCTGATATCAGCGAGATTTGCGTGGTCCGGTATGAACCGTGATGTGCGTCAATGGACACGTGCTTGTGTGCAATGCCAACGTGCTAAAGTCACCAAGCATAACATCACGCCGTTGGGGACGTTTGCGACCCCAGACGTTCGGTTCCATCATATACACCTGGATATAGTAGGGCCCCTGCCCCCGTCTAACGGCTGCTCGTATTTACTCACATGTGTGGATCGTTTCACACGTTGGCCGGAAGCCATTCCGATACAAGATGTAACGGCTCAAACCATCTGTTGTGCCTTCATGGAAGGCTGGTTTGCGCATTTTGGATGTCCCGCAACTGTCACTACCGACCGCGGACAACAATTCGAATCCACAAGCTTCAAAGAATTGTTAGAGATGCTGGATTGCAAACGCATTCGCACAACCACGTATCATCCTGCGGCTAGAATGACTCTTGCAGAATGCAAAGTGACCATGGCAGCACCTCACGATACTCTACGCACCTCCTCTTATCTACTCATTACCAATTACCACTGAAATCGCTTGTCACTCATTCTGCCTCAGTTCTAGTAACGGTGATGTATGCGAGCCTCAGTCGTTTACACTGTCTCTCCCCGGCGTGCCGGATCACAGCTAATCATTATCTCCGTATGCATTTCATTCTCAGCAATAGCCTAGCCTCCCCGGCGTATACGACCCTTCTGCTGTCTCTAACATCAATCAATTCATTCATGGATGTAGAAGACAAGAAACAACTTCAGAAGTAATCACGACGAAAATTTTAACAAAATTATGCAATAAAAACAAGGCACGAAAACAACGAGTAAACACAATGAATCCAAAATGCACCAATTGCTATGACACACCACACGTATATACAAACAGTGCAAACAACCTCGCCGATCATGTCTTGGTGGAATTATTTTGAAGAATTGGAGGACTTACACCAGTACGCCTGCAACCCTTCACAGGTTGACGATTGTAAGTTGTGGAATGTCCAGACACAAACAAGATTAACCAACAATTACATCAATTGGAACTCACACAACCATTTAACACAAACATATGTACAATCAACACATCAAATGTTGTGGATTCTGACACGACAAACGACCCTTGAAGAACTGTAGGACTTACAGCAGTACGCCTACATTCCTTCTCAGGTTGATGATCCAAGTGGAAGTCGTCCGGACACAAACAGAATTACCAACAGATAGATGAAAGATGATATCAATTCAGTATATGCAATATGAACATATGTACAAAATCACACACCAAGCACAGTGGACTGCTCATTGATGCGCTACCCTTTGGAGAATTGTAGGACTTACAGCAGTACGCCTACAACCCTTCTCAGGTTGACGCTCTAGGTTGGAAAATCGTCGCAGAGTTCATTTGCTAACTTCCTTCTATCAGCTATATCCTCAAATCTGAACGGCAACACGCCCATGTCATTGTATCGTAGAATATAGATGACCAACAAACACACGACATATCTCATCAACCAAGTGTAGAAACAGAGTAATTTACACCAAAGATAATAACATTCAAATAGTAACTTGAAACTAGAAATGCCTTTATTCGTGCAAGTCAATTTAACAATTACTCTCTGGTTTACACTTGGCTTATCCTCACTAAACTGACCATTGATATTCGTCCTTTCAAACGAACTGATACTAGCATAGTCATTGCACAAGATACTTGAGTTGATGGGCGTCTTTTCCATTGTGGATGACAGCACCAACGATGACTGATTGATATCAGTTGATGAAGTTAGCGGTGGATCAAAAGCTGTTGTTGCTCGACTTTCAGAAATTCGCCTACCTGCAAGACCACCAACACTGCTGTTTTTTACTATCAGCTCCGCTTTAGGACTAGCATCTGATGATAGGTGGGCTTCACTCTGATCAATTACACTGACGGTTTGACAAGTATGCATGCCTTCTGCAACTGCATTTAATTCTACTTCACGTTCAAGTTGTACAGAACCTTTATTTAACTTAGCGGTATTAGGCATTCCCCCCATTTCATCATGATCAACCAAAGACAAATCTGCACTATCATGATCATTACCACAAATATTCAATTTACCGTCAAGTTCATCATTTTCAAACTCTTTAATAACAGAAGTAGACAATTTTGGTTCCTCCTCACAAATCATTAAAGGTTTTATATCTTCACACTGACTAGTTATACCTTGTAAACTTGTGGAGTCAGAACTGCACTCTGAAGCAGTAACTCTATTCTGTGACACTCTATTCAACAACGGCTTACCAGTTGCAACTACAGACTTCTTCACCGCACTGTTATCGTCACACAATTCGGAGTCAGACCTGGAGTTTACATTTAGCTTATCACTGAACTTGCTCACTGGTTCACAGTTCACTTCTGTATGCACCTCTTGCAAACGTGTAAAACAAAACCGTGTTTGTCTTGCATCTTGTAACTTATCTGTTGAGGATGTTCTACGAAACCTGGTACACTCACTAGGTCTATATGCATTACTAGACATCATCAAGCCTTCTCGATATCCACCTCTCTGAGGCCTATTCGTCATCAATGATTGCATTTTGACCTCAGACTGCTCTATTCTAGGGGTGAGATGTAATAGACTGGCGAACTTGCTCATAGATTGATTGACGCTATCTTTTACCAGTTTCAGGATATCATCAAACCTTGGCTCGATACCCTCATCCTCCATATGGGAGCTTATCTTCACCCACTTCCTTTGCAGTCGAGTAGGTAGACGTCTTGCTATTACTTCTAGTATAAAACTCGAGTTGAGGTCACTCACGCGATTCATCGAAATCATTCCATTCTTGTAAATTAGCAAATTATCTAAAAACTCAGTGAGTGCCTGGGAGTCATCCTGTAATTGACCACCATTACCCTTAACAGCCTCGAATAATTTCCCTGCAATCATCGAAGGTCTTCCAAACCTTTGACGTAATATGCTCATAGCCTCGTAGTAGCCCTCTTTTGGCTTCATAAACTTACAGCACTGTATAGCTCTTGCAGCATCTCCAGTGCAATATCTCATCAAATACATTAACTTCAATTCATCATTTAATAAAAAACAACTCAACATGATCTCAAACTCCTTTACAAATTGTAAATAATCAGCCGGGTTTCCATCAAAACACCGTGGTTCAAATTTAGGGAGTTTGATGTTCCTATTATCCCTGAACGGCGAAACAGTAACATCAACCATGTCATGCTTAACATCAGACACATCGTTACAATTAACAGACAAGTCACCATGACTTACTTTCCTGTTTGTATCCAAGACACTCTGTCCCTTCTTTGACCCAGGCATTGTTGAACTTGACCCTATTTACTATAAGCTAACTAATCTTCTCTTGCATTCCTCCGAGCCAATAACTAAACCTACCGCTGTCGTCAGTTACAATCTTAGAAATCATCACAACCTAGCTGCTATGGAGCACTGTCAGACTTACGTGCGGTACAACTTCTTCTTAAATAAGTTTTCAGTCATTTGGAATAGACTACCAGCTAATGTGCGCGATGCAAACACACTTCCAGTGTTCATCTCCTCAGTCACCAGACTGCTCAAAGATGACAATGCACTTATACGTCTGACTCTTACACCCTCTTTTTCACCCTCCATAGATATTTTAAGTTGTTTAAACGTGTAGTTACAGCAAACTACAATTATAAATTTTAATATTATTGGAACTAGATGATTAACATTTCTACACAGGACAGTAATATTAGTTCACACATAATATAAAAGTTAGCATAACGGGACTAGTTAGTTTGTGTACCAAAATAACCACAGTTACTAAACAGAATATATATGTATATATTTATTAATCACTCCTTAAGGACTCCCGTTGCTTTCTTTTGCGTTGCTGTTGTTTGTCTTCTTTTTTCTCTCACCATTTCAGCTTCCATTTGACTTTTTGAATGAGAATGAATAATGTGGATATTTGACCATTTACAATGACAAATGATCTGCAAACATTATTGGTCCCGTATCTTTCAGTTGCCTGGTTAATAACGAATTAACTTTCTCCACGACGCAACCTGGATTACATTTGTGGAATATACTCTTATACCAATGGAAAAGTATCAATTTGTAATACAACTTCACGATTGTAGCTTATAACATAACTGATCGTATCTGTAAAAATAGCTTCCTTATTACCCAATTTGGATATAAATCAAATCAAAAATGAGATTCGGATTTGTACACACCCAGGTTATATTGAGGAATTACTTCAAGCTTTATTTTTTCCCGAGTATTTTTAATCCATCCAAAACTTACTTGGGTTTTTTTGTTAATGCAAAGACAATATTCCTATATTTCATGATGTGCTCCATTGAATGACTTGTTATATTGTGGAATAACTTCAAGCTTTATTTTTTTCCCAAGTATTTTTAATCCATCCAAAACTTACTTGGGTGTTTTTGTTAATGCGAAGTCAATATTCCTATATTTCATGATGTGCTCCATTGAATGACTTGTTATATTGTGGAATAACTTCAAGCTTTATTTTTTTCCCAAGTATTTTTAATCCATCCAAAACTTACTTGGGTGTTTTTGTTAATGCGAAGTCAATATTCCTATATTTCATGATGTGCTCCATTGAATGACTTGTTATATTGTGGAATAACTTCAAGCTTTATTTTTTTCCCAAGTATTTTTAATCCATCCAAAACTTACTTGGGTGTTTTTGTTAATGCGAAGTCAATATTCCTATATTTCATGATGTGCTCCATTGAATGACTGGTTATCATATTGTTCCCACAGACCTAAAAAATGGCATGCATTTTCATGTAAATTTATATGTTTATATGAGAATATACAGTATTATAATTATTATTAAAACAAAATCGCCAGCAACCATGTAACTTAACCGTAAACCGAATTTATGAAAGTTAATTAATGCCTACCCATGCCTGTATATTTGGTGTCCTACACAAGTAGGAAAAAATGTGTATTTTATTAAAACATTATTATTAATTATGATTGCTAATCGTATATGTAATTTATCATATTGATGATGCCTGTAAACTGGCGTCTCTCATGTACAAAATGAGAATATACTATTATTATTACTATTATTATTAATTCCAAGAGTGTTCCAGATATTGCTTGTTCAAAGCGGACTTGACCGGCACCAGGAAAAATGAACGGCGACTATCCAAACTTTCACCAACTGTTTGAATCCGCCAGATCTGTTTCTATCGTCAGAAACTGTCAATTACGTCTCATAAACCGTTAATGCCTAGCTCTCGCTGCGCTCGGGCCCACGCTGTTCTTCGAAGATTTCGGAAACGGTTAGTTATAACGGACGCAAAAACCAAAACACCGATCTGCCGCGTGATATTTGTTTATTGTTACACCAACATATAAAAGGAATAAGCGAACTAAGGTCTGTGAACAAATATTACAATAATAAATCATTGTATTACTTCTGACGATGTTTTACTCTTCCTTCTGAACAGCGACCGATGAGACGATGACTGTCGTATTGATGCCTCCGCGAAAATTGGGGAAGTTGATTTTGAGCAAACAACCAAGAATAGATCGTTCAATCTTCAACGCCATTGACAACCTCAGTAATCTCATGCTTGCTGAAACACCCATACTTCGAAACCGCAACCCTTTTCTCCACGTTAATCACTGCATCTGCTTCTCGCAAATAGTCTACCTCAAGGATTGTTCGGCGCGAATCAGGTACAACCAGTTATGGAAACGTAAAGTTATCCTTCCAATACCAACCCTGTAGTCTGCTACTCTCGCGATTCTTAACACGTAGCTGCCAACTCTCTGCATCATCAACGAACACTGCCTTATAGTCTCACATAAGTTCTTATCTAGGAGTGAGACTACTACCCGTGTGTCAATCACACACCAACTGGCGGTCATTTACGCGCAAATTCGAATATATGTCCCTATTCTCAATTGCTCCAATTACCTCTAATGTTGGACAACAGAAATAAGGCACGCTACACCTTTTAAAACCTTTTTTCTGTCATTTTTCTAGGCAAAGGTTTTTCCAGCGCCCCAGTTTGCCACGTGCAAAACAGCGGTCTCTCCTCACGCTAAGTCTCATGACCCGGAATCGGGACGTAGCACTGACGTCGGTGGCACAGTGGTTAGGACTCCCGCCGACCATGCACATGGTCCGGGGTTCGAGCCCACGCCGACACACACCTGATATCTATGGTCGGCCCGCGAATTTCGGGCTACCGATATCCATGCTGAAAATTCCACACTTGTACCAAAAATACAGTGTGGAATCAAGCTGTAATCAAAAATTAAAAAAATTAAATAAAAAATATTGCTGTCTACAATTTTTGCCTTGCAGTTAGCTGTCACTGCGAGCTATTTCGATTTTCCATGATTTCTGGGAATCCGCCAAAGTAGTATACGAAATGTATCCTTCCCGCCTTTTCAAGGGGTGGACATCGGCAGAGCGCCGCGATTTACTGACGACTTGCACTACTTTCAGTGTTATCTAAGGTACTACGGACTCTTAGTGATTATCCTATCAGGCAGTACCACTAGCGGTCTCCTACATGAAGCACAATATTGTTTCCGGAGAAATGAGTCTTTTGTGAAAATTTTTTAGCATCTTGGAACGACTGCACATATTTCTAGGATATGAATGTTCCACTCCATCCATTAATTCCCTTATTCTCGAAGACGTTTGACACAGCTAAACATGATGTTTTCCGTCAGAAAAGTGCGGCTTGAAACATGCGCAAGACCATATCTTTAGTTGCTCAGTATGGTCGCCCCGTCAACACTAAGAAGTGACATCAATCTTTCGGAAAGAATCCAGACGCATATTACCAAAGGGCTGGTGGTTCTCCAGAATAAACCATGCGATGAAAAGCCACAGAAATTACGTCTTCCTAGACTCAGCGGCATAGATTAAGGGTTGACCTGATTACTACTCACAAAATTACAAATGAATAAAAGCACGCAAACATAGGTGTTCTGTGAATTGGTCATCATGGGCTTCCTCGTGGCAGTCCATAAGGATAGAGCATTGGAGATCAAAGACTCGAGTGATCTCCCATTTCTTTCTATTTAGAGTTTGCTGCCTGTAGAAGTCTTCACCGGTAGATGCAGCTAATAGACCGTTGGTAAGAACCTTCAAGCAGAGGCTTGACAATCACGTGGCGACACAAGGATTGCGTCCCACCTCACTATTAATGGGTATATATTTAAGGTCTTGCCTTACTACTGCATATTCACATTCTATTACTTACTATTCGCATATTCGCATATCATTCTTCTTACTACCCTCCCAGGTCATTCGCTCACTTAACTGCTGATGAAGTTTATTTCTGCCTATATCCTCTTTGTCTTTTTGTACGTTTTTTAAGCTTACACAATTTGCACTTGTTATATCCACTATTAATATCTCCATTTTCGACTAAAGGTGAAAGGATGAAGTTTATTCACAGCAACAACACGGCCCTAGCACACTAGGAACCAATCGCTGAATTACTCCCACAGGAGACAATCCAATCTACGAAAGTAAATTTTAGAACAAGCTACACAGCCGTC